>JAFEMH010002460.1:0-339920 GCA_022495995.1 Adenophora triphylla var. japonica
GCAATTGGGACTCGACTCCATTTACGTCTAGACTATTATACCCTTGACGTTGCCCGAAATTAATGATCTATTTGATTAAATTAAATTAATTTTTATAATAATTAAATTCATAAAATCATATAATTTTTCAAGAATAATTTTTATTTTATAATGCCAATAAGCCTCTTCTCAAATGGCTTTGAAAGGTTATAGTTGACGAAAATATGAATAATTTTAAAATCCTAATTAATATATTTGATAAAAATATTACTCTCGTTATAGCGAGTATATCATTATATTTTTATACTTTGTTCGTCTCAAAAGAGCTATCCAATTATTTTTTAAAGTAATATATATAATCAAAAGATACTACAAAATTCATCTATGAATGTATAACATTTTTGTTTTATGTTTAAAAAAAATACTAAATTAATTTTTTAATTTCGGCAATCATTTTTTTTCAATTTGTGATCATAATTTATTCACATCACCTGGATTATAAAGACATGATAATTATAAATGAAATTTTATGCTCCGTAATTTAATTGTGGAGGAAATGAAATGATAAATATTGGCTAAAGTTTGCTCACTTACTTCATCATCTAAGTTTTTACCTTTTTTTTAATGTGCTCACTTATATAATTTAGGGTTCAATGTTCTCACTAATGTACATAATTTTTCTAATACTCTCACTCTCGTTAGCTTAATTAGATTATGTTATATTAGGTCAAATACATGATCTAATCCAAATTAAACAATTATCGAATAATATCTAGAAATTAACATGATCTTTAATTTCATTTTGTTTAATTAAGGTTTATAGGTTCCATACGTATGAGTTTGCCATTCAATTAAGTTGGATCATTTGCCTTAAATAAAACCAAGTTAGGGTTATGCTAATTTTTATGCTCGATTCACTAAAATTTTAATTGAATTTAGTCGAGATGACTGTAGGTGAAATCTAAACTATTTAAAAAAAACTAACGTCTCCCATCATAAGAGTTGGAGCATTAAAAAAATTACGTAATTAGGCTGAGAACATTAGATCCAAAATTACATAAGTAAAACATCTTGAAAAAGCGCGAAAACTTTCAGAGTGAGAAAAGTGGTAGTTGGCCGATGGACATAAGTGTCATTTTGTTGATGCAAACAAATCCAAGCATCACAGACTTCACAGTGCCCAATGTTTCTCCCTCACCTAACCTCACTTTTTTTTTCCGCATATTCTAATAAATCTTGTAAAAAAATAAAAAAAAAACTGTTTCCGTCCTAAAATGTTAAAATATTTGTAGTGTTATTTTGTTAGAATTTTTCACACAAATTAATAAATACATTTAATACATACCTCTAAATTATTCTTGAAATATTTTAAGTACCTATTCAATTAAATACTTTTATAATGATAACTAATTTATCATAAATAAGAATAGTTTAGATAATATGTGTCAAAAATTTATGAAAAACTTCAAAATTGCAAGTATTTTGAGACAAAAAATTCCTTATCGCACTAGTATTTTGTGACGGGAGCTGCAAGTATTTTGGGAAGGAGGGGGTATATTCTAATAATCAAACCAAAATTCTCAATTCGCTTGAAACAACAAATAAAATTCAAGAATATGCATATTCATTCCTCAATCTCTATTACTGCTTTAAGTACTGTTCCAAGAACAATCCAGCTTCCCAAATAATCAGTATTTCTCTCTGAAATCGAACTTCAATTTCTTCAACCTACAAATACCCTTTTCATATTCCTTTCATATCATCCTCCGCAGGTATGTTTAATTATCACTCTGTTTTCCATTTTCTCGCCTCAACTTATTGATAATCCATAGCCTTTTAGCAATTTGGTTGAGTTGAATGACGAAGAACCCTTTTGTATTCAGAGATTACGACCCAGTTATGTGTAATTTTGTAAAGAATTGATGGAATTGGAAATGATAATTGGGATTATCAAAGGGTCTTTCTCAAGATTGTTATTTTGAGCTGTGTTAATGTCAATTTTTGGGTTTTCTGTGTTATTACTTCTGTCTGGTTGCCCAGAAAACAAAAGGGTTCCTTCTTTCTTCTTGTATAATGACTACCTTATTTTCATAGTCCCTTTGTACTACGTCCTATGATAAGTGTCATTTAAACTTGTCAATGCTTTTAAGTAATACTCACTCCGTCCCGAAATGATATTGCCACTTTTTATGTTGTTATTGCGAAGGTACTCTGAGCAATACATAAATTAGTTTCATCATCCTAATGATAATTTAAAGCTTGTTATTGATGTATCATTATAAATACCATCGATAACAATTTTTAGATGCTCATTAGGAAAATTAAATTAGCCTGAAATTATTGTTCAAAGCACCTTCGTATTAACAACCAAAAAAATAAGAAGATCATTTTGGAATGGAGGGAGTATGCTTTTTACTTGTTGCACATTGTTTGCATCGTAAAATTGGACTAATACTGAACAAATATTGGGGGAAACTTTCTGTTTATTTCTCACCTCTCTTGCTCATGAGAGTAAACCAAATATATACAAGTTATAAAGTGGAGAAAACAAGAATAGAGATAAGAATACAAAATCTCTAACATTCAACCTATCCATCTAAACTTTCTATGTTCCTGACTCTTAATCTTTCTTATATACATACATGGAACCCCTTCATATCTCTGTACATGTATGTTCGTTTCTCTCAGTTACGTGTGTAACAGAGTTAGTTTAACTATGTTACACATGCAACATAGTTCCATTCTCGCCGATAAATACTATTTCCCTATTTAAGCACAGACACTTTATGCTAATAAATCAATAGAACTGTGAGTATGGTGTTCTGTGAATATTTTCCCGAATATAAGAGGCCGGATTTGCCGACAAGTTCCCCAGGGAATTTGCTCTACAATTATCGGAAATCCTTCAACATACTTCGTTCCTAGGATGTCTTAATGTAAAGATTATGCAGAGATTTTTAGCAATTTCGGTAAGAGTACCTGTTTGTTAGCATAACCCGTACGATTTAATGTTACATTAATTATCTGTCTAGTCATATAAGAAGACCCTGTTTTGCAGACAACTTTGCTAGTGTTTCTGAGATTGCAATTTAGAGTTTTTGGATACATTATTAAGATTACAAGCAATTGCTTTGGCAATGTTCTTTTTAACACTTAGTTTTTTTCTTCTCCAAGGATACATTTATAAGCTCAAATGCTGTTGCATTCCCAATCTTCTTTTCAACACTTAATTCATCATCAATAAAAGCCACTGTTGAACTAATTGTGGATTTTCTTCTCTTCATTGTTCACGCCCACAGAGATGAAGAATATTGGGAAAATGGGAATGCATTATCTTCATAAATTAAATGCAGCAGCAAAAATCCCCAACGATTTGATAGAAAAAGGTCAGAATCGTGTCATAGAGGCATCTCTTACTCTTATTCGTGAGAGGGCAAAACTTAAGGTTAGTCCTGATTTCGCTAACCATAATTTCTTATGCAACCTACTGTTTGATCAATAAGCATCATGATGTGCTAAACTATGGATGAAGTCTACTTTTTTAACCCAAAGTAAAAATAAAATAAAAATCATGTTCTCCAGATTAACTGTCACTTCACGATTATAAAAGGTACACTTGCCTGAAATGTATGACTATATAGTCTGATACTCTTGTAAGCTTTGATAAATATTGAAGAAGATATCTTAATTTCATTGATATTATAAGGCCCTATTTATACATAACAAAAGGAAGTATATAAGGTAATAACAAGGACTCTAATATGACAAGGATTCTAAAACAGGACTTCTTTGAAGGATTCTTTGAAGTATTAGGAAATCAAAGACTAAATCTAGGAGAATTATAGCCGTAGTTGGTTTAGGAAACAATGACTAGAGTTGATTTAGGAAACAATAACTTGTAATGCAATCTATGTAGAAGAAGGAGTACTCAGAGGAAGTATCGTTAACATGCCCCGCAGATGGACGATCGAAGGAAAAGACCAATCTTGGACATAATATCTTGATAACGAGCTCGAGCAAGCGATTTTGTCAAAGCATCCGCCAATTGATCACCCCCAGAAATATGAGAATCCCATAAATGTTTAGCTTGATCTTGTTCACGAACAAAGTGATAATCAAGTGCTAAGTGCTTCATCCTTGAATGAAATTTAGGATTGGCAGCCACATAAGTAGCCCCTAGATTGTCGCAATAAATAACAAGAGATGATGATCACACAACATGAAGTTCACTAAGTAAATTTTGAAGCCATAAGACTTACTGTAGTTGCCGAGGCAAGCTGCTCATACTCGGCCTCAGTAGTGGATCGAGCTAGAGTGTTCTGCTTACGAGAGCTCCATGAAAGCAAGTTCGAACCAAGGTATACCAAATATCCTGTAGTGGAGATGTAATTGTCACTGTCTCCAGCCCAATTCGCATCAGTAAAGGCATGGAGTGTAGAGGGAGACTTGGAGCGAAGAAGTAGACTATGGGAGATTGTACCCACTAAGTAACGGAGAACTCTTTTCAAGGCGGCCCAATGAAGATCAGTAGGATTTTGCATGAACTGTGATTGTCTATTAACAGCAAACGAGACATCAAATCGCGTAAGAGAAAGATATTGAAGAGTACCCACAATGTTTCGGTATTCAGTAGCATTAGAGATGGGTGTCCCTTCGTTAATAGAAAGCTTGAAATCCGGTGTCATAGGTGTTGGTACAGCTTTGGCACCCATCATCTTGGTATGAGCCAAGAGATCTTGGACATACTTATGTTGGCCAGAAATAATCCATGAGGATTTAGTGGCACAACTTCCACCCCAAGAAAATAAGATAAATTATCAAGATCCTTGAGTGAAAACCGAGTGAAAAAAGTGGAGATGAAGTTGTCGAGCAGTGATGAATTGGACCATGTAATTATAATATCATCGACATACACAAGTAAAAGAATAGTACCATGGATGGAACGGAGTGAAAATAAGGAGGCATCGGAAACACTGTTTTTGAAGCCAAGAGATAAAAGATAGTGCTTAAGTTGATTGTACCAGTACCCGAGGCTTGCAGACCGTAAAGTGCTTGACGCAATTTGCAAACATGAGATGGATGAGAAGTACTTAGAAAACCCGGTGGTTGAGCCATAAATACATCTCATTGAGAGTACCCTGTAAGAATTCATTGTTGATGTCAACCTGTCGAAGGGGCCACTTGTTTGTAGAACGTAAGGAGAGAATGGTGCGAATTGTATGGCAGCTTTACAACGGGGTTAAAAGTTTGAGTAGTCTATGCGGTCTTTGATGAAATCCTTTGGCTACTAGACGAGCCTTATGCCTATCAATTGTCCCATCGGGGTTATATTTGGTGCGAAAGATCCACTTACACCCAATTAAATTCTGAAACGAGGTGGGGGGAATAAGATCCCAAGTGTGGTTATTCATAAGAGCATTGTATTCCTTTTCTATGGCTTCTCGCCATACGGGTTGTTTCAAGGCTTGGGTGTAGGTGTTGGGCTCAAGACTTGGGCAGGGTAGTGAGACATGCAACTTGAGTTTATTAATGGATTTGAAAATATTATTATGAGAGCGAGTGATAGGTTTATGGATATGTGGAGATGGAGAGGTGTTGGGAGAGGATGTGGGAACATGAGGTGTTCGGGTGAGGACTGAATAGGTGCGGAAGCAGTAGAGGAAGGAGGGGAGTTTGGGGCTATAGGTGAGGGTGGTGCGGGAGAGGATGTCGAGGCAGTAGTAGCAGGTGGTTGAGGGACTGCCGAGGTAGTTAGGAGAGGGGCTGTCGAGGTAGTAGACAATGGAGGAAGTATGTCGAGGGTCGTGTTTCACCAATCGGACAAGGAAAAAGATTGTGAGGGTGGGGAGGAGATTTTAGAGAAGGGAAACACATGTTCAACAAATTTGACATGGCGAGACACAAACATTTTGAAAGTGGTAGGATCGAGGCAGTAATATGCACTTTGAGTAGGCGAGTAGCCTATGAAGACAAAAGGGGAAGATTTTGGATCAAGTTTGTTGTGTGTATGGACGGAGCCATGGATAGCATATACATCCAAAACTACGTAGCTTGGAGTAGTTTGGTGTTTTACCAAAGAGTTTGAAGAACGGAGATTGAAGTTGAAGTATAGGAGTTGGCATGTGATTAATGAGATAACATACGCCAAAGGCATGAGTCCAAAATTTTCGAGGCATGTGAGAATGGGTTAGAAGAGATAGCCCCGTTTCAATGATGTGGCGGTGGCGGAGTTCGAATATCCCATTTTGTTCGAGTGTGTGTGGAGGAGATGTGAGATGGTTGATACCAAAAGATGTGAGAAGAGGACGAAGACCAATATACTCCCCACCATTGTCACTAAAAATAGTAATGATGGATCAATTAAAGAAATTTTCCACAAGCTTTTTGAAATTGGTGAATATATGAGTGGCATCATTTTTGTGTTTGAGAGGATAAAGTCAAGTGTATCGAGTGAAGTGATCAACGAAAACAATGTAATATTTGTGACCATCATTTGATAATAGTGGAGACGTCCAAACATCACTATAAATCAAATCAAGAGGACCATTGGAAGAAAGAGAATTTTCATCAAAAGGTAATTTATGACTTTTATTACAATCACAAGCATTGCAATGAAAATTTGAGCCTTTAGAAATACCTAAATCAAAAGAAGAACTAATAGTACGTAAAATCGAAACAGAAGGATGCCCTAATCTATGATGCCAGTTGACTGTGAAAGATGACGTTGTGACGTGAACCGTAGGGGATTTGGGAAGCCATTCATAGACGCCAGGGTTAAGATTACCTTGACGAAGAATGGTTTCCGTGCGAAGTTTCTTTACAACAAAGGAATTGGATGAGAAAGTGACAAAGACATTATTATCAAGACACAACTTAGATATAGATATTATGTTACGAGACACACGAGGGACATGAAGAATATCATTAAGAAGGGGAGAGGAAGAAGTGAGAATAGAGGTGGAACCTATGTTGAAAATTGGAAGACCCGAGCCATCGCCAATGAGAAGTTCTTCGGTGCCATCATAAGGGGAATGGAGAGAGAGGTTATTGAGGTCATGAGTAACATGGTGAGTGGCACCACTGTCGAAGAGCCAAGCGGGTGTGGGTTGATTGGGGGTGGTGGCAGAATAGGCGATGGGATAGATGGGTTGCGGGCCACAGTTTTGAGGGCAAGGATTGGTGTTGTTTCTGGAATTGGAATTTGATGGGGTTGGGGTGGGGTTAGGGTTAGGGAAACTTACTTGAGGATAGAGTTGGCGAAAGGCATGACATTGATTGAAGAAGTGTCCATCTTTTCGACAGAAATGACAACGTCCTTTGTATGGAGCACGCTGTGGTTGCGGATTGGTGTTAGGGGAATAGGACGAGTTGGAGTTGGGTGAATATTGTGTAGGGTTTGAGCGGGGGTTGAAGTTTCTGGGTGGATTGGGATTTCTGGATACATAGGCAACGGTGGCAGGGAAGGTGGTGGTTGTGTGTGGTCGGTTTTTGAGGGTTAACTCCTTGGTGAGATAGATGGTTGCTTCGGCAGTCATGGAAAAAAATTGGTGATCTAAGCTCTGATACTATGTAAGCTTTGATAAATATTGAAAAAGATATCTTAATTTCATTGATATTGTAAATCTCTATTTATACATAACAAAAGGAAGTAAATAAGGTAATAACAAGGACTCTAATATGACAAGGATTCTAAAACAGACTTGCTGAAGGATTGCTGAAGTATTAGGAAATCAAAGACTAAATCTAGGAGAATTATAGCTAGAGTTGGTTTAGGAAACAATGACTAGAGTTGATTTAGGAAACAATAACTTGTAATGCAATCTATGTAGAAGAAGGATTCTGTGAGGAAGTATCGTTAACAACTCCCTCCGTCCCATAATGATAGTTTCATTTGACTATTCAAACTTTTGAACACCTCATTTTAATTTTCATTACTACCCTTAGTGAGGTCCAATTGTTACTCCTGATAATTCCCTCTAGCAACAACCATTACTCCTGAATAGATTTCTCACAAGGTTAAGTTTGGAAGTTTAATTATTATAGCACACCAATTTCAGAAATAGGATTAACTTTTTGGGACAAATATAAATGGAAAATGGGACTATTATTTTGGGATGGAGGGAGTATATGACAAGACAAGCTGCACAATTATTTATAATTGCAATGATTTTGGTGTTTTGTCTTATTTTCTTTTGTATAAAAAGAGATTGACAGCTGATTTTCGCAATACTAAAGGTTATGGTCATAGTCATTTTATGCTGTTATTCTTGTCATTTAAGGGGGAGCTAATTCGAGCTTTGGGAGGCGCTACAGCTTCATCATCACTTCTTGGAGTTCCTCTGGGACATAATTCGTCGTTTCTCCAGGGTCCCGCATTTGCTCCGCCAAGGATAAGAGAGGCCATCTGGGATGGCAGCACAAATTCCACCACGGAAGAAGGTAAGGAAGTCTGATGATATCAATATCCATATTTAGCTCTCAATAAAGTACTCCCTCCATCCCATAAAAATTGTCACATTTGACTTGTCAACGTGTTTGAGGAATGTTTTACTTGCTTGTACAATGCTAACTTTGCACTTAGAATTTTTCCTTATTTGGAAACACACATTCATTTTGGGACGGATCAAAAAGAAAATTGCGTCATTTATGATGGAACGGAGGGAGTACTAAATAAAATATATATAAAAATTTATACCTGATTTTATTTACCTTTTGGTACTGATGCAGGAAAAGAACTGAATGATCCTCGGGTGTTAACGGATGTTGGTGATGTTCCTATTCAAGAACTTCGAGATTGTGGAGTTGATGATGACAGGTTGATGAACATCATAAGTGAGTCTGTCAAGCTAGTAATGGAACAAGTAAGATCTTAATCTTTTTGTTTTAATTCAAGATTAATGAATAGTCTTTGTTTGTTTGTTTGTCCGTCTGTCTGTCTTTATGTGAATACTTAAAGGACAGTCAAACTCAAAAGAGTGAAATCAATGTAAGCAAAAAAAGGGCAAACCCCGGTGCGCCAAGCGCTCCCCGCCAAGCGGGGGTTGGGAGAGGGAACCATGTGAAATCAATGTAAGCAAAAATTAGAAAAAATCAATAAAAAATAAATAGCTTGCAGCCTGCTCAAACCATTACTCACTTTGATTAGTGTTGTTCATCGGCACTGATATGTTTTCACAAAAAAATAAAAATAAAAATAAAAAATAAAAACAAAACGCCCACCGTGGGGCTCGAACCCACGACCACAAGGTTAAGAGCCTTGCGCTCTACCAACTGAGCTAGACGGGCTGGTTGATGGCCACACCCATTCTTTTACAAAACCAATGATCACACCAATTCATGTTTAGAAATGTTCAACTACAATTATAGAAAAGAATTGTTGCTGTTGTGGAAGAATTAAAAAATATAATCAGCTCGATTGTTGGCTCAGACTTTTTTCTTGATTTCTTAATACATTGTGCTTAATGCCATCTTATTTTTTTCTTTACTGCCTAAGTGACCGAGAAAAAAGTAGCAGCAATTAAATGGCATTACGAAAATTCATTATCATCATTATTGTTTTAACCAAATATTAACGCTTCAGATATATAGTCTCCAGGCGAGTTGAAGAACTCCAATATCCTTAAGAAAGGTGTATATGTATAAAGACAAGAAAGAGGACTCGGATAACATCATAAACCATTTCTCGCTATTAAATACGAACCCCTTCCCTTTGAAGCGGGTCATCATCTAAAATATCTCAGTAATTAAATCTAAAAAGCGGGTCATCATCTAAAATATCTCTTATGATATACTCCCTCCGTTCCACCACAAGTGAGACCAACTTTTTGTGCAAGGGGATTAAGAAAAAGTTGTACTGTATAATATTGATAGTGGAGGAGGTGATGTGAGTATGAAAAATAAAGTAGGGGAGAGTGTGGTAGGGATAGTAAGTGGATTTTTGTTGTGAATATGACAAGTGGGTCCCATTGGATAAAAATTTATTATAACTTTTCCATTTTGGGCGGTCTCAATTGCGGTGCGACGGACGAAAAAGGAAATAAGTCTCACATGTGGAGGGAGTGCTTTGCCACTGCGCTCACTAGTTTTAGGGGGTGCCCACTCAATCTCGTAACCCAACCATTGCCCACTTTGATTAGTGTGTCCGTTGGCACTGGTCTGTTTTCAAAAAGAAAAAGTTCGCCCACCGTGGGGCTCGAACCCACGACCACAAGGTTAAGAGCCTTGCGCTCTACCAACTGAGCTAGACGGGCTAGTTGACTGGTCCACACACATTCTTTTACAAAAGAATGATCACACATTCCATTTTTAGAAATGTTCAACAATAATAATAGAAAAGAATGGGTGCTGTTGTGGAAGAATTAAGAAATATATTCAGCTCAATAGTTGTCATGGATTTTATTCTAGATTTTTTAATTCATTGTGCTTAAAACCATCTTATTTCCTCTGTTCAGTCGAAGTAACCGAGAAAAAAGTAGCAACATTGAGGCTCCGTTTGTTTCGCGTAAAACGACTTCCGGAAAATGATTTCTCGTAAAATATTTTCCGGAAAATGAAAATGTTTTTCGGAAAATGACATAAACATGTTTTACTCTGTTTGGTAATGAAAATGTTTTCCGAAAAATATTTTCATGTGGTCTCCAGACGAGTACAAGAACTCCAATATCCTTTAAGAGAGGACTCTTATAACATCATAAATTATTTCTCGCAATTAAATACAAACCCCTTCCCTTTGAAGCAGGTCATCATCTGGAATATCTCAGTAGTTAAATTAAAAAATCTAATTAAAGCATCAGGTCTCAGTAATTAAATATTTTTAACCATGCAGAAGGATCATTAAGTGAGTCTACTGCAACTAATACACACCTTGAGCACTAAACCAACATTTGTTATGAAATACTTTGCAGGTAGGGGCGGACCTATGCCTATCGATGTGGGTGCAAGTGCACCCGGTTACTTCTCAACATTTTGTACAAAAAATAATTGTTACCCCAAATTTATATTATATTAATAAAAGTGCACTTAGTTATAGTAATAAATGTTTGTAGTTCAATGGTTTGGAGCCATCCTTAACAATATATAGGTCCCAAAATGAAATCTTGTATACTAGTACATTTTTGCTAAGAATTTAAATTTGTGCACCCACTTACTTTTATCCCTGGGTCCCACACTGTTTGCAGGACCCACTACGGCCACTAGTTTTAGGGGGTGACCACTCAATCTCGTACCCTGTTGTAAGAGCTGTATCTGAGAAGCTTGGAGGTCCAGTTGATATTCTTCATCTTGATGCTCATCCCGATATCTATCATTCCTTTGAAGGAAACAAGTACTCACATGCTTCTTCTTTTGCCCGAATTATGGAAGGTGGTTATGCTCGGCGTCTGTTACAGGCAATAACTCTTTATCTGTGTTTACTCTCTCCTGATTCCATGTGCTTTGTTATACACACAGTAAACTGTGTGTTAATGGATTTGGATGCTAGCTGTATTTGTTAATGAGTTTCTGTATTGGTATCAGGTTGGCATTAGATCGATTACAGAGGAAGGACGCGAGCAAGGGAAAAAATTTGGTGTGGAGCAGTATGAAATGAGAACATTTTCTAAAGATCGAGAAATATTGGAGAATTTGGTCTCTCTCTCCCTCCCTCTCTCTCTCTTTCTCTTGTTTGGCGTATCCATGAGTTAGTCAAAGTGGGTGCACAAATTACACTGTCAGCTGTGGGACTTGAAACCTAGACCACAAGATTAAAACTTTACAATTTACCCACTTAGCTAGGCAAGTTTCTTAGGTAATGGGTGCACTATGTGTATATATATTTAAAAACAATGTTTTTCTATTAAAAGTGGGAAACTATTGGGTGCACATGCACCCATACTGATAAGGGTGGATCCGCCCCTGGCCCTACGGGGTATGGGAGGTGCCAAACCAATTATTTTTCCACCCCCACACATGTACATCATTTCCCGAGTCTTAAAGATATTGTGCTATTCTCACAATGCTCACACAATTCTAGTTGTCAGTTAATGATTGATGTTTAGATTATTAAATATTTGGCCCCACAGGATAAACATTCAATCATTAATTGCCAACAAGGATTTTTTGAGCAAGATTTTGTGAACATTTTACGCCCAGGTATTACTCTTGGAAATTTGATCTATAAAGTTGTAGACCTAATTACTTCCGATATTCTTTTTTTCCAGAAACTTGGAGAAGGAGCAAAGGGGGTGTATATATCAGTAGATGTGGATTGTCTTGATCCTGCATTTGCTCCGGGAGTCTCTCACATTGAGCCAGGAGGTCTCTCTTTCAGAGACGTTCTGAATATTCTCCACAATCTTCAAGCTGATGTTGTTGGAGCGGATGTGGTCGAGTTTAATCCCCAGCGTGATACTGTTGATGGAATGACTGCCATGGTTGCTGCTAAGTTGGTAAGAGAATTGACTGCAAAGATTTCAAAATGAACCTTTCATCCGTCCTTCTGTTTATTTACTGATATTCAAGGCCGTTCTTTTCTAAACTCCGTTTAGGTTAAACATTATGTTTAATGCATTTGAATACTTGCTTGAGTGAACAATGTTATGGTTGTTGGAAAATAGTGTGTTTTTGAAGGAAATTATGGATTATTTTCTAAAGGGTAATTTTGTCAAATTACTAAATTGTTTATGAGTTTATGTTCTACTCCATGAGAACAAGAAATCAAATATTCATTCGTCCAAAATGGTTGTTGGATGGATGAGATATGAATACTCAAAGTAAGTGGGTTGGAAAGAGAGTTATCCCACATTGGAAAGAAAATGAAGAAATCCCACATTGGATGAGATATACTCCCTCTGTCGACTTAGGAAATTTTCATTTGGTGTGGGGATTAAGGAATACTATTATAATATTAGGAGAGAGAATGAGTGGAGGATGTGTTGTGAGTGTGAAAAATTAAATAGGAGAGAGAATGAGTGGGATAAATAGTGATGGGATTATTGTTGTGAGTATGACAAGTGGGTCCCATTTAATATAAAAGTAATATAAACTTTTCATTTTGGGTCGTCCTAAGTCGGGTGGGACGCCCAAAATGGCAAAACGTCCTAAGTCGGACGGGACGGAGGGAGTATAGGCTCAAAGTAAAAGGAAAGTGGAGTTATCTCACATTGAAAAGAAAATGAACTTGTTGCTAGTATAAAGACTTGGGCACTAGAGTAGTGTTCAAGATTATGTAGCATAGAGACCCTCTCTCGCGCGAAGGGAGTGCAATTAAGTTTTCAATTTGGCTTGCGAGGTGCGTACTCGTGCATGTACGTGTCATGCGGACACGAATGTAGCACCGAATTTGCCTACGCAGACAGCCCAATCAAAATAAAGCCCAAGCATTGGCTGGTTGCTCGGTCGAGCACTGCTGGTGACTCGCCCGAGCAAAGACCGGACAGATTGACCAGTTGCTGGACAAGGTAAAGAGGTTGCTCGGTCGAGCACTGCTGGTGACTCGCCCGAGCAAAGACCGGACAGATTGACCAGTTTGCTGGACAAGGTAAAGAGGTGATATTGTCAAGCACATTTCAGTTCGCCGGGATACTTAGTTGCAAAGTGTCCCGATCCGCATCCCGGTCCACGTTCTATCCTGGAAGACAAGCGTTCCACCAAAACTCAAGCACACTCGGTGAGAGGTGCAACAACAATGGCTACCTTATTTTCTTTTGTATTTACAGTTTAATTTCTGTTTTATTTTCTGTAATTTTTCTTCTGCAATTTTTGCAACAATGGTATACTGGGAAATAAAGATTATGCTTACAATAATGAGAAATACTCCCTCCATTCGGATCGGATGGGTCCCTTCATCCGGTCCCGAAATGATTTTACTACTTTTTTGTCATTAATACGAAAGTACTTTGAACAAAAATTTTAGGTTGATTTAATTATCCGAATGAACATTTAAAAATTATTATTGGTAGTATTTATAATGGTGTATCGATAACAAGTTTTAAATTTTTATTAGGATAATTATATCAACCTAAAATTATTGCTCAAAGTACCTTCATTATTGTTAAAAAAAAAAAAATTGTGGGAAGATGGGTAAGATTTTTAATTAACCCTCTTTCAAATGCAAACATACAGTTGTTGGTGCAAAGTTCTGTAATTTTTCTTAAATATCTCAACTCTTTGTTTATCAAAATTGCTACCCTATAGAGATATCTCATAGAGAGGCTCGGAGTTTTGGCATAAGCTTCGTTAGGTCAAGCCATTAGTTCCGTTTCCGCCCCTCCGTCTCTCCTCTCTACGGATATACACTTGTATCTCCTCGCACAAAAAATGAAAATTACAAGATTTAGAGCAGTCAGCACTGCACAAAGGAAGAAATACCTATCTAGATGCCCGTCGTTCAAGTTAGGTGGGACCCACCCCGGCCTCCCGTCTTTCGTCGTGATCTTCATAACCACACTTAATATTATACTGCATATATAACTCCCCATTGCAGAAGAAGACATGGACAACCCGAGCCCTAAACTTTTCAACTTATCCGGGACTTGTTCAGAAAAACTCCCATTGAGCTACGTAGGTAAAAGCCTCAGCCACTCCCACAAGCACGTATTGTGGTGTCTGCCAGAAAATGCTCAACGAGCTTGTCTCTGTGGGTCCCGCATTAGCATATCTTAGCCTGAGATGTTCGACTAGACCTGCTGTCAGAATAGCTACTGTCGCTATAGCAAGGCCTATTCCGATCCTTTGTAGCTCGCTAGGAGGATTTGGTTCTCTTTTTGTTAGTCTGATATATAAGGGAGAAATGAGTTTCTCATAGCAGATAATGAAAACTGATGTGCTTACGATATCAAAGACAGTCATACTGGCTGGAGGGATGTGAAAATTTGAAACCACTGTGTTCATAGCAGCTCCTTGCTCGACAAAGAGAGAAATCATTTGTATAAAAACTACTGACGATAATATTGTGCAGAACCATATTGGGAGAAGTCTTAGAACGCATTTCACTTCTTCCACTTGAGTTATAGTGCATAGGCGCCATGGGTTAGGCGTTTGACCCTTTTCTGGTGTCGGGGTCAAGTCAGTTGGGGTCACGATGGCAGCACGATCAAGAAACCTGTAAGTTAAATTTTCACATAGTCAGCACACAGTTAACGGAAGATGTCAGAAAGTACACAAAAAGGGTGTCAGAAGGTTTGTGAACTCGGTCAGATGAAGTTTAAACCTGGATTGAGCTTTGACTTATGGACATATTACTCCGTCCGTCGTCCCAAAATGAATGTCCAAAAGAAATAATTCAAATTTGCGCTTGATTAAGAATTAGTTTGGAATTTTTTAGACATTCATTTTGGGACAGACATGAGTAGTAATATTTTTAGGTATGTAGAACTTACTTGAAGTCACTGGTATGGAAAATTCTCCTCATGCCCTTGTCATCTTTTTCATAGTCTTCATAGAGCCCTTCTCCATCTGAGGGTGCTTCAAGCTTCATTTTCCTCATAGATGCTACTATTACTTGAGAGAACCGAGAAATGGGATTACCCGAAGGCTTGAAATGCCTATATCTTGAAGTTCCGCTTACAAGTGATATAAGGGCAATTACGGCAGAAAACGCTGATATCCAGAACCCTAAAACCCAATGTCCCATGTTCTCCATGTAAACCAGAAGTGTCTCTGATATTAAGGATCCAAGGTTTAAAGCGACGTAGAAATAGCTCAAGTATGCAGTTTTTGCTTGTTTTTCTTTGGGGTCTTCTTCGTCGAATTGGTCTCCACCAAATGTAGCGAGTGCAGGTTCTGAAGCTCCGTTTCCTAGCGCGATTAAATAGATGGAGAGGTAGAAGATTGCGATTTCAAGTCCTGTGTGAGGGTCACATAGTTCTCCAAGTTTTCCACATCCTTTAGGTTTGAGCATGAAGGCATGTGTTGACAATGACAATGAGATCAAACCCTGTAAAGTTAGCAGATAAGAACTTCAATTTAAAAAACAGAATACCTAAGTTCATCATGTGTGTGTGTGAGTGAGAGATATATATATTTAAGGCGGGTCCAGTTAGACTGCCTAGTAATTCAGCTTCAAGGGTCCAGATTCAATCTCAGATTTTAAAGTTTCAATGTGGGGTAAAAAGACGATTCTACCCTCAATGAGTGATCCGGTGGTCACCAATCCAACTGCTAAGCAGTCAGATGGTAGGCCCGTATCAAAGAGAGAAAGACAATTCTACCCTTTAATGAGCGATCCATTGGTCACCAATTCAACTATTCAGCAGTCAGATGGTAGAGGTCCCGGATTAGAGTGAGAGAGAGAGTTAGAGAGAGAGAGAGAGAGAGAGAGAGAGAGAGAGAGAGACTTACAAGGGTCAAAATGAGTTGGAAAATGAGACAAGTGAGGTATCTACCCAAGTAGGAGTCACTTAGGAAAGCACCAAAGAGAGAAGAAATATAAACAGTGCCCATCCATCTGCTAAACATATTGGCAGAATCTGCATTTGGTTGCCTCAATACTGATTTTGAGAAGAGAACCATATTCACTTCCACTCCTGTGAATGCTAGTGTTGCCAGTCCTTCATTCACTGCCATACATACCATTCAGCTCAGCTAGATTTCAAATCAATTTTCATGTTCTTACGATATCCTAAAAGTCGTATTACCAGTTAGTTCCAAAACGATAATATTTTGACTTTTTAACAATTTTAGAAGCAAATATACATATATGTCAAAATCTTACAAAAAAACTCGTTTTCCTTAATCTTAGAAAAAACGTGTTTTATTTCCCCGCTAGTGCCAATTTTAGTGTAACAAATTGCCAGTGTAAATAGTGCCAGTGCATGTATTATTAAGTGCCAGTGTAAAAAAGTGTCAGTGTTAGTTTAACAAAGTGCTAGTGTAAAGACTGTCAGTATATGTATTATTAAGTGTCATTATAACAAAGTGTCAGTGTTAGTGTAAACAAATGCCGGTGTGAACAGTGTCAGTGTATTTATTATTAAGTGGCAGTATAAAAGAATGCCAGTGTAGGTTAAAAAAATGCAAGTGTTAGTATAAAAAAGTGTCGGTGTGAAGAGTGTCAATGTATGTATTATTAAGTGTAAGTGTAAAAATGATTTTTTCTTAATTTTAAAAAAAAACGCATTTTTTATAATACCAACTCAACATATATATATATATATATATATATATATATATATATATATGTATGTATATATATATATATATATATGTGTATATATATGTATATATATATATATGTGTATATATATGTATATATATGTGTATATATATGTGTATATATATGTATATATACATATATATGTATATATATATGTATATATATATATGTATATGTATATGTATATGTATATATATGTATATGTATATGTATATGTGCCTTTACTATCTATCTACTTATAGTATTGCAACTATGTATTTGAAATATGATAAAGATATTTGTTAAATGTACATTTTATAAGTTACTTAAACACTAGAGCATAGTAGTTGATAGAGGTGATCACTACTTTACAAATTAGACATTAATTTTTACTACTCTTAAGTATTAAAATAAACATTCATGCAAAGATTAATGTAATGTATTCTTAGTTTAGTTACTTCTCAATGAAAAGATTTTTGTCTACCAAATAAAATAAATTGAAAACTAATTCCGGTCAAGCAGTTTGAAGCAGTGAATACATTTTAATACGATAGAATAACAATATTTTAATATTCGAAAGGATATAAACTGTTTTTTTTTTGGGTCAACTTATTTGCACTTTGACTGATCTTACGAGAAATCGATCAAACCCCATAATGTAGTTTGGGTTATGATTACTATTTGATCATGTTAGTAATGGAAGAAATGGAGGAGCTAGGCATCATAACAACCCTAAGCATGCCAATGGCTCTCAATTGAGTCGCAACATCCTTTTTTTTTTTTTTTTAGGGTTAGCCCACTTACTATGCATATTGCCATGCTTAAAGCATACTACTCATTTTTTTGGAGCATGTATATATGCCAAGCCGAAAAAGCATTCATTATTTTGAATTCTAATATTTTTATTTCCCTTTTCTGACCAAATCTACAAAAGTTGGGGTCCCACTTATCATAGAAAAATGCATACCCCTTCCGCCCCGTAATAAATTTAAAACGTTTAAGTAATGTGTTTTACTTATTTGTATATTGCATTAGAATTATTTTTTATTTTGAAACGCAATATTTATTTTAGGATGTATCAAAAAGAAAAGTTTGACATTTATTCTGGAAATTCTGGGATGGAGGGAGTATTCCATTACTGTTACTCCCCCCAATCTCATATTCCGCTATCACGTTTTTCTTTTTGGTCTGCTATTAAATAAGTATTGTTTTCTAAATAAATAAAAACTAATTTTAAATTATTTTTAACATGATATTAAATTGTTTGATAAGTCAAAAATATGATAGAATAATATTAATATATTTGTTTTAAAAGGTTACATTTAAAGGAAATGTTTTCAACAAATGCTCATTTCATTTTGATATTGTTGTCGGGGTAGAATGACTTGTGTCGGCCCCAAAGCCACATCAAATTCTTAAGAAAAATCATTATAATGGCCCCTAGTATTTTATGGTTATCATAATAATGGATGTCATTCTCCTAGAATCAATAAAATGTGGTTTCACAATTTAAACAATGGTAAATGTATTCGTTCCGTTGCTAAATAAATGTCTATTTAAAAAAAAAAAAAAATTGCCCCGAATTGAATGTTGTTTTTGGAAAAAACTTTGTTTTTAAATGATTTTTTTATCAATTTTTTTCACTATTTATTTTATATTTGCGAAATTAAATGTTTGAAAAATGAATATCAAGAATATTTATTATTTTTGTCACTAAATTATATAAAAATGAACATTTTCAAAATGTTCTTCGAAATTATATTTGGAATTTAGAGATGGAGAAAGTAAAAAAAGAAGGCGGGATTTGGAACCAGTCGATAATTATTGTCGCAGTGATAGAAATGAAGGTTATAATTTTTCATTTTAGATAATGATCGGTCGAGAATTAATTGGCAGAATAAAGTGATTATTTGGTATTACGTAATACGAGTTAAGTCTTGACTGTTTTTCAGAAGAAAAATGAGACATTCATTTCTGCTAATCAAAGTAAAAGGCAGTAAAATGTCAACTGCAACAACGGTTTCAAATCCGAAAGAAAAGTATGTACCTAGCAAAAGCATCCCGGATCTCCATCCTCCGGTTCGTTGCTTCAATGCGGGTTTTCCATGGCGGTTGACAGAACCATCTTTTGTGTATTCTCCCAACAGCTTATTTTCCACTTCCTTCATATAACCAAATGAGACATTAAATTTCGTTATTTAATAAAATTCAAGTAAATCTATGTAAGACCACAATTTTTTTTATTATAAAGTGTTATTCAGAAATCTAATATTATCACTTTTGAAATAACCATGTAATAAAATAAAATAAAAAATCAAACTTTCACCAAGTAAAATTTATACCGTTCCGAAATAAACATCCATTTCTTTCGATCCATTTAGATTTTTGACCCGTAAACCACTCTAATATGGCTAAAACCTTAACCTTAATCAAGTCAAATGAGGATTTTCAACCCTTTTAAGTGTCACATTTACAATAGATTAAGTTATTTATTAATAACAAGTCAAATGTGGATTTTATGTTAACAAGAGAAAGCCTTAGCGTCCATTGCCTTCTGAAATTCCGAGCTAGAAATTTTTTAAAATTTTCAAAGTGAAAAAACCCGTACTCTCTTTGTCTCAAATTGAATAATCTTCAAATTTATTTTTGATTAAGAGATTTAAAAAAAAAAAAAAACTGATTATTTATTTTGGGACAAAAGAATACTAGAAAATAGTGTCAATAATGGTAAAGGGATTAATTCGAACCTCATGAAGAAAAGATATGCTTCAATACGTTAATATCCCCATAATTAACGTAAGGTTCCACATTATTCACTAAAGAGGGCAATACCCGAAAAAACAGAATGTCAAACGGTTCTTACTTGAGCGACATCTGATTTCCCTTTTATTACGAGAGAAGTCAAGAGTTAAAACCCCAATAAATATAATTTTTAGCATTTTGAAGTGCCAATCTTATAATAGAATAAGTAATTTATAAAAAAAAATGTTTAAAGAGAAAACTAAACCGATGTTTGATTTCAAATTATTATACTTTAAAATACCCATCTCCCATATTTATTGTCTATTTTGAGTTTGATAAATATGAAAATATTGATTCTTATATAATTTTAACAACAAATAAACATAAATATTTGTATTTTGTTCATATATTTTCTTATAGACTTATAACATTCAAACGTAAATAATGTAAAATTTTCTTATAATGAACAATCATTTTGAAATGATTTTTTTTTTAAAAATAGATTATTATTTTGGAGCAGAGTACCAATACATTCCCTCTATCCCTAAATAAATTTCCAAATTTTAAGAGATTTGTCCCCAAAAAAATATTTTTTTTCGTAAAAAACTGTCCTTTAAACGCTTTTTACCAAAAAAAAAAAAATCGCTATTCATTTTATTATAGTAAAATTAAATGTTTAGAAAGCAGATAAAATAATATTTAGATATATTTTTCATTAAAATTTAAAAAACACACATATTTAATATTTAAAAGTCCCTTAAATAAAATTTGAATACTCATTTAGAGACGAAGGGAGTAACATTTAGGGAAAAATACCAGAAACTCCCTCTAAAAAATATTCATATCAAAAAAATCCAACAAATAATTATCTTATCAATAAAATCCTAAAATTATATATTCAATATCGAAAAGCTCAAAATTTAACGATTTAACTTTTTTTTTTTTTTTTTAAGTTTGAAGCTTTTATGTAGATGAAATTTGTATTTTTTTTAAGTTGTGACATATTAAGAATGTAAAATTTATAAGATAAAAAATAATTATAATTAATAATAATACAAAATATTGTTTTTATTATAAGATAAAAAATAATAAAAAGATAAATTTATGATACCATGTCTAATTAATTTTAGAAAATCATGCTTATATAATGTAATTATTAAATTTTGTAAAAAAATTATAAAGTACTAGTAGATAAATAGATGATTAAAAAATCTAAAAATTATCACTATCATTATTATTTTTTAGAGTTACTATTAAAATTATTACTTTGTTAGTCCTACAATTTTATTAATACTAAAAGTATTATTTTTTGAATATTTATTCTATAATTGCTTAAGATGGATAAATTTTATCTTTGTAAACTAATAATTAAAATAAAAATCATTTTTGAAGTAATATGAATTCTCAAATCTAATAACATTGGTTAAACCGTTAAATTTTGGACTTTTTGATATTGAATAGCTAATATTAGGGTTTTTTTGACATGATAATTATTTGTTGAAATTTTTGGATTTGAAAGATTTTAATAGGGGATTTTTGATATTTTTCCCTAACATTTATTAATAAAATTTGAATTATCGTTTAAAGACGGAAGGAGTAACATTTATTACTATTAGTGCCCGTTTGCTAGTCCGTCTTAGCACCATATGAGATTAATAATTTCGAAGTCGTGTGTTTGGTAGGAAAAAATGCAACGATATAAATTATCCTTTTCACCGGGATTAGTTTCTTATCCCCTGCTTATTTATCCCAATGGAAGGGTGGTATTATTAATGAGGGTATTAGAACATAGTGGATAAAAATATTTTTGACGAAACTATCCCAATATATATATCAACTATTAAATGACTTGACCTTTCATATTTTGTTCTCTCTATACAAAATGTTAACAAGTTGTCAATATAGAAAAAAAAGTGCTAATATTCTTTAATTGTGCTCTTGATTGTCTCTTTATAATTGTACAGGTAATTTGATCTTTAAAAGAACATTGTATTGTTTTATATGATTTCTATCAAACAAAAGTTTACATTTTCAATCAGAATTATTAAAAAGCATCATTATTAATCATCGAATTCCTCTCACTATTAATACGAGTTAATCCCACTCGCTATCAAATCGACTATCAAATGAGCCCTTAGACATATGAGCCCTTAGACATGACAGAGAAAGTGTAATAATACAAGACAGAGAAAGTGTAATAATACAAGACAGAGAAAGTGTAATAATGAATTACAAGCTTGACATTAGCTAGTAAGGAAACTCAATGGCATAATGGAAGGGATGAACTTCATTACATCTTTCCAATGCCTCAATATATATATATATATATATATATATATATATATATATATATATATATAGTATAAATAGGTACGGTGCTACTGATGCAATGAACGATATCAGTGCCGAATTTCCCATTTTGTCCTCATACATTTGTCTCTTTTCCATTTTTCCCTTAAATTTTTTTTTTTAAAATTAAAAAAAAAAAACGTGTCCTCGGACACGGACTTTTACTTTTACTAGTATACTCCTCCATATTTGATGACTTTTAATGCAATATAATTGAATACTACAATTAAAATAAAGTTTACATTTCTATTTTAGTTGGTACCAATTAAGTTCTCTATTATATTTATAATCTTATTTAAGAAACATTTCAGATTAGTAATTAATGACAATGCATTGTATATTTTTCACGTCAGTACTTATCCAATGTCAAATATTTTCTATAAATAAAATTTAGCAACTGTCATATAAATCCAGATAACTAAAATCATATTCATACACTTATAAATATAACCAAAATAGCCAAAACAATAATAAATACACTAGCTTACTTCGTAATAAATCATAATAATAAGTGTTGCAATTACTTTCTGCCAATAATAAATACTTTTTGCGTTTAAAGAAATAATTTTAGTACAGATTTACACTTGTACGATAAGCTATATACATGCATTTAAAATATAAAATACGTTCGTTAAAATTTTTGACAAATTAATTACGTCACTTATTTGGGACGGAGGGAGTAATTTTTTTTTTTTTTTGAAATGTTGATTATTTGAGAGTTAAAAAGTTAAAGTGAAAAACAACATCATTGTGTGACTCAATTATATGTTTTTTGTCTCGTTTAATGATTGTAGTTTAGACTCTTTAGGACCAGAATTTAAGTAGATTAAGTTGATATGATTTTATTTTATTTTATTTTATTTTTAAAAATATCTCTTATTTTCATTTGCCAACAACCCCAACCCTAGTTCAATCGGTACACCAAACTACATGTACTACCAACATTGCTCCTAATCTCAATTTCCATCCTCTAGACATGATCTTCTTTATTTTGCATTCCCCGAGTTCGCGACAAGCCTTTTACTCTAAAAAATTCTAAAAATATCAAAAAATAAAAAAATAGAGGTGATATAAGTTTAGCTCGCTTAAATTTAAATTTTTCTTCCATTTCCATTAAAAACATGAAGAAAAAGGCAACAAAATCAAAATAGCAATTGATGGTACAAGATTTCATCGATTTAATGTGACAAAATTCGAAAAAAAAAAGGAGTTTTCAGTCTTCAAAAAGGCGAAAAGGAAAGGAAAAAAATAATCCACAAATCAGTATTATTATTATAATTCGATTGGAGCGGTTTCACGATATAATCTGATTATCATTTGGTGAAAGCAAAATAAGAATTTTATAACGCGGCGACGCATTTAAAAAAACTCAAGCTTGTGTTGATGAAGGCGAAAAATAAAAATATAAACAAAAAAAATAGATTCATTGTACCTTAAGGGAGTCATCATCACTAGTGCAGTAAACAGAAGGCTTGATACATGAATTGCTTGGCTCCTTTGTTTCCTCCATTTTTTTTATCAAATTGAGAGAGAGAGAGAGAGAGAGAGAGAGGAAAATGAACTGAAGTGATGATGTAAGTGTTGGGAACCCGTACTCGTATATATAGAGGGGAATTGTACCAACTGTTTGTTGAGATGCAACTTTTGGCCTCCCTTCACACTCGGTGTACGAAATTTCCATGTTCCCGCCTTGTGCAATTGACACCTCACTATCCTGGCTAAAATCAAACAAAAAGAAAAGGAAATAAAAAAAATAAATATCAATTACCACAACACCTCACTATCCTGGCTAAAATCAAACAAAAAGAAAAGGAAATAAAAATAAATAAATAGTACTCCCTCCGTCCCAATAAAAGCTTCACTAATTACCCAAAAGGGCGTCCCGTTAGAAGCTTCACCTTTTCTTTTTTGGCAAAGAATCTTTACTATTTCCTCCACTCATTCTCTCTCCTACATTATTTTAATACTCACAACACCATTATAATTTACTATTCACTCCACTAATTCTCTCTCCTATTTTCAAATTACACTCACAATATTTTTTTTCCCCTCCCATTTTCGTAATTTGTGTGCCCACCCAAAAGGGTGAAGCACTTATTGGAATGGAGGGAGTATTAATTACCACAGTAGAAATTTAGATGTTAGTTAGAGCATCCGGTGAACGAAGTTCACCTTCATTCACGCCAGCTTACATTCTGTAGTGGTGAACGAATTTTTCATTCAGTGATATATTTTTTTAATAGAAATTTGATATTATAAAATTAATAATATACATTAATAAATATTAATTTTATTAACATCATTAACAATAAATATAATTTTTTATTATTATTTTACTTAATTGCACAATTTTAAAAAATTAAACACTCATAAATACACGTTAAATTACGATAATTTAAAATATTACACTCATGAAAATTAAAAATTAAAATACAACACACAAACGAACGAACAGAAAGTAACGTGCTCATAAATAAAATGATGCATATGATCTCAAGGATTGTTCTTTGCATATATATGCTTAACTAGGCCTGCTTTGAGAGTCAAGTGTGTAGTTTTGCTTTGAACTTTTCGCTTGTGCGCTGTGTATTCTTCGATGCTATTCTCAACGTGTGAATTTTCTTTTGTATACATGAATGTATCGTCTTGCGCAATTCGGATAAACTTATTTTTTTGGTTTGTCGCCCCAAAATTCACTCGCATCATCATAGTTTCTATATCGATCACGTTCATCTTCAACTATCATATTATGCAAGATGATGTAAGTTGTCATTATTTTACCAAGAATCACCTCGCTCCAAGCGAGTGACGGTTTACGGAGTATTGCAAAGCGAGCTTGAAGTACCCCAAAAGCACGCTCTACGTCTTTTCTCCATGCCCCATGCGTTTTTGCAAACAATTTGTCCTTTTCTTCTATAGGCTGGGGATTGAATTGATGAATGTTGCATATTATGGATAAATTCCATCGGTGAGATAATATCCCATGTCGTATTGATTGTTGTTCACTTGGAAGGTAACTTGTGGTGCCACGCCATTTAAAACATCATCAAACACCGGAGAGCGGTGAAGGATGTTGATGTCATTGAGTGAGCCTGGAATACTGAAGTAAGAATGTCAAATTCATAGATCATGTGAAGCAACAACTTCTAAAACCAATGACGCTTTTCCACTGTGACTCTTGAGTAAAACTTTGGTAGTTAGGTGCAAAGCCGAAAGATGACCGGGTGTTTAGTGGAGAATTAAAATCTTGGGATGGATTTTGGTTGAAGTTAAGTAGGTCTCCGGAGAAACGCGTTTCTCCATAAGTTATGGAGAAACGTGTTTTTTAATATCCAGAACTACCAAATTGAATATTCAGAAACACACAATTGATCATGTCCAGAAACTATAAAATGAGTATCCAGAAACCTTCAAATGTATATCCAGAAACCATCAAATGAATATCCAGAAACATTTTGAAGGTTTCTGGATATTAAAAAACCCGTTTCTCCATATAGTAAGGAGAAATTTCTCCTTAGATTTACGGTTGAAGTTTAGAGGATTTGAGTTGTTGGGATAGTTTTGAAAATTGTGTTACTGATAATTTTGTACGAAATTGGGATCGTTAGCCAGCATTTGCTCGAATCAAGCATGATCAGGATTTGTTCCGGAATTATGAGAACTATTCCCGTAATTACTCATAATAAAAAAAATCTTGATTTTTTTGCTAATTATAGAGAAAGGAAGTATGGAAGAAGTAAATAATCTAGCAATCTTGAGCTCTATTTATAGGGGAAAAAATGAACGTTTTTGAAATTTTGACATAAACGACGTCGTTTGACGCAAGAGAAAATTTAAATATATAAAAAATTAATTTTTTATCAAATATATACAATAATAAAATATTAGAATCAATTTTTTTTAATATTAAAATATATAAATTATGTCAAATATTATAAAATTAGACTCTATTTATAAAGAAAAAGAAATTATAAACATTTTTATTTCAATAATATAATTTAAAAAATATCAAAATTACAAAATACACTTATAGCTCGGACCAATTTTTGTTCATGACTATGAACGAATATTTAGCCACCACTAATTGGCATGAATCAAAATTGGTTAATCAAATTACAAAAGATAAATCAATTTTGGTTCACCACTTAATCATGATCTTAGTTGACTTAATAATGTCATTAGTTAATTATGATATGGTTGAGATATTTGCATTTAAAATCCACACTATCTTTATCTCTGTTGAATTTGGTTATGAGATTCGATGATTTTGATTTTCGGATTGACAAGAGTCGAAGACGAAATGGTTGTCGCTTTGCTTCTTGAAGTTGGGGCCTAGGGCCGTTGAAATTTAGGATTAAAAAGGACAAACAATCTTTTGGATTTGATTTAAACTTATAAATATAATATTGGCTCAAATTTTAAAATGTCATTATTATAACAGTTGGGATAAAATGGGCCTATAATACACATATCTAAAGGTAAAATTTGGGTCTGATGCGATAATGAAAAATGGGATTGGGCTTAAACAGGAAAATATGCCCAACATACCTTAATAGGCCAGGTATGTTTAAAAGTGGGCCACGTGATAGGCTCAGAAGCGAGAAGTGGCATGCGGGATACGACGGCCTCGTATAGGCGACATGTGAGAGTAAGCAGGTCGAGATGTGTACCTTCGAGAAATGGTTGTACAAAGATGGTATGGCCGAGGGCGTGAATCATGTTGTCGATATGGTTGGAGTTAGCGACAATATGAGTATTGTCGCTAATCCAGTAATTGCCGCCTGGCGGCTTATATGATAGGTGATCCCGCGTTATGGTGGGACTATCCACTGTAGGGGGATTTGACAAGGTGAATAGTATAATCCCACTAACTTTGAAATTGATTGGGGACCCTAAGTAGATGATTGACAAGTGTCCCCCATGCTTGCACATGGGGGCTTGGGAGTATAAACAAGAGGAATAGGTTCATTTGCATGGATGTGTTCTCTCACTACTCTCCAAGCTCTCTCTCTCTCTCTCTCTCTCTCTCTCTCTCTCTCTCTCTCTCTCTCTCTCTCTCTCTCTAGAAAGCTTCCTTTGTTCATCTGATTTGTGGTTAAGTAATCTTACTCTCACGCCGGAGGGGTTTTGCCGGAGCCACCCCCGGCCTAGTTTACGTGCTTGCATGTATGTAGGTGACCTAGCGAAGGAGGAGCCAGCCGGAGTGTCCTTGTTCAGTTCCTGTGCAACCATTAATTTCGAATGGCAGCATCAGTTGGTTCCGTTGCCGGGACCTGTAACTCTTTCTTTGTTTGGTCAGGCGAGTGTTATTGCTGTTCTGGGTTCTATTTTAGCTGTCGTTGTGTTTTTGTTCGTGGAAGGGAGCTTAGAAACCCTACTGTCAAACTGCTGTTAGAGGTGCTACTGGTGTTGGATAGTTTTGCTGCTGGTGTTGGTTAGTTTGTTTCAGGTTGTGTTTGTTTGTAAACCCAGAAAGTGGCCGAAATGGGTCAAGATAAAGGTACTCAGGCAAAAGTAGCCCAGAATCCGGTGTTGGAGACCCCCAACCCGAAGGATACCTGCAAGAACAGATCAGGTTCTGTGCGGGATGGCGAGGTGCAAACTACTGATACTGATTCGACAATCAGGAGTGCCAGGAGGCGAGAAGAAGCGGAGCAGGTCGAGAAAGGAAAGGCGAGAGCTGATGAGCTGCGTCCCGCTCCTTCGAAGACAGATGATGTAAGAGCTAAGGCCGACCAGTTGAGGGCTGATAATGAGTTGATGTTAAAGGTTCTCGCCAATAGTCGACAGCTAAGAGAGATGGGTCAAGCGCCTTCTCAAATCCCGCTTAAGGTGTCAGCTGGGATTGCAGGACAGGCCCAGAGAGAAGAGCGAGATGTCAGTCAGAGTGTGGCGAAAAGGGATGATAGGCGGGCGAGGGACATGCCGCCGCCTTAGGAGAAGGCCAGAGAGCCTAAGCGAGATACGACCAAGGCGAGATCAGAGGGTGCAGTGATGAAGAGGAAACATCGAGATCATGATGAGGGGAGGAGGAAGAAGATATATCACAAGTCGGGAAACTCGCGTGAAGAGTCTTATTTCTTTGAGTATGAAAGTGATGAAGGATCGAAGGCAGACAAGGATTACGTGCCTAGTCGCTCGAGGTATTCTGATGATAGGACCTATGTGGAAGAAAGGTCGCATCGGCCGAGGCATCCTGATAGAGCTCGTCAGGAGGAAAGGTCGCCGCGCGATAGAGATCGCAGGCGACATGAAAGGAGGGATAGAGATAAAGAAAAGAAGGAAGCTAAGAAAGCCGCCGAGGCAAAGAAAGTGGCAGAGGCTTTGAAAGCCGCAGAGACGGCTAAATCCGCCGAGTTGGAAAAGGCCAGGAAGGAGGAAGATGATAAATGGAAATCCGAAATGGCAGAGATGGCCAAGAAGATTAAAGAATTGGAAGCGGGAACCAAGCCCGCTGAGGTGAAAGGCTCTTATTTGGCTCCGTTTGTAAAGAGTATTCAGATTTCCGCCCCTGATCTGTCATTCTGTATGCCAAACCTGCCAAGTTATTCGGGAAATTCCAGGGCTAACACCCATGTTGGAGGATTTGAGGTCACTTTGTCGCTTTTGACTGAAAATGAAGATGTTTTGTTCAAAGCGTTGGCGAGCACTTTGGTCGATCGTGCTTTAGAATGGTTTTTGGCCCAGCCAGCAGAGTCAATTCTCGGCTATCAAGATTTTAAGGCAAAGTTTTTGGCGAGATTCAGTGGGTCAGGAGTGCAGCCCGTGCAAAAGACTGAATTGTGTAGCCTTAAGCAGAAGGAAGGAGAGGGGATATCGAGCTTTACTGAAAGGTTTATGGGTGTCGCGAACCAAATTGCTGATATTGGTCAAGGCGAGATAATCATGTTGTACAATGCCAGTTTGTTGCCAGGGCATTTCAAGCAAGAATTGGGCATGAGATTACCGAAAACGACAGGCGAGTTGTATGAAAGGGTTAGAGGATTCTGTAGCGGTGATAAGGAGCCAGAAGTTAAAGTGGCTCATACGACAACCGCTGCGGGTAAGAAAAGCGTGAAGGAGAGAATTGATGTTGTGAAGGAGGAGAATAGGGGTGGTCGAGGAAGTCACAGTGGGAATCGTGCTGGGGGAAGTGGTGGCAGCTGTGGTGGAGGTCAGGATCAAAGGAAGATTATCAAGTATGACAGGCTGAATACCACCATCAGCGAGATTATGAGGAGGGAGGAATTGTCGACACCTTTTCCCATCAGAGAAGGAACTTATATGGCCAGGGACCGGAGCAGTTACTGCGAGTATCATAAAGACAAGGGGCATGTGACGGAGGATTGCTATAATTTGAGAAGGGTGATTCAGGGAAAAATTGATAGAGACGAGTTTAAGCAGTATCTCGAAAGCAATGTGGGGCGAGATGAAGGGGTAAGGCAGGAGAGAAATCAGGAGCGAAATGTGGTTGATGTCATCCAAGATCCATTGCCCAGCGTGGCCCAGTTGAATAATCAGATTATGATGTTGTCGCACAGTTTTGATATCCCTCAGTTTACCGCCAGTGAAGACAGGGTGATTAGTTTTGCGAGAAGTGAGTTGGCAGCGACTAAGAGTCATAGGAGCTAACCAGTGATTATAACCATTTGTCCGTGTTGGGTTTTATGGGTCCATACGCAGCGGAATTAAGTATAAAATTAACACAAAACCCAAGCCCTAAGATCCGTTCTATACGATTAAATTGAATTGCTATGAGATAGAATTTACCAACCTAAATTGCTTTCCGGTCTTGAGCTATCGAACGGATAATTATGTGATTCGTAATCACAAACTTTTGATCTTCAAATCTTCGAATCTTCAACTCCTTTGGATCTTCAGATTTGAACTCTAGGTCTTTGATTTGTTTGAACAAAACTAAGACCCTCTTTTGGTAATCCACACAAATATGAATGTCGAGAACAATTCTCGGGTTGGGAATTGCTAGATTCCTAAAACTTATGGAAGAATATTGAGAGTATTTTGTTATGATTTTCCCTTGAAAATTTCGGCGGACCATTAGGGTTAACGAGACCTCTCATATTTATACTACTTTAGTGTAAATATGTTTCCTAATCGAATTAGGAGAACAGTCATCAAAAACGCGTGCGAGTGGCTAGTTATGTCGCGTGACATAACTAGCCGCTGGCTAGTTATGTCGCGTGACATAATTAGCCACTTCTGAACTTTCAATCATTCTTCCTTTTGTTCAACCAATTCATTCTATTTGTGTGTGACCCAATAGGATTGTATTATGTTGGCAATGAGTCCGATCATATCGACCCTCATAAGACATAAGCGGACTCTAGCAAGTCATTATGTCTACCCAAATAACACAACGTAAGAGTTCACGTTTCCAATGGTACACTTCCATTTCTCCCTTTGTCTCACGATGTTATATTGAACACAAGTCATGGTCCACGTCAACTTGTATTTGTTCAATGCTTTCTCGATCTTGAGTATAATGATAGTCCAATCATATTGGGGTGTGGCCACACGCTTTCATCATTATCACTCATCGAGGGCCCAAGCAAAACATCTCTCTTTCGAGGGACAAATTCCATCTTGACTTATCATCCTTCCCATCATGAATCCGATCATGCCAAAGATAGCCTTTATAGATATCGTGTTAAGATACCGTTTGACTAAAATCAAACATAACTTTCATCATATGTAAGGTCATGATAATCTCAGGTCTAGGGACTAAATGAAGTGACCATATGAGATTTAATTATGACATTTGACCATGACATAAATCTCATACGGGTCAAGTCCAGTCACTTGTTCTCTAACAAGTACCCATAATTTCAATGTGCATCTCTATGCATATAATCATCATATGATTATCCATTGACAATTATACTAGTTATTTACAAGTTTGTAATGTGCATCTCTATGCATATGATCATCTCTATGATCATCCATTACCAACTTACACTAAATAACTAGGAACACAGATTAATATAATAAACATGCAAAACATATATTAATCAAAATAAAATTTCTCTTTTATTAATGATAAAGACGATACATCAAGGTTTATAGAAACTATAAGCCTAGGGCACACACACTAACAGTCCGAGAAACAACATAGTCCAGAGGGTGATGGTGGATTCAGGAGCGAGTAGAAATGTTTTGTATTATGATGCTTTCAAAAGAATGAATTATATAAATGCGAACTTGGTGTCTTACAAGGGATATTTAGAGAGATTCACAAATCACTCAGTCAAGGTGAAGGGCACAATCATGTTGGAGGTTGAGATTGGTGAGGGCCAGACGGCGAGAAGCGAGAATATTGAATTCATGGTGATCGACTTGATTTCCCCGTACAATGCGATAGTCGGGATCCCTTTCATGCTGAGCTTTGAAATGGTGTTGTCTATCTCGCACCAGAGGGTGAAATATCCGACTTCCAGGGGCATAGGCTATTTAAAGAGTGAGGCAATTATGGTGGCGAGAAAGAATAAGGAGATGATAAAGGCCAAAGGGGCGTCCACAAGTTCAATAACGACAAAATCTGATTATCGCCCACTAAAGATAAATGTGATCGAAGTTGTTGACGAGGAGGTTGAATGGGTAGTGACTGAAAGTATGAGGAATGGCACGACAATGATATTCGCTGAGGCGAGTATGGCCCCAGACAGTGCGGGAATTGAGATTGTGGAGATTCTTGATGAAGACAGGGAGGCCGAATTGATTGAGAGTGAATAGAAGCAGGAGGTTGAAATGGTCAATGTGCGAGAACCTGAGCCTGAGGGTGCTGGACAGGAAGTCGCAGTCGAGAATGATTTGGGAATGGAGGTTGTGAATGTGGCCCCGAGCTTGAGCTATGTTAGAATGGTACAGTTTGTTCAAATGGATGAGCCGAGGATAGAGGAGATGGTTTTTGAAGAGATTGTCGATAATGATTTTGAGGAAGATTGTTAAACGATCGAAGTGGAGAGTCCCGGAGGGCGACCTACTGGAAATGTGTTTGCTGATCCCAGAAGGGTGATTCCCGCCAAGGGTCAAAAGAGTAAGAAGCGGAAAAGAATTGAGGTTGAAACTTTACATACACGAGATGAGCCTGAGATTTAGGCAGGCAAGGAACTGGAAGAGGTAGAAATCAATTGTTATTTCCCGGAGCAAAAAGTCAAGATCGGAAAGCAGTTGTCGCGAGGTGAGCGAGATTGTTTGGTTGAGTTCCTGAAGGAAAATTTAGATGTGTTTGTTTGGCGGCCAGAGGATATGAGGGGCATTGATGAGAATGTCTCCATGCATTGTTTGAACGCCGACATTAATGTTGAGCCCTTTAAGCAAAAAGTTAGACACTTATCGCCGGAGAAAGAGAAGGCGGTTTTGGAGGAAGTGGACAAGCTGTTGAAGGCGGGAATCATAGAGAAGATCCAGTATCCGATTTGGTTGGCGTGCCCAGTTATGGTGTTGAAATCAAATAAGAAGTGGAGGATGTGCATAGACTTTACAGATTTGAATAGGGCTTGTCCCAAGGATTGTTACCCGCTTCCAAAGATTGATAAGCTGGTTGATTCGATTACCGGCCATCGAGTTTTCAGTTTCATTGATGCGTACTCTGGTTACCATCAGATTAAAATGGCCGAGGATGATAGGGCGAATACGGATTTTCGGACGCCGAAGGGTAATTTTTGCTATAAGATGATGCCGTTTGGCTTGAAAAATGCTGGAGCGACTTATCAGCGAATGGTGAACTAGGTGTTCAAGTCGCAGATTGGGTGAAACATTGAGGCTTATATTGATGATATGGTGATAAAGACCAAAGAAAATGATCATGTGTTGGTGTGAATACCCCGTCCCGATGCAACGCGCATTCGGAGGTTTAAAATAAATAATCATATATTGTCGGACCGAAATGGGATATTCATTTAATGACACTCGCTTTAAACCATATTAAAATATTAGTTTAAATTTTGAGAGTCGCCACGCCACTTTGATATAGCCCAAAGCTTTGAAAAAAGGCTAAACAGTTAATTGGGTTCGGGGGTCAAGTTACAACAGAAGAAGAAATGTTATCACTCCTATTGCCCGACGAATCGGTCTTTCTAGCATGTGGGGTGTTGGTTGTGTGCGGTGTTTACGGGAATAGATAGAAGAAGCGGGATCATGCATAAGGAGGAGGGGAGAGAAAGAATTTATTGATGATCACACCCTAGAACCTTTGAGTTAGGCCCTCGGAAGGTGCACTAATCAACGTTCATCCTTGGGGGATTGTTGATCATGGGATAATTATAACTAAGGTGGAAGGAAAGAAATAGTTCCTAGATCCATTGGGTTTCTTGGCGAAACCCTAGATCATCCTCGGCTATTGCATATTTAAATATATTAAAACAATCCTAAATCTAGCATATATGACATAAGCAAGAAATAAAGTAATTAAAATACTAAGCATGCAAATAATAAATTTAGCATAATAATAAAGACAATAATAATAAAGACAGAAAAAATAAACAGAAGACTTACCTAATGATGGCAAGGCTTTTGGATCGAATCTATGAAGATTCGAAGAACGGGCTTGATAAAATATTTAGACTTAGAAAACTCGAGTTTAGTCTCAAGTTTTCTATGGAGGAAACCTCAAGTTTTGTCTTGAGTTTTCCGTAGAATAATTCTGTGTTCAAAGTGTGAGGCGGAGTGGGGTTTATATAGTGAAAGGAATTGGGGAGGAACGGTTATGAAACTGATGTGGGAAAAGAGGAAGGTCCGATCGGCCAACCTTTTTTGGCCCAAAATCTGCCTTGGCCCAAATGGCCTAGAATGGCCCCAAATTGCAATGCATTGGCCGGCCATTTGGCCTAGAAGTCTCGGCCAAACTATCAATTCCCTCGGCCATGGTACAAATGGAAAGGCTCAATTTTGTATAATAAAGATTCGTTTCGTCCCGCGATCTTCTCGTTGCATTTTGACCACTTTAATGACTTCTTTTGCACTTCGCTCTTTGGAGTTTTATTTTTCATTTAATCACAGGAATTTTTATATATCAATTTCGTCCCAAATTTCCATATTTCCCGTTTTAGTCCTTAAATTTCCAATAAATTCCAATTTGGTCCAAAAGCTTCCAAATGCCAGTTTAGTCCCCGATTTTCCCGAATTGCATTTCAGTCCCTTTTTTCGGACCGGGTACTAACAGTAGCCCCTCGGCGACGCTTCTTGTAAGACAAGTGGGGTCGACGATAAAAGAATAGGATCCGTCCTGAAAAAAGGGATTTCAGGAGGTGAAATGGTGAGCTTGCGGATGTGAGGTTTGGAATCGAGCTGAGTCGCAAAAGGATGACCAGGTAGGTCGAGCGGCTGGACCCACGTCGGGCTACCTACGTATCCCAAGAGGAATCAAGCCAAGTCGTAGTTCGAAAACGTGGGCGTTTAGTACCCGAGAGTGGCGGACGTGCAGCGTCTCAAGCCCAAAGATGCGATTTGTGGCAAGGCTTTGAGGGTCGAATCTAAGGACGATTCGAATAATATTGAGAGATGTACGGAAAGGAGAATCAAGTATAGTCTTGCCTTCTCCGGAGGGAAAATATGTTGTGTGTGGAAAGGAAATTCAAGTATAGTCTTGATTTTCTCCTTGAAAATTGTGTGTGATGGAACAAATCAAGTGTAGTCTCGATTTGTGAGATAATGTGTGGAAAGGAAATTCAAGTATAGTCTTGATTTTTTCCTTGAAAATTGTGTGTGATGGAACAAATCAAGTGTAGTCTTGATTTGTGAGATAATGTGTGGAAAGGAAATTCAAGTATAGTCTTGATTTTTCCCTTGAAAATCGTGTGTGATGGAACAAATCAAGTGTAGTCTCGATTTGTGAGATAATGTGTGGAAAGGAAATTCAAGTATAGTCTTGATTTTTTCCTTGAAAATTGTGTGTGATGGAACAAATCAAGTGTAGTCTCGATTTGTGAGATAATGTGTGGAAAGGAAATTCAAGTATAGTCTTGATTTTTTCCTTGAAAATTGTGTGTGATGGAACAAATCAAGTGTAGTCTTGATTTGTGAGATAATGTGTGGAAAGGAAATTCAAGTATAGTCTTGATTTTTTCCTTGAAAATTGTGTGTGATGGAACAAATCAAGTGTAGTCTCGATTTGTGAGATAATGTGTGGAAAGGAAATTCAAGTATAGTCTTGATTTTTTTCTTGAAAATTGTGTGTGATGGAACAAATCAAGTGTAGTCTCGATTTCTGAGATAATGTGTGGAAAGGAAATTCAAGTATAGTCTTGATTTTTTCCTTGAAAATTGTGTGTGATGGAACAAATCAAGTGTAGTCTTGATTTGTGAGATAATGTGTGGAAAGGAAATTCAAGTATAGTCTTGATTTTTTCCTTTGAAAATTGTGTGTGATGGAACAAATCAAGTGTAGTCTCGATTTGTGAGATAATGTGTGAAAAGGAAATTCAAGTATAGTCTTGATTTTTTCCTTTGAAAATTGTGTGTGATGAAACAAATCAAGTGTAGTCTTGATTTCTCCGTGTGAAGATATGTTGTGAGATAATGTGTGGAAAGGAAATTCAAGTATAGTCTTGATTTTCCCCTTGAAAATTGTGTGTGATGGAACAAATCAAGTGTAGTCTCGATTTGTGAGATAATGTGTGGAAAGGAAATTCAAGTATAGTCTTGATTTTTTCCTTGAAAATTGTGTGTGATAGAACAAATCAAGTGTAGTCTCGATTTGTGAGATAATGTGTGGAAAGGAAATTCAAGTATAGTCTTGATTTTTTCCTTGAAAATTGTGTGTGATGGAACAAATCAAGTGTAGTCTTGATTTGTGAGATAATGTGTGGAAAGGAAATTCAAGTATAGTCTTGATTTTTTCCTTGAAAATTGTGTGTGATGGAACAAATCAAGTGTAGTCTTGATTCGCGTACTGAGAGAAAGTGTATGGGGCAGACCCTTTGAAATGGAGGATAGACCTCTAAAATGGAGGATAGACCTCTGAAATGCGGGACGGACCTTTTGAAGATGCGGGACGGACCCTTTGAAGATGCGGGACGGACCCTTTGAAGATGCGGGACGGACCCTTTGAAATGGAGGATAGACTTCTGAAATGCGGGAAACTGTAGCTGGCAAAGGACTTAGGCTACTGTTTACTGATGAAGAATAGTTGTGTGAATTGATTCGGATTATTATGGCTTCCCGAGCCGAAGAACCAAGCGATTAAAAGATTGGGATAATCATTGCTAAGGCTTAGAGAGGAGTCTTGTCTCCTAGGCTTAAGGCTAGGGTTTAGAGAGGTATTTGTCACCTAGGCTTAAAGCTAGGGTTTAGAAAGGTATTTGTCACCTAGGCTTGAGGCTAGGGTTTAGAGAGACACTTGTCACCTAGGCTTAAGGCTAGGATTTAGAAAGATATTTGTCACCTAGGCTTGAGGCTAGGGTTTAGAAAGATATTTGTCACCTAGGCTTGAGGCTAGGGTTTAGAAGGATATTTGTCACCTAGACTTGAGGCTAGGGTTTAGAGAGACACTTGTCACCTAGGCTTAAGGCTAGGATTTAGAAAGATATTTGTCACCTAGGCTTGAGGCTAGGGTTTAGAAAGATATTTGTCACCTAGGCTTGAGGCTAGGGTTTAGAAGGATATTTGTCACCTAGACTTGAGGCTAGGGTTTAGAAAGATATTTGTCACCTAGGCTTGAGGCTAGGGTTTAGAAAGATATTTGTCACCTAGGCTTGAGGCTAGGGTTTAGAAAGATATTTGTCACCTAGGCTTGAGGCTAGGGTTTAGAAGGGTATTTGTCACCTAGGCTTGAGGCTAGGGTTTAGAGAGGTATTTGTCACCTAGGCTTAAGGCTAGGATTTTAGAGAGGCATTTGTCACCTAGGCTTAAGGCTAGGGTTTTAGAGAGGTATTTGTCACCTAGGCTTAAGGCTAGGATTTTAGAGAGGTATTTGTCACCTAGGCTTGAGGCTAGGGTTTAGAAAGATATTTGTCACCTAGGCTTAAGGCTAGGATTTTAGAGAGGTATTTGTCACCTAGGCTTGAGGCTAGGGTTTAGAAAGATATTTGTCACCTAGGCTTGAGGCTAGGGTTTAGAGAGGTATTTGTCACCTAGGCTTGAGGCTAGGGTTTAGAGAGGCATTTGTCACCTAGGCTTAAGGCTAGGATTTTAGAGAGGTATTTGTCACCTAGGCTTGAGGCTAGGGTTTAGAAAGATATTTGTCACCTAGGCTTAAGGCTAGGATTTTAGAGAGGTATTTGTCACCTATGCTTAAGGCTAGGGTTTAGAGAGATATTCGTCACCTAGACATGAGGCTAGGGTTTAGAGAAGTATTTGTCGCCTAGGCTTAAGGCTAGGGTTTAGAAAGGAGTTTTGTCATCTAGGCTTAAGGCTAGGGCTTTAGAGAGGTATTTGTCACCTAGGCTTGAGGCTAGGGCTTAGAGAGGAGTTTTTGTCACCTAGGCTTAAGGCTAGGGTTTAGAGAGATATTCGTCACCTAGACATGAGGCTAGGGTTTAGAGAGATATTTGTCACCTAGACATGAGGCTAGGGTTTAGAGAGGTATTTGTCACCTAGGCTTAAGGCTAGGATTTAGAGAGGTATTTGTCACCTAGGCTTAAGGCTAGGGTTTAGAGAGGTATTTGTCACCTAGGCTTAAGGCTAGGGTTTAGAAAGATATTTGTCACCTAGGCTTGAGGCTAGGGTTTTACATTTGCGATAAGTCTAAACAAGGCAGTTTGAGCAGAAAGGTTATTGGTTTAAACTAGGCGAGGCCGAGTAAGTGTCAATGATAGAAGGTGGGCTTGGATGAGTTTGGTGTCCAGAGGTGAGGGGTAGGACCGAGTCATCTTGGGAGTCACAGAGATACGTCTTTGATAGAATTGAAGAGTCCTTAAATTTGTGGAGACCAAAAGGTGCCAAGGAGGGTGGCATTTTGAAAGCATGTTTATTTGATAAGGAAGCCTTATGATCAATTATATTTCTAATTAACTCAAAGAGTTTGCCACATGCTAATCTTGATGACAAGGGATGCCCTTCTTGCTAGACATGACTTCGTCGGAGCCTCGATTAGAGCCCTTTGTCCTTTTCTGAAGAACCACATAGTCGACCCATTTTTGTTGAGGGGAGCCCCAATGTTTGATGAAGTGACCTTGGCGAAGTCCCAGTTGATGATGAATGGCGAGGCCCCAGTTGATGATGCAAAGCAAACCTGAAGGAAATGGCGAAGCCCCAGTTGATGATGCAGAGCAAACCTGAAGAGAGCCTGAGAGAACAACTTAACAAAAGCCCCAGCTTGGAGAGATTCAATGCATCCCTATTTGCAGACAGAGTCATCTTGCGGCCACGGGGCCGACCCACCGTTTCGAACAATGGTCAATCATTTGGACAAGACTCGAAATGTATATGTGCGGGGTGCATTTTTTCGAAGGTGGGAATGGATCCCGAGTTCGTGTATGACACTCTCGCTTTTTGGGTTTGACTCTTTTGGGAGAGTATAAGCATCACAAGGTGTGGAAAAAGTGTATGGAAGCCCTTGCGAGACGAAAAGACAATGTTTGGCTCTATTTTCCTATGATGTAGAAAAAGAAGACTTGTCGAGACATTTGAAGAATTATTTTATTCAGAATTATATCTTGATTGCTCGTGAATGGACCTCACTGATTGGTTTATCAAATTCCAATTATATAGGTAAATAAATGAATGTTTTGATTTGAAGGTGAAATCGGCTTGTCTTTAGAAGGAGAAGGATGTTCCGTTGTTGCTTCTTGCCTGTTCGGTGGTAATTGTGGTGCGGGCTGCCGTTGCATTGATCTCCTTCATGGGAAAGAATAAAAAATAGAAAAAAGATTGGGGTGGAAGAAAAGGTGGGAATTGACTGATTATAACCCAAAGATTTTTTTCATTCCTTCAAGTGAAGATTCTTTGTTCCTTTGTTCTCGCAAGCCGAGGAGTAGTCCACGGCGCGTGTCTCCTTGCTTTTACCGGAGTGCCGGCGAGAGGCACGGATGCGAAGCCCTAGTGAGACTTTGCGGACAGTTGTTTGAGGAGTCGAATGAACGAATTTCAAGAATAGGACGAGTTCCCAAACTTTTGAGAGAATATGTAATATGCTCACGTAGGATAACAAGTGACTCAAAAATCTGAATATGCATTTCTTTTAAATAATCTTTTGAGAATGCCATTCGGTAGCGGTTGTAGCTGGTCTTTGGGTTGCGATCGATCATTAGGTGATGATTAACATGACCTCTTAAAGTGAGAGGTCGGCTGGGCCTTTTGCTGAGTGTTTGGGATTTCTAAGGTGAAGGGATTTTCTTGTTGCTGCTTCTTCAGAACCTCTAAGAGTGAGGTTAACTTTGATTTTGATAAGGCCAAGGGTGGTGATGGAATCCTCTAAAAGTGAGAGGATGGACTTTGGAATGGGTTTATGGGATTTGTCCAAGAGGGAATCTTTGTTGCTTCTTCTCGCGAGTTTGTTGTGGTCTCAGCAGGTAACTTGATCATGATAGGACCTTCACTCGATGTCTCGTTTTCACAACCTTTGAGATGGGAGGTTCACTTCGGGGTGATGAAGTTGTTGTTTTTTTTTTTTTTTTTTTTTTTTTTTTTTTTTTTAAACACCCTCTTATCGAGAAAGGCCTTCGGATTTGTTTGCTCGCGATAGCCCCTAGTGTATGCCTTAGGATGATTTTACCTTTTCCTTCTTGGGTTTGGAGGTGGTCCCTTCGAGGGAGCCCCTTGTATGAGTTTCTTTCACATTCCGCCTTTTTTTTTAGCTTGGAGGTGATTACTTCCTTTGTGAATCAAGGGAGCCCCTAGTATGGGCTTCTTCCTTAGGGTCTCAAAACTTGTCGATCTTGAAATGAAAGGGTATTATTTAGTGAGGATAAGGTTATGGCTTCCTATGGTGAGAGGTTTAAGCTTCAATTGCTACTGGATGGCATTCTCAAAAGAGTATTTAAAATAAATGCAAACTCATTTAACCGACTTATTAAGTAAGGCAGAATATATTCGGACCATGAGAAAGATATGTGAGTATATTCAATGAAAGCTTATCGATCAAAATGGAAAATCAGAGGAGACGCGAGATTGGGGGGTTGGTGAGCCCCAAGTTGATATTCATGCAGCACTTGTGAAGGATAGGAACAACTCCTTGCATTTTCTTTAAATTGCAGTGGCGTGAGCAGCTATTTTCTGATGATGAGCAACAACGGTCTTTGTGCTTGTCTTGACCATATGGAAAGGAGGTCAAGTGGGGGAGAGTGTATGAAAAGTGTATGGTGGAGTATGGAGAGAGTGTATGGAGATGGTGTATGGAGATGGTGTATAGAGATGGTGTATAGAGATGGTGTATAGAGATGGTGTATGGAGATGGTGTATAGAGATGGTGTATAGAGATGGTGTGTATGAAGAAGGAACGGTGAGTTGTTTACTCCAATCAAAGCATTCATTCATTGTTTACTTTATTAGCCGGTGAGTTTATCAGTGAGATTAGCAACCAAGTGATAATTATAAATAAAACAATTCTTCTTGAAAGTAATGCGAGATTATGTCTCAAGTCTAGAGAGAAAAGAAAGAAAGACTCTTTTATTATTGAAGCAACTAATCTAAAGTGGACATTACATGTCAATGCCCAAAGACACACTAGAACCTACAAGACTGAATGAATCTAAATCCTTCCTTGAAGTACGAGGGCTTCTTCATCCATGAGGCCTTGGGTCTTCCCTTGGTTGATCAATCTTTGAATTGAGCGTTTCAGTTGCACACATTTGTCAGTGGTATGCCCAGCGTACTTGTGGTATCTGCAAAACTTGGATGTATCTAAGTCTTCCTTTGGGTTAATAGGCTTGTAGTTCTCGAGCGGCTCGATCAAATTCTTTCCCACCAAAATGTCGAAGAACTCACCTTTGAGGCATTCCTAAGTCATCAAAATGTTCCTTGTTGATCTTCTTCTCGGGTATTGATGCCTTTAGTTGGTTGGTAGCCACAAACAGCATCCCGAATGAGAAATTCTGATGTGTAGGACCATAAGGGGAACCATAAGCATGTGGATGATAGGGACCCCGAATTGAATAGGGGGAGGAACTCTTCTCAAGTATTCCTGAATGTAAGACAAATGGTGCTGCTCAATTTCATGCATGTCTTTGAGGAGGTTGATCACTCCCAACCTCATGTTTGAGACTTCTTTGAGGGCTTCAATGCTTTTCTCCAGAGACATGATGTGGAATTCTGTAAGAACATATGGCGGAGTCAAGCCAATGAGTTGAATTAGATTCATAATTAATCTTAAGGCATCCTTGAGAAAATATTTGACCTCCACAATTTTGAGTTTGACCGGGCTGAAGTTGCCTACGTAACCCTTACCATTTAAGGTATGAGTCTCAGGTCACCGTAGTTCGAGGGGGCCCCGATTGATGATACAACCAGGGTTAAGTTTAGAGAAAGAGAGAGGATGAATGTAAAAGAGTCCATTTGGTGAAAAAGGGAGAGGAAGATGACTCGATCCTTGGTCAAGTATAAGTGAGGGTGATCTAGACGAGCTAATCGGACTTGGTAAGTTGGCTTAGGTAGGCCCTAGATGGTGGTTTGATCTAGATGGGTCGAGAGAGGTTTGATCTAGGTGGGTCTTTGGCTGAAGGGTGCTAGAGATAAAGGATCTAAACTATGGATGGTTTTAAGGCTAAGGGAGCAAACTGCGGATGGTTCAAGAGATAAGAGGCAGAACTTTGAAGGGTCCTAACTTGAAGGATGTAGACCGTGGGTGGTCAAAGGTAGAGGAATGGACCATGGATGGTCCAAGAGACGAGGGGTGGATCTCGAAAAGTCTCAGGTGGAAAGGTGGACCTTTAATGGTCCTAGATAGAGAGAGTGGACCTCGAAGGGTCCTAAATTGAGGAGTGGACCTCGAAGGGTCCAAGAGAAGAAGAGCGGACCTTGAACGGTCCAAGATATGAGGAATGGACCTTGAAGGGTCCAAGAGATGAGGAGTGGACCTTGAACGGTCCAAGATAAGAGGAGTAGACCTTGAAGGGTCCAAGAGAAGAGGAGCGGACCTTGAAGGGTCCAAGAGAAGAGGAGCGGACCTTGAAGGGTCCAAGAGAAGAGGAGCGGACCTTGAAGGGTCCAAGAGAAGAGGAGCGGACCTTGAACGGTCCAAGATAAGAGGAGCGGACCTTGAACGGTCCAAGATACGAGGAGTGGACCTTGAAGGGTCCAAGAGAAGAGGAGCGGACCTTGAAGGGTCCAAGAGAAGAGGAGCGGACCTTGAAGGGTCCAAGAGAAGAGGAAGGGTCCAAGAGAAGAGGAGCGGACCTTGAACGGTCCAAGATAAGAGGAGCGGACCTTGAACGGTCCAAGATATGAGGAGAGGACCTTGAACGGTCCAAGATATGAGGAGAGGACCTTGAAGGTTCCAAGATGAGAGGAGTGGACCTTGAACGGTCCAAGAGAAGAGGAGCGGACCTTTAACGGTCCAAGATAAGAGGAGCGGACCTTGAACGGTCCAAGATATGAGGAGCGGACCTTGAACGGTCCAAGATATGAGGAGCGGACCTTGAATGGTCCAAGATGAGAGGAGTGGACCTTGAAGGGTCCAAGATGAGAGGAGCGGACCTTGAAGGGTCCAAGATAAGAGGAGCGGACCTTGAACGGTCCAAGATAAGAGGAGCGGACCTTGAACGGTCCAAGATATGAGGAGCGGACCTTGAACGGTCCAAGATATGAGGAGCGGACCTTGAACGGTCCAAGATAAGAGGAGCGGACCTTGAACGGTCCCAGAAATGAGGAGCGGACCTCGGAGGGTCCTAGAAATGAAGAGCGGATCTCGAAGGGTCCTAGAAATGAAGAGCGGACCTCGAAGGGTCCTAGCGGACCTCGAAGGGTCCTAGAAATGAAGAGCGGACCTCGAAGGGTCCTAGAAATGAGGGATAGTTAAGCACTTTATTTACAAAAAAGCCCTCTATTTTATAGAACCTACTCTTGGTTGGAAGGGATACCCCTTTTTCGCAACTAACTAAAGGTCCTAAAGTGGTGGATCCTAACGACTAACCGTCTCATATAGACATTTAAGATGATATTTATGGGAAGTACTACAGACCTATGATAAGACAAGATCTTTTAACAAGCACTCGACCTTACATGGCACATCCTTTAAAAGGAAATCAAATTTTTTGTGCTCTTTTCTCTCTATAGATCTTGACTTATCACTGATTCGTAGTGACTCAACATAAAGACCTTATTAATTGTCTACATGAAAAAGCTAGTCAAACCAACCGGTCACAAGGAGTGTATTCTTAGCAAAGTGGGTGACACAAGGGTTAGATTTCAGGCTCCCACCGTGCAGCCGAAGCGCACTGATGAGTGGATGGCCAAGTGAGACTCGGAAGGGAGGCAACATGATCACCACGCTTCCCGCACTTTGGCTTCTCCGATGGGTTAAAGGGTGTCTGTGCAGTGTGACACGGACTCTAGTGGTAGTGTGAGGTAAAAAGTCTAATTCTTTTTTTAAGGAAAAAAGAGAAAGATTTTTTTTATGAGATGCATGCATGCAATGCAGCAGTTAAGAATAGGAGAAAAAGAAAAAGGAAGTAAAAATACAACACCATACAAGAAAACGAAAGTCTGACCCTCTTAGTTTGAAAAGATTTCAAAACAGTCCCCAGCGGAGTCGCCACTGTGAATACCCCGTCCCGATGCAACGCGCATTCGGAGGTTTAAAATAAATAATCATATATTTTCGGACCGAAATGGGATATTCATTTAATGACACTCGCTTTAAACCATATTAAAATATTAGTTTAAATTTTGAGAGTCGCCACGCCACTTTGATATAGCCCAAAGCTTTGAAAAAAGGCTAAACAGTTAATTGGGTTTGGGGGTCAAGTTACAACAGAAGAAGAAACGTTATCACTCCTATTGCCCGACGAATCGGTCTTTCTAGCATGTGGGGTGTTGGTTGTGTGCGGTGTTTACGGGAATAGATAGAAGAAGCGGGATCATGCATAAGGAGGAGGGGAGAGAAAGAATTTATTGATGATCACACCCTAGAACCTTTGAGTTAGGCCCTCGGAAGGTGCACTAATCAACGTTCATCCTTGGGGGATTGTTGATCATGGGATAATTATAACTAAGGTGGAAGGAAAGAAATAGTTCCTAGATCCATTGGGTTTCTTGGCGAAACCCTAGATCATCCTCGGCTATTGCATATTTAAATATATTAAAACAATCCTAAATCTAGCATATATGACATAAGCAAGAAATAAAGTAATTAAAATACTAAGCATGCAAATAATAAATTTAGCATAATAATAAAGACAATAATAATAAAGACAGAAAAAATAAACAGAAGACTTACCTAATGATGGCAAGGCTTTTGGATCGAATCTATGAAGATTCGAAGAACGGGCTTGATAAAATATTTAGACTTAGAAAACTCGAGTTTAGTCTCAAGTTTTCTATGGAGGAAACCTCAAGTTTTGTCTTGAGTTTTCCGTAGAATAATTCTGTGTTCAAAGTGTGAGGCGGAGTGGGGTTTATATAGTGAAAGGAATTGGGGAGGAACAGTTATGAAACTGATGTGGGAAAAGAGGAAGGTCCGATCGGCCAACCTTTTTTTGGCCCAAAATCTGCCTTGGCCCAAATGGCCTAGAATGGCCCCAAATTGCAATGCATTGGCCGGCCAATTGGCCGGCCATTTGGCCTAGAAGTCTCGGCCAAACTATCAATTCCCTCGGCCATGGTACAAGTGGAAAGGCTCAATTTTGTATAATAAAGATTCGTTTCGTCCCGCGATCTTCTCGTTGCATTTTGACCACTTTAATGACTTCTTTTGCACTTCGCTCTTTGGAGTTTTATTTTTCATTTAATCACAGAAATTTTTATATATCAATTTCGTCCCAAATTTCCATATTTCCCGTTTTAGTCCTTAAATTTCCAATAAATTCCAATTTGGTCCAAAAGCTTTCAAATGCCAGTTTAGTCCCCGATTTTCCCGAATTGCATTTCAGTCCCTTTTTTCGGACCGGGTACTAACAGTTGGATCTCGCTGAAACGTTTGATAATCTAAGGAGAAACTCGATGAATTTGAACCCCAGTAAGTGCACGTTTGGTGTGAGGGCGGGAAAGTTTTTTTGGACTTTTTGGTGAATAGGCGCGGGATCGAAGCTAACCCGGAGAAAATTCAGGCGTTGTTGGATATGTCTCCTCCCAAGTCGATTCGCGAGATTCAGAGGTTGAATGGGAGGATCATTGCTTTAGGGAGATTCATTTCCAGATTAGCGAAAAAGTGTTTACCGTTTTTCAAGGTTTTGAAAAATGTGAAGAGTTTTGTTTGGGATGACGAGTGCGATGCCGCTTTCGAGCAGATGAAAACTTATTTGGGAAATCTGCCACTGCTGTTTAGCCCCGTGGAGGGAGAAGAGCTGTTTGTGTATCTGGCAGCTTCAGACTTTATAGTGGCCGCAGTTTTGGTGAGAGAGGAGGGGGGTGTTCAGAGGCCGATATACTATGTGTCAAAGGCATTGAGCGAGATTGAAGCATGATACTTTAATGCCAAGAAGCTGGCGTACACTTTGGTGATTGCCGTGCGGAAAGTAAGAGCTTACTTTGTCGCGCACAGCATTGTCGTGTTGAGTGACGCCCCATTGAGGAAACTTTTGCAACAGCCAGATGCCGCGGGAAGGTTGCTGATATGGTCGATTGAATTGACTGAGTTTGATTTGAGATATGAATCTCGCCGAGCGATTAAGGCGCAGGCAATGGCTGATTTCATTGTGGAAACATCTTTTACGAAATCGCAGGCTGAGCTGGTGGAAGATGCTGTTAAGAAGAGGGCGGGAAAGAAAGTTGTGCCCAGTTTGGTTGAAGAAAAGGAGAGGCCGCCGGATTGTTGGATCTTGCATGTGGATGGTTCTTCATCCAAGGAAAAAGGTGGAGCGGGGATACTATGATCTCGCCTGATGAAGAGATTAAATATGAGAAGGCGCTGCGGTTCAAGTTTAATGTTTCAAATAACCAGGCTGAGTATGAGGCATTGATTTCCGGGATTGAGTTGGCAAGAGACATTGGGCTGGCTAAGATCCTCATCCATTCAGATTCTCAATTGATCGTCAATCAAGTGAAGGGCGCGTATGGAGTGTTGAACTCGGTTTTGATGAAGTATTGCAACATGGCGAGAAGTATTTTGAAGGGGTTCGAGTTTTGGGAGTTGGTGCAGATAGACCGAGACGAAAACTCACGAGCGGATTCCTTAAGTAGGTCATCAGGAGAAGACACGCCAAGCTCGCCCAGTGAGCCGCTGGTTGAATATGTCGATCTACCGGCAATCAACAGGCCGCTTGTTTTGGAAATTGAGGAGTTCGAGAAGAATTGGGTGGTGGAAATGAAAGAATTTTTGGACAAGGGAGAGGTGCCACCTGATGCGGACAAGGCGAAATTAATAAAGGTGACTTCGCCGCGATTTACAGTCCAAGATGGTGTGCTGTACAGAAAATCTTTCTCGAAGCCGTTAATGAGATGTGTTGAGCCAAGCATGGTGCAAAGGGTGTTGTTTGAAATACACGAGGGCGTGTGTGGTGGCCATCCCGGAGCGAGAACCCTGGAAGATAAAGTTTTATTTTACGGGTATTATTGGCCGAGTTTGAGAAAAGATGCCGAAATTTATGTCAAGAAGTGCGAGATATGTCAAAGATTTGGTAATATTCCCCGGCAGCTGGCTACAGAGCAGACCCCTATAGTGGCGACTTGGCCTTTTGATATGTGGGGCATTGATTTGATAGGGCCTTTTCCGAAATCCAAGGGTGGGTGTCAGCACGTGGTTGTCGCAGTGGATTACTTTACGAAGTGGACGGAGGTGAAAGCACTGGCGACAATCAGTGAGGATAATGTGATTAAGTTTGTGAAGGAGAATATCTGGTGTAGATATGGGGTGCACAGAGCAATTATTTCAGATCATGGAACTCAGTTTGGGAAAAAAAATTCAGCAGAATATGCGAGGGTTAATGTCAAGCATTGGATGTCGGCAGTTTATAGGCCGCAGTGTAATGGGCAGGCTGAGGCGGCAAACAAGAAAGTCATTGCCGCCCTGTGAAAAAATTTGGAAGGAAGAGGTGGAGCTTGGCTAGAGGGGTTGCCAACAGATTTATGGTATGTGAGAACAACGGTAAAGGGCTCAATTGGAGAAACCGCCTTTGCACTTACTTATGGATCTGAGGCAATGGCGCCTGCCGAGATGGCCTTGCCGACCTATAGGGTGGCCTACTATGATGAAGCGAGAAATGGGCAGAGGCGATATAATGATCTGGATTTGATTGATGAGAAAAGGCTGTATGTGAGAATGAAAATGATTAATTACAAGCAGAGGATGAAAGCCCAGCACGACAAGCGGGTTAATAAAAGATCTTTCAATGTCGGAGATTGGGTTCTAAGGAGTGTGGAGGCTGCTGGGCCTAAGCTAGGGTATACCAAGCTGAATGAGAAGTGGGAAGTCCGTTCCAAGTGTCAAAGGTTGTGCGAGAAGGGTCGTACAGGTTGAAATACTAGGATGGGGAAGAATTGAAGAATGCATGGAGTGTTGATCATCTCAAGCAGTTCTACCAGTGAAGCCGCCGCGACCTCGGCTGTGTTTTGATTGTTTCCCTAGATAGCAAAAGTTATATAACTTTTTCTTGTAATTTATCGTTCTGATTGTCGCTTGCGGAGAAAAAGTTATGTAAAATTTGGTAGTCTGGTGGTGGTATGTAATTTGTATATATGATAGAAAAGGTGGCGGGATATTCTATCGACATGTCTTGTAGCGTGATTGTATACTTGTAAAATTCTGACGACGTTATCTTTTGTTTCATGGATTGACGGACGAATGGACAAGGGCCGGGAATGGTGCTTGAATATGGCGGTCACGAAGGTTTCCGCTAAAGCTTAAAGATGGCGGTCATGAAGGTTGCCGCTAAAGCTTGAAGATGGCGCTCATGAAGGTTGCCGCTAAAGATTAAATAGGGAGGCAAGTGAAGGTTGCCGCCAAATCAAGTTTGAAGATGGAGTAAAGATTGAAGTACTAGACTGGGTAGGTCCCAGCAAAATACTAGACCGGGTAGGTCCCGACGACATACTAGACTGGGTAGGTCCCAGCAAGATACTAGACCGGGTAGGTCCCGACGAGAACTAGACCGGGTAGGTCCCGACGACATACTAGACTGGGTAGGTCCCATCAAAATACTAGATCGGGTAGGTCCCGGCGACATACTAGACTGGGTAGGTCCCAGCAAGATACTAGACCGGGTAGGTCCCGGCGAGAATTAGACCGGGTAGGTCCCGGCGAGAACTAAATCCTGGCAGAGTCTAGGTGAGAACTAGACCGGGTAGGTCCCGGCGAAATCTAAATCCTGGTAGAGTCCAGGCGAGAACTAGACCGGGTAGGTCCCTGCGAAATCTAAATCCTGGCAGAGTCCAGGCGAGAACTAGACCGGGTAGGTCCCGGCGAAAACTAAATCCTGGCGGAGTCCAGGCGAGAAAAATCCTGCCAGAGGCCAGATACAGCAAGTCCTGATTGTAATCAGGTGAGAAAGATCAGGCTTAAAGGTGCCAGGCACAAAAGCGACATGGATAGATGATAAAAAACATCATAAGGAATGTACAGGTAAATAGTGATCTAGCGCGACTTTGATCCTTTGATTTCGGCCAAAGAAGATGGCCGAGAAAGGTTTGTCGCAGACATGATTAATGATTGATCGGGATAAAGGCGCCTTAAAGCTTGGCTGTAAGGCGAGATTAATGGCGAAGAAGTGAGGCTGCCTAAAGACAAGCCTCACTCTTTTGAAGGGAGTAGTATGTATATAGATAAGTTGGGTAAAGTAAATCTTTGATAAAGTATCAAAGCAAAAATAGCGACATGCTAAAAGCAGAAGTTAAAGCAAAATGGCAGGAAGCAAAGTGATGACAAGTCGAGATAGGATATAAAGATAAAATCGCAAACCGCGATATTTAAAAGAAAGCAATATGCATGAAACCGCATATTGCGATTTCCCAAAAAGTGACTTTTAATAATAAGTCGCAAATCGCGACACCCAAAAGCGATAAGCAGATTTTAAAAGACAGAAAAGTAAATTATTTAGTACAGACCCAAATTCAATGATTGTTTTAGAAAGCAAAGAAAGTGTTCAAGAGGCGGAATCATCATGGTTGTCGCTGGTAGTGGCCTGGGCAGCTAGCGCGGCTTTAGCGTCATCCTTGGCTTGCTTGTGCGCTTTGGCCTTCTCGCTGATAAGCTCGTCCCAGAGAGTTAGGGCATCTGGATTGGCCATTGCGGGAACCTGCCAGACGGGCTTCCCTAGAAATTGATCCTCCGCTGCGAGCTCTTCGAGTTCGTCTTCTTCGTAAGGAACCAGGCTATGAGCCAAGCGACAAAAATCACTAAAAATGGGTTCAGATCCCCACTTAGCAATAAGGTCATAAGTGATAGTCGGTGTGTCGCCAGAGCTTGCCGCAGCGGCATGCATGCAGTGGATTAAAGCTTTATCGTACAGGTCCATGGCGTCTACCTCAGCCTTAGTCTTGTTTTCTGTTATGGTGTCTTGAAGCTGGGTAATCAGAGCTTTGTTATTGAGGTCGCTTTCCTTGGTGGCCGCTAGTTCTACTGCCAAGATCTTGTTCTGCTCCTCCAGTTTGAGCCTTTGAGCCTACATCTCGCGGCGAAGATCTTTCTCGGTCTGTTCAAATTTGGTTTTGTCGGCTTGAAGAGCAGCGACATATTGTTCTCGATCTTGAAATTTTTTCTTGAATTTCTCCCTCTCAGTGCAAACCCACTTAAGATCTTTCTCGCGGTTTTCCAGCTCAATAGAAACATGGTTGCATCGATTTCTTAAGCCGTAGAGAACGGTAGAAACCTGTTAAGAGTAGTGTAAAAAGTTGATTAGTAAAAGCGAGAAGCGAAATGAAAGTAGGGCGGCAAAGGTGAGACTTACGCCGCTGAGATAAAGGCCAGCATCATTTGCAGCGTAATCCTCATGGAGGTTTTCATATTCCCTAACCCGCTGCGGCACATAGGAGCGTTGAACGATGCCGCCACCCAGCATGTTGTAGTCCTGGTTAGCAGAGTGGAGATTCAGGTCGGGAAGATTAGGGACATTGCCTATCTCAACATCTTCTTCATCCATCAGGTTAAGACCAGATCCCCTTGTTGAGGTTTTGGGTTTCTTTGATTTGCGGGAAGGTTCGGCCACGGCTTTCCCGGCGGCCTTCTCTGTAGCGGCATTGACTTTTTCTCTGGCAATGGCTTCGGAGTCATCGCCATGGATTGAAATGGGAATTGATTTCTCAGCGGTCTGGCCAAGAGCGGCTTGACGAGCATCAGAAAGCCATTTATGGCGGCCATCCATATTGGTGAGAGCATCTCGTCGTTGGGCAATCGACATGGTTCTGAATTTTGTGAGAAGAAAAAAGAGTTATTTGAAGGAAATGAGTAAAGTAAATAAAGTAGAGTTTGAGGCAAGAATTCATACTGTATACATCATACATAGCATGGCAACAGCGACCTTCTCACTGGCAAGGTCCGCAGTCTGGTCCAAAGCAATCTTTGGAATGGATGTCCCATCCGGGATACGGGGCAGTATGAACAATTGTAATGCGGGATTCGTCAGTTGGGCAAGTAAAATCAGGGAACCCAAATTATCGGAAGAGGGAAGGGCTGGAAATAATTTCTCGCCACGAGAATAGGGCTAGGCCAGTGTCAGACGCATTGGCGAGAACTTGTAAGATCCGTTCCTTGAGGCGGGTATCGCCATAAACTAAGGCTTTTTTGGTTTCGATTTTGGGAATAATCTCTCTCAAGTCGCCGCCTGAGTGCGTCCACCCAACGCGAGAAGTGATAAACAGCGGCTTGGATTGCCAATTATGTACTTTTCCAGGAAGAGGAGTGAGGATCTTAGGTTTTCGATATTTGATGGACAGACGTTTCTCGGTTACACCTTCTCGCTGAGAGACTGCGGTGTAACCTTCGAAAAGATGAACAAAAAGAGGGATGGAGGGTTCATGTTTTAGGGCCCTACATATTGTTTTGGTCAAATTTCAACAATTATATTTTTATGATGGGAAAAGTGACTAAAGTGATATGAATCTAGGTACAATGACTATCAAGTTGAATAGAAATGGACACAAGACATTTGTTAACTAGGGAAAGCCCTTGAACAACTTGTTCGCCGGCACAAAACCCCGGGAGGATGTGGCTCCTGCCTTGACCGAAAGTTTACTAAGAATTTTCTTGAGATTACAATGCTAAGAGCGTATGAAAAGGGAGCTTAGGCTAGTGTAGTGCGTGTGTGAATTTACAGTGTATGTCCCCTTTTATACCTCAAAAACTAAATAACAATGAGGGCCTACAAACTCGGAATTGAGGTTTATCCTTGGAGATTTATCCGCACTCATCCGTTGGGAAAGAGATAGTCGTTGGCTTGCTGAAGAAACGTGGTTGAACTGGTCTTTGGCACGTTCCCTATAAAATAGGAAAAGCGTTATGCGTCCCAACCTGTAAAAACCAAGTTGTAAACAGAACAACCCAAGTTGTTAGTACCAAGTTGTTTAGGCGTAAGTTGCAAACATGTTGATTGAAAATGTAGGGCCCAACAATTGCCCCCAAACTTTTTGAATTTAAAAAAGAAGAATAGAAAGAGACAAAAAGAATTCAAAAGGTTTGCCAAAATAAGAAAGGAACGACGGTTTAAAAAAGAGACGCGATGGGACGGTTTTCAGGTAGTTTCCCAAGGCAAAAAGGCTTGATTGTTTTTTAGAGTTTCCAACCACCTTCAAACCCTTATTTAATAAGCGGTCTCCCTCTCCAACTCTCCCTTTCACCAAATCAAGAACGTCACTTTCTCAGAGGTTTCTAGGAGAAGAGCCAAGGAAGCGAAAAAATCGAATAAATAACTACGGTGAGTTTCTTGCCTTCTCTTCAATTTCGTCTTGATTTCTTGTTTTTAAGTTGAAAAAATGGGTCGGAAGAAGGTAATTGCGTTCGAGAGCGACGAGGGTTTGCCCAAAGGTTTCAAAACCCAGAATTTGTTGAAGGAACCCGATAACGAGAAATGTCTAATGCCTAAGGTAAACTTAGAGGTTATCAAGAAGAACCACGCCATGCCTGATGAAACGGTGTACTTCACCCATCCCGACTTGACCTCCGAATGTTACTCTTCCACTTGGGTATGTTTTCCGGAATATCCCTTTGTCATAGGTTTACGATTCCACTTTTCCCCCTTGATTACGAAGTTCTTTTCTTCTACTAAACTCAATTACGCCCAAATGATGCCTCAAGGATGGAGGTACTTGCAAACCCTAGTTAGGTTAGGAGAGAGGGATGATTTGGTTGAGGGTTAGAAGAGTTGACGTATCTTGTTGATTTGAGAAGTTTTGGTCCAGGAAGGTTTGGTTTTAGGGTCAAAAGTGGTGAGCCTATTACGATTTCCAACCATGACATTGCGGATAGAGGGTGGAAAAATAAATTTTTCTTTGCAAGGAGGGACACCTTGGGTCGGGGAGGAAGGTGTTTTTCCAAATGGAGGTTTGAAGGTAGTGAAAATAGCTCCTCTGTTTTACGGAATGCTTCTTAATACTACGGTAGCTAACTCTCAAAATTTCCCTTCGCGGGAATTCCTAAAGCTATCGGACTTGTTTCCGGCACAAGAAGGGACTAAAGTGAACGTGAACCGGCTTCTCCCGAGTTGGGTGTAGGCGATAGATCCTTCAAGGCCTTTCTGTTGAGTTTTTTGTTGAAGTGTGGAGGCGAAACGAGAGGTTGAAGTCGAAGAAGATCTACCCTCAACTCTACAGAGATGTCCACGGGTTCTAAGTCCTTAAATATCTTTGTATTTTTCACGAGCATTTTGATTGCCTTAACTCCTGTTCTTGTTGTAGCTACGCGATCCAAGTCTACCGTAAGTGCCTACGAGTTGATGGGCTGCCGCTAAAGCAAAGAAAGTTGTCAAGAAAGACAACAAACCTCCAACTCCAATGTCCATGGCTTCTAGTTCGAGATGTGAATGCTTCCAAGAAAAAGGAAGAAGTAAAGAAAAGAAAGGCATGCGATGCGAGGTTTTGGATGGAGGAGAGCTGGGAATAGCAAGGAGAAATTGAAGGATGCTATAGCCAACTTTGTTGACGAGGTAAAAAATGAGAAAGGCGAGATTTACCTAAGCTCTTTTAAGGAATGCGATATTTCTTTTGCTTAGGTTGCGAATATTATGTGTCCCATTATGGACCCGGCTTGTATTTGTGAAAATCAAGGCGACGGTGTACGGTTTGAAGCTGAAGAACTCAAGGAGCAAGCGCAAAAGATGTTGAGGATTTCAAGAAGCGAGGCTACCAAAAATGCTTTGAGGAGATTGAGAAGTTGAAAAAAGATCTCCAAGCTAGAAAAGGAGGAGTTGAAAGTCGTTAAAGGCGAAAAGGCGAAGGAGCATGAAGCCCGTGAGAAGGAATTGGATCTTTGCGAAGAAGGATTTTACGTTCAATGCCACCAAAGTGGTGTTTGAAGCTAGGATTGGACTCATGGAAGAATATAAGAACGGGCGCTTCGGAATGGGATGTGGAAGCGAGAGAGAAAGGTTTTGGAGGATTTCGTTGGGGAGCCGGTAGATGCGAGAGGAAGTGAATTTTGCGGCTTTGGAGGCTCTAGTTGAAGACAACGATAAGACCTTGAGTGCCCTGGTGGTGGCTCGGAATGGTCAAGAAGAAAATGCAACACGGCGGCGGCGGGCCGGGAAGTTTGAAGAATGTTTTAAAACTTTTGGTATTTTGAAAAAACAATTTTTTTTATTTTTTTATTTTATTTTTTTTTGCTTTATTTGTGTACCTTTATTGGTACAACAAATGGGGGAGTGTCCCTTTAAAACAATGTTTTTGGTTTGTAATGGTTCATAAGAACCGAGACAATTTCTTTTGGGGGTACTAGGTTGGTCTAGTACTCAAGCTTTTTAGGTTTTTAGGGACTTGTTGGCTTATCCAACTTGTCCTTTAAGCGAAAAAATCTTTTGAAAAAACATTTAACGGTTTTTAGCAAAGTAAGTTATGTCCACGAGGGACGCTTGTTTTGTTCTTTGGATAACATGTAAATGTTATAAACCGTAGGTAACATGAAAATGTTACAACCAATAGTTCACAACTTAAAGAAGTGTGAAAACGTGCGCCCGGGCGAAGGTGTCAAAACCTTAATTCGTAAGAAAAGATGTAAATCTTTTAACTTGATAGTACCTTTGATCGAGGTAAATCGTTTGAAGGGATAGAGCAAGTATCGGCCGTCAGGGCGTGTCAACAAGCTCTATACCTCTCCGGCTAGAATTCCAACATGTATCGGCCGTGCGGCGTGTCAACATGTTGAAATTTTCTTCTTCGGAGTTCAAACATGTATCAACGCAAATGCCGGCGTGTCAACATGCTTGACCTTTGTCCTCCTCGGGCTCAAACATGTATCGGCCGTCTTGCGGCGTGTCAACATGTTTGTCTGTTCCGGCTTAGGTCTCAACAAGTATCGGCCGTGCTTGGCGTGTCAACATGTTGAGCCTACTCAGTTGCTCAAGTTGCACCTCGCAAAACAAATTTATGTTAGGGCTGGGCGTTAGCATAGCTAACGCCCCTCACGCTCAAGTCGGTAATGTTTTAATAAGAGTAGAAAAAATTGAAATGCGTAATTGAACTTGACATAAATTTAAACCGTACACGAAGAGTCTAGTTATAAATAAGCTGGACTTACGTGAAATAAAGTTTCAAGTGGATAGCGTTCCAACTTCTAGGGATTACGTCTCCACTCGGGGTTGACAACCGGTATGCACCTTTGCCGGCTTCGGCATCGATGAGATATGGGCCTTCCCACTTGGGAGCCGGCTTACTGCATTCAATTCTCTTGTATTTTGAAATACTTTTCTCAAAACTAAATCACCAACTGGAACCTTCTAACTCGACATTCTTGTTGTAAGACCTAGAAATTCGGCTGGCGATAGTGCCATCCTTATCTTGGCTAAATCCACGATCTCATCAATTGTATCTAAATCTTGAGTTAGCAAGAGGTTATTTTCATCTTGAGTCAATAAGCCATACCTTGCCGTGGGAATTTGTTGCTTCAAGCTGGAATCACGGCTTCGGCTCAGAATACTAAAGAATAGGGAGTCCTACTGTGGCTCCTTTAGAAGTAGTTCTATCTGCCCATAGCACAAGTGGTAATTCTTGACCCATTTTCCCTTCTTACGGTCTAGACGCTTCTTCAAGTTGTTGATGATCAACTTGTTGCTTGATTCGGCTTGGCCGTTGGCTTGAGGGTGGACAGGTGTGGACATGATTAACTTGATGCCCCGGCGAGCACAAAAATCCCTGGTCTTTTTACTTATGAGCGTGACCCGTTGTCACATACAATCTTTGATGGTACACCAAACCTGCTAATGATATTTTTCTTTAAAAATGAAATTACCTCTTTATCCCTTACTTGCACATAAGCTTCGCCTCGATCCATTTCGAGAAATAATCGGTTAGAGCCAACATGAATACTTTGCCTCCTGGAGCTTTGGGCAACTTGCCTACAATATCCATGCCCCACTGCATGAAAGGCCAAGATGAGACTATAGGATGTAGAGGTTCGGCGGAGTTGATGCAAGATGTTGCTATGTCTTTGGCGGGCGTCACATTTACGCACATAGTTCATGGCATCTTGACGCATGGTTGGCCGGTAATATCCCGTCTGAGGGCCTTTGATGCAAGTGCCTTTCCTCCCAGAATGGTTCCCACATATTCCTTCATGGATTTCCTTAAGTACCGGTTCAACTTGCTCATTATCGACACATCTCAAGTAGTGCCTGCAAAAGACTTCTTGAACGGCACATTATCTATTACAACGAAAGTTGAAGTTCGAATCTTAAATGACCTAACATTCTTAACATCGGGGGAATAGTTCCAAGTTGAAGGAACTCGATGACGGGTTGGGTCCAAGAAGGCTTAGCATCTTGTGTCCCAATAGGTGGAGTAACCACTTGAGTTTCTTCAACTTGGTCTATCACTTGGGTACTTAACATAAATAATGGGGATATTAGTATGCAACATTGATTTGCAAGTTGAACCCAAGTTGGCCAAGGCGTGCGCCTCTGTATTTTCTTCTCACGGGGACTGTTCCAAAGAGAATGATAGAAATCTCGAAGCTAAAGCTTTAACATGTTGGAGGTACGGGGTCATCTTGGAATGCTTCGCCATATAAGCGCCATTAAACTGGTTAGCTAGTAATTGAGAGTCAACAAATACATTTAAATGTGTAATATTCAAACTTCAAAGTTGTAGTTAAACCCATGATTAGGGCTTCATACTCGGCTTCATTATTTGTTGCATTAAATTCACAAGATACGGCTTGAGGTATGATATCACCTTGAGGGATTTTAGGACTATTCCCAAACCGGTTCCCTTGGAATTTGAGGCTCCATACTGTAAATAATGTCCAAAATCTAGGAATAGTTTTACCTTGAGTTGTTGCACTTCCGGTTCTACCTCGAGTGCAAACTTGGGTGAAGTCGGCTACAAAATCGGCTAGGGCACTGTGATTTGATGGCATTCTTGGCTCGTATGATATGTCATACGTGCTCAACTTGGCCCGACCACTTGGCCAACTTTGCCCGAGCATCTCCGGAGTCCTTAACACATTCCTCATAGGATAATTAGTTCTAACGGTTATGGAATGTGTTTCAAAATAATGACGTAATTTGGTAGCGGCGGTAGTTAAGGCTAATATTAATTTTCAAGATGAGAGTACCTTGTTTCGGCATCTAATAAAGACTTACTCACATAGTAAACGGGATGTTGCTCACCTTGGATTTCCTTCGCTATCTTGCACTAACGGCATTTTCGAGATACGGCTAAATACAAATAAAGATGCTCACCATGTTCGGGTTTAGCGAGTAGGGGTGACGTCATCAAATATTCTTTAAGTTGTTTGAAAGGCGCCTCATGTTGGTCGGTCCATTGAAAGAGTTTGTTTTCTCAAGACTTCATAGAATAACACTGCACTTATCGGATGATTTGGATATAAATCTGTTCAAACGGCTACTCTACTGTTAACCTTTGTACGTCCTTGATGTTTTTAGGGGATTCCAAGTTGAGAATGGCTTTGATTTGTTCGGGACTTGCTTCGATTCCCTCTTGGTTACCATATATCCCAAGAATTTGCTGCTCTAACTCCGAAGTTGCACTTCGCCGGATTGAAGCTTCATGTTGAAGGCTTTCAAGATGTTGAATGCCTCGGCAAGGTGCTCTACATGATCCTCAATGTGTTTGGATTTGACCACCATGTCGTCTATGTAGACCTCCATCGTCTTGCCAAGTTGATCTTTGAACATCTTGTTTACCAACCTTTGGTAGGTTGCCCCTGCATTTTAAGACCAAATGGCATAGAAATATAACAATATATACCTTAGGAGTCATGAATCTTTGTATCTTCTTGGTCCGAAGGTTCCATTTGAATTTGTTGATATCCGGAAGATGCATCCATGAACGTCAAGATGTCGTGGCCATTTGTCTCATCAACAAGAGAATCAATATGAGGGAGAGGGAATGGATCCTTTGGACAGGCCTTGTTCAAGTCGGTGAAGTCACGCATACTCGCCGCTTGCCATTCTTCTTCTCCACCACTACAACGTTAGCCAACCACTTTGGATGCTGAACTTCTCTCGATCATCTTGGACTTGACGGCCTTTCAACTTCATCCTTAATGATCGATTCCGCTCTTGGGCAAACTTCCTTCTTTTGACGGACGGGACGGATGGTCGGATCGATGTTCAACTTGTGAGTAATAATATCCTTGCTTATCCTGTCATGTCCTCATGTTTCCAAGCGAAATGGCATCTACGGCTTTTCGGGAACTCGATCAACTCCTCTTCGATTTCGGACGGTAGGTCTATCCCAACTTGCACTTGGGCCTCGGGTTTTGATGCATCAACGAGGAACGCTTTTGTATCGTGCTCCACCGCTTCAAGAATGTCTGGGCCTTTTTCTTTAATTGCTATGCTTGCAGGGGGTCGAGCTTGCTTTCATGTTGATCTTGTAACATTCCTTAGAGACTTCTTTGGTTTCCCTTCAACTTGGCAACACCCCAAGGTGTTGGAAACTTGACGCATTGATGGTAAGTCGATGGCACGGCCTTCATGTTGTGGATCCGAGGCCTTCCCGATATGACATTGTATGAAGAAGAGCATTCAATCACACAAAACCTCTCCATGGAATTCATACCTTCTAGGTAGATGGGCAACTTGATCTCACCGTATGCTGTTTCACCTCACCACTTGAACCCTACCGGTACGGATGAGTTCTTCACAACTTGAGACAAAGGAATACCCATATCTTCAAGAGCATGAGTAAAGATGATGTTAGTGAGCTGCCACCATCGATCGGGATCCGCTTGACCACACAATTAGCAATCTGCACACGAACAACTAGACCATCATGATGAGGGTCCAACGTGTTGTCTTTATCTTCATCTTCAAAAGAAATGATATGACCGTCTGTGAAGTCGCGGCGCCTTATAGGCAATTACGATTGATCTTCCTTAGAGCTCTTGGCATGACGCTTGGCGGCGAGTAAGTTGTGCCGCAAATATGAGACCCACTGAAATAACATTCACTACCTTGGTGGCCGGAGGGTGCAACTTTCTCGGGCCTAGATTGCTCCTACTGAACCGGGTTCTTTGGACTCACTCGACCCTCTTCTTGCCCAACAAATCCTTGAGAAGACCCTTGGACAACAAATGAGCAATCTCCTTCCTCAAAGCGAAACAGTTCTCGGTGGTATGCAGAAATCTTCATGAAATGCGCACCACTTGGACTTGTCCTTCCAAGTTGTTGGTGGTCATTCTTCTTGGGCCATCTCGCTTTATCTCCAAGATTTCCCATGGCGCATAAGATTCTGCAATGTCCTTGAAAGCGGTATTCGAGAGATTTGTGGATAATCATTATCATCACCTTCACGATCATCATCTACAACATGAATTCTAGAAGGTTCGGTTTTAACGGGGTTTGCCCTGTTGGACTTAGGGTGATGGGAGTCCGATCGTGCATCGGAGGGTTCAAATAGAGGAGTAGGAGTCCTCCCGGTTGATTTCCCCATTGCCAAGCTATCTTCCTCCAATCGGATGTAAGGCAAGGCCCGGGTTACGATTTCTTCCAAGTTGTTTCGCGGGGTCATCACCCAACTCGTTGTAAAACAATGAGCTCTTCTTCAAGCCTATGCGGAATGCCTCCATTCTTTGTGGACACGTCCAAGTTGGGTATAGTCACTTTGCCTCCTTATTGAACTGTGCAAATACTCTTTGAGACTTTCATTAGGAACATTTGTACAATTCTATAAAGATCACTAGTCAACTTGTCAAATGCCTGTTGCATGAAAGCTGATTAATGAACATATTGACAAGTTGAGCATAAGATGAAATAGAGTTTAGAGGAAGCCACATTAGCCATTTTAAGGCCGGTCTGACAAGGTTGAGCCAAAGCCCCTGCAAAAACATGCTTCTTTAAACATAGGAGGGATACTTATGATATCCATTTGACTCTTGATCTGACAACACGTGCTCTGTTGGATCGGTACTCCCCATCATACTTCTTCATATGAGGGAGGCGAGAATTTCTTCGGGATCTCCACCTTTGGCTATCGGCGGCACAAAACGAGACTCGTTGTAGCAAGTTGGAGAGACTTGGTGATATGGCAAGTTGACTCCGAGGCACGCTTGAACAACTCCTTAATGGTTTGCATTTCCTTAACAAGTTGGTTTTACGCGAAAGAGGAGCATTATTAACTTGAGGTGCGAAAGTATCGAAAGCATTAAAGAAACTTCTGTTTGCCCCATTGAGGGTGTAGCATAAGTGTAGCAAGATGATAGCGCGGATTGGCTAGGCGATAGGCCGAATCTTGGTTGCTCAATTGGAATGGATGTCACAATCGTGCTTTCCGGCAAGGTGTTGGACATCGGGATATCTCCCAACATGGCTCGGTCTGTACTGCACACCAAACAAAGATCTAGGAAGTAAAGGTGAAAATGGAGTAGATACTTGAGTCTCCAGCTTGCTTCCCTTTACGCGGACTATCAATGGCATTGAAGATCATCGTATTCGTACGCTCCTGATCATCCAACCGATCGCCTATTTTCCTCATCATATCCGCCATGTTGGACATTATCTCCAAGTTGACAGCTTCCGCACTTGGAGGAGGGTTGCCTTGGGCATTGGAAATAGGAAGCGGCCGACTCGGCTATTTGGAAGATGGATTAACCATTTCTACTTAGATAATCAAAGTTTCCCACAGACGGCGCCAAATTGTTTTGGTCAAATTTCAACAATTATATTTTTATGATGGGAAAAGTGACTAAAGTGATATGAATCTAGGTACAATGACTATCAAGTTGAATAGAAATGGACACAAGACATTTGTTAACTAGGGAAAGCCCTTGAACAACTTGTTCGCCGGCACAAAACCCGGGAGGATGTGGCTCCTGCCTTGACCGAAAGTTTACTAAGAATTTTCTTGAGATTACAATGCTAAGAGCGTATGAAAAGGGAGCTTAGGCTAGTGTAGTGCGTGTGTGAATTTACAGTGTATGTCCCCTTTTATACCTCAAAAACTAAATAACAATGAGGGCCTACAAACTCGGAATTGAGGTTTATCCTTGGAGATTTATCCGCACTCATCCGTTGGGAAAGAGATAGTCGTTGGCTTGCTGAAGAAACGTGGTTGAACTGGTCTTTGGCACGTTCCCTATAAAATAGGAAAAGCGTTATGCGTCCCAACCTGTAAAAACCAAGTTGTAAACAGAACAACCCAAGTTGTTAGTACCAAGTTGTTTAGGCGTAAGTTGCAAACATGTTGATTGAAAATGTAGGGCCCAACACATATGACGATCTATCTGGTCAAAATGCGGAAAGCATTAGGGTGGAGGTCCACTTAGGCAGCTTGGGCTTTGTGTAGAAAGGAGCAGATGAACGGGTCTAAGGGAAACCTAAGGCCGCTTCCAATTGAGAGACGTATGCGACAACCCCATCAGTCCGTTGTCACATGAAGCAAGGTTCAAGTCGCCAGTGTAAGGCTCGATATGGTAAGTATTGTGGTTAATGCCAAATTTGATATGAAAGTGAGTTTGGAAGTCAGTTGAAGAGGTACTGGCTTCTGCGACATTGGCAATAAGAAGCTGGTCAGAAGAAACCTGGTGTTGAGATGATGTCTCTGCGGCAAGAGTGTCCGAGACATCATGATTGGACGTAGAATTGGTGGAAGACATGTCGCTCCTTTCGCTGGAGCTGGAATGAACCTGTTTATAGAAGCGACAACTACATAAATTGGGGGCTGCGGGATAGTCAGTGTCAGAAAAATTAGATTCAAAGCGGGAATGATAAAAATCGCAAATATGCGAGCACAACTCAAAAGTGGTATGGAAGGTTTGCATGGGTGCAGACTTGTGCAAAAAGGGGGGACCCCTAATTTCTAAGGCATCTAAAACGGCGACATCAGCGTCATGTCGCATAAGCATAGAGTTAAGGTCCTCGCGCGGGATCCTTGCCCATACCCCCATGTCAACCCTGTAGTACCCCCCAGTTTTCAAACTTTGCCCAAACCTAATCGTTCTAGTACAAGATTTAGTTCTCGCCATGGAGCGAGATTGTGAGGACCCCGACCCGGAACCTACACGTGTCCCAAGCTGGAGCGTCCCCAAACTAACCCAAAATTTCCTAAACTTTTAAAACTTTGATTTAACTTTCAAACACAATTAACATAACCATTTCAAAATAACTCTACTCCTCTCCACATTGGAGAAAGAGTTGACCCACTTTGAAAGTAATAAACTGTTTTAGTTACAAAAGATATCGGTTATAACGTAGAAATTAAAGTTTATAAATACAAACTCCATAAAGGAATTATACCAAAATACACTTTCTACGCCAACCTATACATACCCCGACAATTCCCAAAATATCACTTCCAAACTCCTCTCCACCCTTACTTGGCCGGTCCGCCTGTCTCGGGATCTAAAAACATTAAAGGGAGAGGGGTGAGAATAAATCTCAGCAAGCTATTATGAATGCAGCAATATGCCAAATAAGATGCAACACATAACAAGTTGCATATAACACATTGGAAAAGCTGTAAACACTTTACATTACCTTGGTTTACCTTTTTCCCGTCTGAACAATAGTCGTACAACATTGGGAAATAAAACACAATCTTAGGTGAGCTGCTTAAGCAATACTCACATCTTATAAGACCCATGTATCAGGGAACCATATAAGATAGTAGCAACTCTGTAAGGCTTTTGGCTCAATACAGATGCTATAACCCCGACCTGTGGCCACAGGAGGGGACGGTCACAGATATAACATAATCCGATCACATTAGGTCACACTTCCATAATTGATCGTATTATGTTATACCCCCAACATCAGCTGATTAACACAATATCAAGCACATAATAGTTACTTGAAATAAAATCCACAAAAGGGATAAGCAATATAGCCACATGGTAAAATATACTCATGTTCAACCAATACCATAGTGCAACAATTATTCAACACACTATGCATAGTATAATCAATGAATATGAACTCAAGTAAGGCAATAAGGTATCATCAACACACCCTACATAGTCATTATATGACAATACATGGCCTCTATAAAGGTCCAAGTTAAATCTACCAAGTTGAAGTCACATTTGTCAAGTTGCCAAACTAGGCTGCCAAGCGTTTTCCAAGCAATATTTAAAGTACTTCCCCAATTCCATTTTGATCACTTAAGATGTCATTGTGTAGCCAAAGTATTCTACTTTAATATAGGTTAAAGAGATTTCATTTTGGTTCTAGTTTGAATAGTCTTAAACAGCTCTAATGTTGGTTCAATGTCACCAGGCCAGGGCACGACTCGTGCCCCAGGGCACGACTCGTGCCCAATTAACCTTTCCCAGATTCATGCGTCCCTTAGCAAGCACGACTCGTTATTTCCACAGGGCACGACTCGTGCCTTAGGGCACGACTCGTGCCTTAGGGCACGACTCGTGCCATTTCAGCCTTCAGTTGATCAGAACGATTTAACTCCAATTCCACGAGTCGTATCCACGAGTTGGCCATGGGCACGACACGTGCCTAGGGGCACGACTCGTGCCACAGCCAAAAACAGGTATCAGTGGCAGATTTCCTTATTAATTCCCAAAAACCAAAACTTGTACCAAGCTTCTTCTAATTTGTGAACCTAAAAGAGATTTCTAACTTTGCTAATTCCATTCTAAACCATTTAACCCCAAAGTAGCATATCCTAACCTAGGTCATTTACCACTTGGTTTTCCACCCATTTTACTACCATATTTCAAGATTAACCATCTTAATCCAACTCAACCCATTTTCTTACACTCTTTATCAACTCCTATGAACAACAACATCATTCCATAACATTAACCAATTCCTCAACTCCAAGAAGGTTTCTAAAACATCAAACAATCATCATAATAACAATAACAACATCCATAGTTCATGAACATTTAAAGAAGGGAAAGTCATAATAACTCACCTTAGAAATTTGAGGTGGATTAAGGATTTTCTTGGCTTGATAAGCTCCCCTAGTTGCCCCAAACACAAAAGTACACCCGGATTGAAAAATGGAGAAGGATTGAATGCTCTAGGAACTTTGAAGGGAAGGTTTTAGGAAGAAGCTTCCATGGAGAATTTTGGGAGGAAGGAAGAAGAAATGATGAGGGGAAAATGAGGAGGATGGGAGAAGTATGGGAGGCTTTGACTCGGGAGAAGGATATGGTGAGGGAAGTAAGGGGAGAGCATGGCCCCCCATGCCAATTAATTAAAACATTTTCAATCTTTTTTCAATTAAACCCTCCCAAGTTCTAGAATAGTAAAACTAAACCCCCTACTCCAATTCTTTATCCCACATAGTTTAACCTCATTTCATATTTTATCCATTTTCTATTATTATACTTCTCCCAAGATGCTTTATTCTATTTCCCTTGAAATCCTAAGGATTCTAAATTATTTCCCAACCATCTCATCTTAATATAAGAAATTAAAGACATAAATGAACACATAAGGTTAACATTAATATTAAAAGCATATAATATGATACTAAAATAGTGCCTAGGGTTAGGGTCGTTAAAGAGATAGTAAAGGTGGAAGTAAAAAGAGAAAAGTAAGAAAAATGCGAGAAATCAAGCGTTTACCTAGAAAAGTTTGAAGAAACTGACGGAGACGATGAGTTTGGCCGGATATTGGACGGAAACTTCAAGAATATGATGAGAATTGCCAGAAATGCACCTGGGGAGCCCCAAATCGAGGGTTTGCAACCGTAAACGTGAGTAGATCAAGGAAATAGTGGAAACAAACGGTAGAAATGGTGAAATTATGGAGAAAAAAAGGCTTTTCTCAAGAAATGGCTCGCCGGAGAAACATAAAGAATTCGAAGGCTGAGTAACTGAAAAGTGAAGAGTGAGAGACTTGGAATTGACCTTAGTGTTGTGGAGACGAAGGGTAGTTGGGGACTTTTCTAGAAATTAAATGATGTTCGAATTTTTGAAATTCCCTCCCCCTTATTATGGATCATTTATTGAAAGCACAAAAACCCAAACGGCGTATGGCTCTGACGAACCGCCTGACCCGTCAACCCTGAGTCGACATGTGGCTGAGTAGGTGTCATGTGGGACTCTTATCTCGCCCCTTAAGGGGGTATGGCAAGATTGAAAATCTTAAGCGGCCTATGGAATTTCTCGCCTGGATCATGAATAATCCAGGTCTCGAAATTGGGGGCTTCTGATGCGATAATGAAAAATGGGATTGGGCCTAAACAGGAAAATAGGCCCAACATGCCTTAACGGGCCAGGTATGTTTAAAAGTGGGCCACGTGGTAGGCTCAGAAGCGGGAAGTGGCATGCGGGATAAGACGGCCTCATATAGGCGACATGTGAGAGTAAGCAGGTCGAAATGTGTACCTTCGAGAAATGGTTGTACAAAGATGGTATGGCCGAGGGCGAGAATCATGTTGTCGATATGGTTGGAGTTAGCGCCAATATGAGTATTGTCGCTAATCCAGTGATTGCCGCCTAGCGGCTTATATGATAGGTGATCCTGCGTTATGGTGGGACTGTCCACTGTATGACAAGGTGAACAGTATAATCCCACTAACTTTGAAGTTGGTTGGGGACCCTAAGTAGATGATTGACAAGTGTCCCCCATGTGCAAGGCACATGGGGGCTTGGGAGTATAAATAAGAGGAATAGGTTCATTTGCATGGATGTGTTCTCTCTCTACTCTCCAATCTCTCTCTCTCTCTCTAGAAAGCTTCCTTTGTTCATCTGATTTGTGGTTAAGTAATCTTACTCTCACGCCGGAGGGGTTTTACCGGAGCCACCCCCGGCCTAGTTTACGTGCTTGCATGTGTGTAGGTGACCTAGCAAAGGAGGAACCAGCCGGAGTGTCTAGTTCAGTTCCTGTGCAACCATTGATTTCAGATGGCAGCATCAGGTCCCTAAAAATTTACAATTATTTTGTATATTGGGGGCCCAAGGCAATTGTTTTACTTAGTAGGGAGGGTCGAGGTCGGATCGAATCTGATCTTTGATATCTCTGCTATTTTTCATCTAGGAAACAATGCAAAAAAAAAAAAAATCCAATTATGCCTTTTTTGTGAATTTTACCACCTAACTCATTATCGTTGCATACAACACATTTAACTTATTTTTTCGCATTTATTGTCATCATCACTAGCCCCATTAGTTTTTCACTATTAAATGGTCATTTGTAATACATGTGATTGAATTATAAAGGATATTTTAGATAGTTCTCACATTCATAGGTTTAACTTGTTTATAATATTTCCCTGACCTATTTTTTTCTCAATTTAGTCACTAAATTTCTTCCTTTTTTCACTTTAACTTTTGATTTAGGATTTATATTATATAAATAAAGAAGATAAATTTGTACAAACCCACCATGTATCACCGTCACCACCACTACCGTCATTATTAACCACCGCTATCTCACCACCGTCATCATCAACCACCACCACCACCAACACCACCACCATTACCACCGTCTCACCAATCCACCCCCACCAAGCAAAATCAGTTAAACCTACCATGAAAAATTAGTGAAAACCATCAAGAAAAATCATGGTGAACTACCAAGCAAAATCAGTTCAACAATAGATCTGTAAACCTAAAATAAATAGTAGCATTTTTTAAACTGTTTTCAATCCCGTATTCTCAGCAAAAAAATCAATAAAAAAACAATTGCCCAAATTCTCTGTGATTTCGAACAACAACAGTGTCCGTTGATGATATTCCCCCAAATACCCTCTGGCAGAAGCGTCACCCTCATTGGGTTTATTAGGGTCGTGGTTAGAGACTTCGTTGTTTGTCCCTTTATTGTTCTTTAACTACGCGGTCAAATGATTGAGCTTCAGATTCTAGACATCACACAAAAAGATGTATATATCATTATTTTGTTACTGATTTATAACTTTAAGATTGTCTCAATTTTCTATAACGTATGGAGGTAGTGTGATCACAATATAAACAATAATTTGCAAGCTATGCAAAGATGATACTCTGATGATTTATTCATTAAACTAAGGCTCTATATATAGCTCATACATGAACAGAAAAAAGCTAAAAACTAGCTGATAAACATTTATCCTAATTACTAAGTCAAACCAACTAACTCATCTAAATATCCCTATTAGCTATGATTTATTAAACAAAAACAAAGAAACTCTCAAACTTTTATGACTCAGCATCTGAAATTCTTACAAATTCCTCCCCTAAATCAAACATGCATGTTGCATGTAGCAACTTGGACACCTAATGATCTTCTAAGCTTCTCAAATTGGTCCAGCTTCAATGGTTTGGTCATGATATCTGCAAGTTGTTCATTCATTTCACAATAATCCATGTTCACAATTCCATCTTTTGTAAGATTTCTTAGAAAGTGAAATCTCACATCAATATGTTTACTCCTTCCATGTAAGTCTGGATTCTTTGCAAGCCTTATGGTGGAATAATTATCACAGAGCATCTTAACACAAGTGGATTGAGTACCTTCAGTTTGTTTAAGGATTTCTTGCATCCAGATGCATTGACTAGCACAGAATGCAGTGGCTACATACTCGGCTTTTGTGGTTGAAAGTGTAACCACTGGTTGTTTTATTGAAGCCCAAGCTACTGCTCCTCCACTTAACATAAAAACATAGCCTGAAGTACTTTTGCGATCATCTACATCACCTGCATAATCACTATCGGTGTAGGCTGCCAACTTATCTTTGCTCTCTCTTTCATAGAAAATTCCTAGATCAATAGTGGCCTTAACATACCTCATAATTCTTTTAGCTGCCATCATGTGTGCTTCTTTTGAATTGGACATATACCTGCTTAAAAGACACACAGAATACATTAAATCTGGCCTTGTAGCAACCAAATACAATAAGCTTCCCACCATTTGTTTGAACAATGTTCCATCTGCCTCTTTTCCTTCATCCTTGTTTGACAATCTGATACTCCCAGGAACTATAGGATTCTTTACTCCATTGCAATTTTCTAGACCAAACCTCTTCAAAATTTCTCATGCATATTTTCTTTGGCTGATGTGAATTCCCTTTTCATTTTGACACACCTCAACCCCCAAGAAGTACTTAAACATCTAATATGAAAAAACTTACCACCAAGTGAGGGTTGACAAACGGTAATTAATTCGGGTAAACTATCCGTATTAACACTTGCGTTGTCAAATGAAATAGTAAATATTTTATTCAAAATACCATACTCAACAAAAATCTCAAACAATTTTGCACAAATATTTTTCGCAGAATGCGGTGGCTCAAAATCTTTATAAGCAATTAATCTTTTTTGGATAGTCCATGAATTATCTATCAAATGACAAGTAACACCCAAATAAGTATATCTTTGCCAATGATCACTCCAACGATCGGCACAAATTGAAACTTTGTTTTCTAAATTTGATAAAAGACCAATTAAATATTTTTATATCTTTTCACCACTCTAGTAATATCATATACGAGATTCGTACATGGTACTCTCGTGGCGGCGGGATTTAAAGAAAGTCAAACAATATTTCCATAATAATCATCATCCACAAAATTAAAAGGAAGGCCTTTAACACAAACTAATTTGGCTAGTTCATCCTTATAAACCCACTTATCAAATTTAAAAAGGATGGAAGGGGAAGACAAACCTTATGCACCCGAACCCAAACTATGTTGATATTGTAATTGAGTTTGATTAGTGGAAATGCCAAGTTTCTTGGGTTGTTTTGACATGGTACGCCCGTTGAGCGTCCCATGCCCTCTGCCTCTTTTGAATGAGTAAACTTTGGAACAATAGTTGCAATGTGCTTTAAGATTATAGTCATCTTTCTGGGGTAATTTTTATTTTTGTGAAATGGATCGCGAAAGTATCGGATTGCGGCTCTCTTTCTCTAGGAGGTTGAGGCGGTTGACGTTGTCCCCGACCCCGACCACCTCCCCTAGCTCGGCCCCTCTACCCCTCCTACTATCACCACTTTCAATTTCAACAGCTTCTCTTCCTCACTTTGTTGGGTATTTGGATTTTGATAATCAAAATCATCGTTGGGGGAGGAAGAACCAACATGTTCCTTGCCTAAATTGCTTCTTCTTTGGTTTGAAGCCATTTAGGTTAGGAAGAATGAAGATTGGAAATGAAATCTAGCTTAAAAATGGATGAAAAAGAAGAAAAACACTAATTTCGTTAGAAAACTAACTAAAAATGAGGTAATATTTAACTGGAAATTGGATGAGAAAAAGAGAATATGTGAATATTTGAGAGTAGAAGAGAGTAGAAGAGAAAGATTAGAGAGAAATAATGTGGAAATAAAATGGGAGGAGGGAGATGATATTTATAGTTAGTTTTAATTAGTCAAATTTTTTTTTGGTTAAATCCGTTACTAACTAAGTAACTAACTGGAAGGGGGGGACAGGGGGACAGCCGGACAGGCCAGGCGGCAGGCAGGCGCAGAGAAGTAGCCGTTGTGGGAGGAGGGAGGTGATATTTATAGTTAGTTTTAATTAGTAAATTTTTTTTTTGTTAAATCCGTTACTAAGTAATTAACTGGAAAGGGGGGGACAGGGGGACAGCCGGACAGGCCAAGCGGCAGGCAGGCGCAGAGAAGTAGCCGTTAAGGGCCTTGAGGCGGCCCAACGGTCATATGACCGTTTAATTTGAATTTCAAATTGTCGGTTTTTCCGGTTCAACCGTGGGTTGGACCGGTTTCCCTAACCTCCCAACCGTAACCGAACCGCCCAAAACTCGGTTTCGGTTAATTCGGTCCGGTTCAATCGCATTGACCGGTTATTCACGGTTTTGATCGGTTCAAAATCGGCCGGTTAGCCGGTCCGGTTCGCGAGATGGCCACGTCTAGAAGAGAGCCAACAGAGGAAGAAGTAAAGTCAATTGAAGATCAACAACCGAAGGACAAGAAGGTAAAGAATTGTCTCTATCAGGCAATCGAAAGAGAAATAATGGAGACAATACTGAATGACGATACCTCCAAACAAATATGGGATTCCATAAAGCAGAAATTCAAGGGCTCGTCTTGAGTTAAGAGAGCACAACTTCAGACGTTGAAGACTGAATTTGAGACTTTTAAGATGAAGGAAGGAGAAACTGTCAATGCGTACTTTGGAAGGGGTCTCTCTATAGCAAAATGAATGAAGCCGTATGGAGAAATCGTGAAAGACGCTGATATCACAGAAAATTTTTGAGATCACATGTCCCAAGGTTCAACTATGTTGTTTGCTCCATCGAGGAGTCTAACAATGTGGAGACTCTAACTATGGATGAGCTTCAAAGTAGTCTCTTGATTCATGAGTAGATAATGAAGGGATCAGTCGAGGAAGAACAAGCACTAAAGGTGACAGTTGAGGGGCGTTCTGAAAGAGGAAGAGGCCGAGGCTTGATAAGAGGTCGAGGAAGAGGAAGAGGAAGGAAAAACTTTAACAAAGCTGTTGTAGAGTGTTATAATTGCCATAACCTAGGACACTATCAGAATTAATGTCCTAGCTGGGAGAAAAAGGAAAATTATGCAGAGTTTTAGTATGAAGAAGAAACGCTTCTGATGGCACATGTGGATCTCCGTCAAAGCAAGAAAGAAGGAGCGTGGTTCCTTGATTCTGGATGCTCAAATCATATGTCTGGGAACAAGGATTGGTTCGTGGAGCTGGATGAGGAATTTCGACACTCGGTAAAGCTTGGGAATGATTCGAGACTGAAGGTTATGGGAAAAGGAAGCATCAGGATGGAATTCAGAAGCCAGATTCAAACGGTGAGTGATGTATTCTATATACCAGACCTACATAACAACTTGCTTAGTATTGGTCAGCTTCAAGATCGAGGGATAATTACTGTAATCAAACATGGAGTTTGTAACTTATATCATCCAGATAAAGGTTGCATCATGGAGAGCATAATGACTAAAAATAGGATGTTTGTCGTAATTGCAAACATTCTTTTACCTTCATCCTCATGCTTTAATGTTAGTGCCGAGGAAATCGGTGACCTTTGGCACAGGAGGTTTGGTCATTTAAGATTTCGAAATCTAGAACTTCTATGCAACAAGAACTTAGTTCGAGGGATGCCAAAACTCAAAGCTTCAACAAAAGTATGTGCCGGCTACATGATAGGAATGCAGCACCTTAAACCTATTCCCAAAAAGAACAAGTGGAGAGCTACAAGACTGTTGGTGTAATGCCCTAGGCTTTAGTTATGTTTAACTGAGAACCGTTATGTATCATCTTTATCGTTTAAGTTTATTATTTGATTATTATAAAGTTTGCATATTTATTGTAATAATCTCCGTCCCTGATTATTAAGAGAATAATTAGTATAATTGTCAATGGATAATCATATGATGATTATATTCATAGAGATGCACATTGAAATTATGGGTACTTGTTAGAGAACAAGTGACTGGACTTGACCCGTATGAGATTTATGTCATGGTCAAATGTCATAATTAAATCTCATATGGTCACTTCATTTAGTTCCTAGACCTGAGATTATCATGACCTTACATATGATGAAAGTCATGTTTGATTTTGGTCAAACGATATCTTAACACGATATTTATAAAGGCTATTTTTGGTATGATCGGATTCATGATGGGAAAGATGATAAGTCAAGATGGAATTTGTCCCTCGAAAGAGAGATGTTTTGCTTGGGCCCCTCGATGAGTGATAATGATGAAAGCGTGTGACCACACCCCAATTTGATTGGACTATCATTATACTCATGATCGAGAAAGCATTGAACAAATACAAGTTGACGAGGACCATGACTTGTGTTCAATATAACATCGTGAGACAAAGGGATAAATGGAAGTGTACCATTGGAAATGTGAACTCTTACGTTATATTATTTGGGTAGACATAATGGCTTGCTAGAGTCCGCTTATGACTTATGAGGGTCGATATGATCGAGCTCATTGCCAACATAATATAATCATATTGGGTCACACACAACTAGAATGAATTGGTTAAACCAAAGAAAGAATGATTGAGAGTTCCTGAACTGGCTTAATACGCCGCGCGACAGAACTTGCCATATGGAGTCCTGGGTCGTGCGACACATTAAGGCATGAGGCGTATACAGAGCAGTTTCCTAATTCGATTAGGAAACTAATATCAATACTAAGGTAGTATAAATATGCAGTTTGTAAACCCTAATTAGTCTAGCCAAATTTTTCAATAGAAAATTCACAACAAAAGGTTTCTCAATGTTCTCTCCAAGGTTTAAGAATCTAGCAATTTTCAAGAACCGTTCTTGGTTCATTCTAACGTGTGGATACTACTAGAGGGTCTTTGCTCGTACGATGATCAAGGCCTAGAGTTCAAATTGTCCAAAGCAATCTGAAGGTTCAAAGGTTTTGAAGATCGAAGATTGTGATTCAAAATCACACGATAAATTGTTCGATAGCTCAAGACCGGAAAGCAATAAAGGTTGGTAAATTCTATCTCATAGGAATTCAATTTAATCGTATAGAACGGATCTTAGGGCTTTGGGTTTTGTGTTATTTAGATGCTTATTCCGCTACGCATGAACCAATAAAACCCAACAGTGGTATCAGAGCCCCGTTCGTATGGTTAAGTTTGAATTATCATGCTAGAATTAAGATATAAATTGTTTATATGCTTATTGCATGTTTTGTATGCGGTAGAATGTTTATTATTTATGTGAGACAATGTGAAAATCGTCTTTTGATTATGCTGAATTAAATCTGTAAAAGTTGTTTACTTGATTTGATTGCTTTATGATTGGAATTGATTGAAATTCAGAAAATCTGCCAAACTGGCAACTCAAGTCGTGCGACAGAGTTGGCCACGAGGAGAATATCTGGTAGCTGGCCTTGGTATGTCACGCGACAGATCTGGCCAACTGGCTGACTGCGCCGCGCGACATAACTTGCCAATATGTGCAGAATCAGTTTGTTAATCTTTCTGCTAATCTGTGATTATGTTGATAATCTGAGATGTTTTATGTCTTAATCTGGATGCTATAAATTTCTGGAAATAAAATTTATAGGGCTATGCTAGATTAATTCATTATTTATGCATGCTTAATTAATTTAAATGTGTTTTTATTAATTATTGCGATGCATGAATTATTTGTTCTTAAGTGTTAAGAAGTTTTGTTAAATGTTTAGTTGAAACATTGAATTGATATTTCCTGTATGTTTAGTTGAAACATCAAAATTTTGGTTTTCTGATTGTTTATGAGTAATAAGACAGTTTACGCAAAATTTGAAGGGATCTGATTGTTTATGAGAAACAAATCAGTTTATGAGTCTGATTGTTTAAGAGAAACAAGTCAGTATATAAAGTATTGATTATGTTGCATTCAAATTGGTATTGTAATTGTGCATGACTAGAAGAGTTCTGTCGAAGGAAGATTTGGTACTTAAGCAGTCCTTGTGGCTCACCTATTTTCTTGAGAACTTACCTGGTGTACATTATGATTATCTTTGTTGATATGCTTATAATATACTTTAAAGAACCTTCATTTAACTTTTAAGTTCTTTATGCCAATCCATGATTAAAACACTTGAGACCACTCGGATAGTTTTGGGTGGGCTTGCCATAGCAAGGTGCTTTGATTCTATTCCGTTTACGAGCAAGATGAGGAAATGGTGGTTCCTAGACGTTTAAAGTGGATGAACTTAATTGGGTTATCAAAATGGTTTTGAACCCAAGGCATAAGATGAGATTAAAATATGCTTAAACATAGGATGTCTTAAACAAATCTCATAAAAGATCTAAGAGTCATATATGATATGATTGATATTTTCTACCTAATTAATTTAATCTTGAGCGGTGTGCCATAGCGTACTTGAGATTAAATTAAAGTTAGATCTTAGCCCTAAGAGTCATTTACGATATGATTGATGTTTTCTACCTAATTAGTTTAATCTTGAGCGGTGCGCCATAGCGTACTTGAGATTAAATTAAAGTTGGATCTTAGCCCATTAAATGCATATTATGCTTATTTGCATTGGAAGGTGTATGATTTAGTGGGAGTATTTGTAAAATACATTATTTGCTCTTAAATGATAAATGTGTTGATATTGATATGTGTTCATATAATTTGTATATTTTGTTGTAGAAGTAGCATTACATAATGATAATTGTGATTCGTCCTTATGAAGGACAAAGTTCGAAAGGAACGATACAAATAATTTTGATTGGATCAGAAACCTAAAGAATGATTCTTGGGTAAATGTGTACGTTCTTTACGAATCCGTTCCTACTGAATCCTCTGCAAATGTTGCAAAAGGAAAATAAGGAAGCAACATTAGAAACATATTGATGATTCTGACAATATTGCTTGCCTTATATTTGCCACCATGTTTAAAGGCTCTTATGAAGAACCTTGAGCACATGATAACGATTCTTTTGTTCTAGCATAACGCAAAAAGGGAAATGTTTCAAGTGCAAGCTAGGCAAAAGATATATGTTGTGGTGAAGGCTCTTAATTCATATGATGAAAGAAGGAGCAATCCGCAAATTGTGTTAATGGTTGACACAATAAAAGGGTTCATAAAGGAAGGAAAAGAAGGTAAAGCAAAAGTTGCTAAACCTAGGACAAAAGTTGTCATAGCCGAAGAGGCTAAACCCAAAGTGTCTCAAAAGGATGCATTTTGCTATCATTGCAATAAGATTGTCATTGGAAGCAAAGTTGCAAGGCTTATTAGGAAGGCCTAAAAGGTGAAGAAGGGCAATATGATTGCTACTACTTCAATTATCTATATGATAGATATTTTCTTTTCGACTTCTTGTTCTTGGGTATATGATACCGGATTGGATCCCACATTTGTTTAAATGTGCAAGGAACAAAGAATAGAAAGTTACTCAAAGAAGGTAAGTTAAACCTATGCATAAAAATGGAGCAAGGATTGCTACATTAGCCATAGGGACTTATGAAGTCACTTTACCTTGTGAAGTAGTACTTGTTTTGAACAAGTATGACTACGTTCCGGATTTGAGTAGGAGTATTATTTCCGTTTCTTAAATGGATGATGAAGGATATAATTTTCTTATTTTCAATAAGATGTTTTATATTTATTTAATGATATGCCTTATTGTATTGCATATGTCATTAAATGGTCTTCATATCCTTGATGTTAAGAAACAAAATAATATTGAAGATATCTAAAATATAAATGGGAATTCTGAACGGACAATATGAACAACGTGTTCATATGGCATTGCCGGCTTGGTCAAATAAATAATAAACATATATCTAAACTCCATTAACATGGACTTTTAGACTCATATGACCATGAATCATTTGAGGAATGTGGATCTTATTTATTGGGATTATTGACCAAACCACCCTACACTAAGAGTAGTGGGAAGGCTAGTGACTTATTGGTCATTATACATGAGATGTATGTGGACCATTAAGTAGCATTGCTAGGGGAAGACTTCAGTATTTCATCACATTTTACTAAAGACTTATCTAGATATGACTATGTCTATCTGATGAAGTCCAAAGGTGAATCGTTTGAGATGTTTCGAACATTTCAAGATGAAGCACAAAATAAACTTGGCAAAACTATTAAGTACTTCGATTAGATCGAGGTGGTGAATATTTGAGCCAAGAGTTTGACAATCATCTCAAAACTATGAAACCATTTCAGAGTTGACTCCACCCGAAATACCACATTGTATGGTGTGCCTGAAAGGAGGAATTGAACCTTGTAGGACATGGTTCGTTCGATGATGTGTCAATTAGACTTTCCTATTTCCTATTTCCTTTTGAGGATATGCATTAGAAATGATACGGCTACACTGAATCGAGTCCCTACTAAATTGGTTCCTTAGTCCCCACATGAGATGTGGCATGGAAGAAAACATAGTTTGTCTTTCATGAAGATTTGGGGTTGCGAGTCTTATGTAAAGAGACTTGTATCTTATAAGTTAGCACCAAATTTGACAAAGTTATTTTTGAAAATTAATCTTACAACCGCAAAGGGAACAAAACGTTTGTTGCTCTACACGATTTGTTTCTTGAGAAATAGTTTCTCAATAAAGAATCTAGTGGGAGTAAAATTAATCTTGAAAAGGTTCAAGAACCTGAAAATGACATGGATCCAAGGGTAGAGACAGAACCAAGTTCACAAAGGAGGTGTGGAACCGGTTCAAGATGCACAAGTCCATCGTAGATCGGATAGGTTACAATCCGAACCCAAGAAATATTGATTTCTCGTATCGGAAAGTAATAAGGTGGAAGTCATTGAGAATGACAATCCTACTTCCTATCTTGAGGCGATGTCCACTCCTAATTTGGATAAATGGTTAGAAACCATGGAATCCGAATTACAATCCATGTTTGACAATCAAGTTTGGAACTTGATTGGGCTACCTGAAGGTGTAAAAACTAAAGGGTGCAAGTAGGTCTTCAAAGACCGACATGGATGTGAAGGTGTATACTTTCATGACTAAGAATTGTAACAAAGGGATTTAGGTAAATTCATAGTATTGACTATGTTGAAACCTTTTTCGCCAGTTACAATGTCGAAGTCTGTTAGAGTTTCAATTGCCATTATCACATATTGTGACTATGTGATATGACAAATGGATGTCAAATGACTTTCTTTAAATGTAAAGATTATTAAGGATGTGTATAGTACACAACCCGAATAGTTTGTCGGTCCAAGAAACTCTAATAAAGTATGCATGTTGCAAAGATCCATAAGATGGGTTGAAGCAAGCTTCAAGAAATTGGAATCTTCGTTTTGATGAATTGGTCAAAGAGTTTGACTTCATCAAAGAACAAAGATGAATCGTGTGTATGCATGAAATTCAGTGGGAGCGTAGTATTATTTCTATTGTTTTATTACAATGATATCTTAATCATTGGAAAAACAAGTTTCGACACTTAAGACTGTCAAAGTCTTGGTCAAGGAAAGGTTTCTCAATGAAAGATATGGGTAAAGTCGCTTACATCCTTGGCATCAAGATCTATAGAGATGGATCTAGAAGGATAAATTGGTTTGAGTCAAAGTATCCATAATGACAAGATTCTTAGAAGAGTCTAAGAAGAGTAGCTTGTCAATGGGTCATGGTATTTCTCTTAGCAATATTCATTGTCTTATGACAACTGATGAGCAAAAGGGAAATGAATGAAGTTCCATATGCTTCGGCATTTGGATCTGTCATATATGCCATGATTTGTACTAGACTCGACATCTCGTATGCTCTAAGCATGATGAGTCGATACCAATCTGATCATGTTGAGAACCATTGGATGGCAGTCAAGAAGATCCTTAAGTACTTAAGAAGAACTAAGGATATGCTCTTGGGATTTGAAAGATTGGAAGTTAATCTTGTTGTAAGGGTTACATAGATGCTAGCTTCCAAACTGACAAAGTTATTTTAAAATCGCAATTAGGATTTGTGTTTATGCTTATTAGAGGTGCAGTTTTGATTGGAAGAGTTCCAAGCAAAATTGTAGCTGATTCTACTACTAAGGCCGAATTTTAGCAACATATGATGTGGCTAAAAGAGGCAGTTTGGATTAAAAGTTCATTAGTGTTTTGGAAACATTTCAAGTATCACTAATCGGTGAACTTTGTTGTGATAAATATGGTGTCATTTGTGCAAACAATGGAACCAAGTTCACAATGGTGATCCAAACACTCACTTAGATGTTCTTCGAGGAATTCATAAAAAATGAGAAGACGTTAAGATATACAAAGTATCAACCGATGATGACATAAGGGATTCACTAACAAAGACCCTCGCATAGGCAGAAGCATGATGGTCATGTTAGATCCATGAGCATTCGATACATAAATGGAGCCTGGTGCAAGTGGGAGACTGTTGGTGTAATGCCCTAGGCTTTAGTTATGTTTAACTGAGAACCGTTATGTATCATCTTTATCGTTTAAGTTTATTATTTGATTAATATAAAGTTTGCATATTTATTGTAATAATCTCCGTCCCTGATTATTAAGAGAATAATTAGTATAATTGTCAATGGATAATCATATGATGATTGTATGCATAGAGATGCACATTGAAATTATGGGTACTTGTTAGAGAACAAGTGACTGGACTTGACCAGTATGAGATTTATGTCATGGTCAAATGTCATAATTAAATCTCATATGGTCACTTCATTTAGTCCCTAGACCTGAGATTATCATGACCTTACATATGATGAAATTCATGTTTGATTTTAGTCAAACGATATCTTAACACGATATTTATAAAGGCTATTTTTGGCATGTTCGAATTCATGATGGGAAGGATGATAAGTCAAGATGGAATTTGTCCATCGAAAGAGAGATGTTTTGCTTGGGCCCCTCGATGAGTGATAATGATGAAAGCATGTGGCCACACCCCAATTTGATTGGACTATCATTATACTCATGATCAAGAAAGCATTGAACAAATACAAGTTGACGAGGACCATGACTTGTGTTCAATATAACATCGTGAGACAAAGGGAGAAATGGAAGTGTACCATTGGAAACATGAATTCTTACGTTATATTATTTGGGTAGACATAATGGCTTGCTAGAGTCCGCTTATGTCTTATGAGGGTCGATATGATCGAGCTCATTGCCAACATAATATAATCCTATTGGGTCACACACAACTAGAATGAATTGGTTAAACCAAAGAAAGAATGATTGAGAGTTCCTGAACTGGCTTAATACGCCGCGCGACAGAACTTGCCATATGGAGTCCTGGGTCGTGCGACACATTAAGGCATGAGGCGTATACAGAGCAGTTTCCTAATTCGATTAGGAAACTAATATCAATACTAAGGTAGTATAAATATGCAGTCTGTAAACCCTAATCAGTCTAGCCGAATTTTTCAATAGAAAATTCACAACAAAAGGTTTCTCAATGTTCTCTCCAAGGTTTAAGAATCTAGCAATTCACAAGAACTGTTCTTGGTTCATTCTAACGTGTGGATACTACTAGAGGGTCTTCGCTCGTACGACGATCAAGGCCTAGAGTTCAAATTGTCCAAAGCAATCTGAAGGTTCAAAGGAAAAACTTTAACAAAGCTGCTGTAGAGTGTTATAATTGCCATAACCTAGGACACTATCAGAATTAATGTCCTAGCTGGGAGAAAAAGGTAAATTATGCAGAGTTTTAGTATGAAGAAGAAACGCTTCTGATGGCACATGTGGATCTCCCTCAAAGCAAGAAAGAAAGAGCGTGGTTCCTTGATTCTGGATGCTCAAATCATATGTCTGGGAACAAGGATTGGTTCGTGGAGCTGGATGAGGAATTTCGACACTCGGTAAAGCTTGGGAATGATTCGAGACTGAAGGTTATGGGAAAAGGAAGCATCAGGATGGAATTCAGAGGCCAGATTCAAATGGTGAGTGATGTATTCTATATACCAGACCTACATAACAACTTGCTTAGTATTGGTCAGCTTCAAGATCGAGGGATAATTACTGTAATCAAACATGGAGTTTGTAACTTATATCATCCAGATAAAGGTTGCATCATGGAGAGTATAATGACTAAAAATAGGATGTTTGTCGTAATTGCAAACATTCTTTTACCTTCATCCTCATGCTTTAATGTTAGTGCCGAGGAAATCGGTGACCTTTGGCACAAGAGGTTTGGTCATTTAAGCTATCGAAATCTAGAACTTCTATGCAACAAGAACTTAGATCGAGGGATGCCAAAACTCAAAGCTTCAACAAAAGAATGTGCCGGCTACATGATAGGAATGCAGCACCGTAAACCTATTCCCAAAAAGAACAAGTGGAGAGCTACAAGACAATTACAACATGTGTATTCAGACTTATGCGGTCCAATCTCTCCAGCATCACATAGTGAAAAGAGGTACATACTGACATTTATTGATGATTTCAGTCGTAAGTTGTGGGTTTATTTTCTGAAGGAGAAGAGTGAAACTTTTTATATTTCAAAAAAATTAAAGTTTTAGTAGAGAAAGAATCTGGTCTTTAATTATGTTGTTTAAGGACAGACAGTGGCGGAGAGTTTAATTCAAAGGAGTTCTTGAATTTTTGCACAACTCAAGGCATAAAAAATGCAGTTAACTGCAGCACTTATGCCTCAACAAAACGGAGTTGCTGAGCCTAAGAATCGTACAATTCTAAACATGGTGTGCTGCCTTCTTGAAGAAAGAAATATGCCCAAGATGTTCTGGCCAGAAGCGGTGAAATGGACGTGCCATATACTCAATAGAAGTCTTATATGTGTTGTGAAGAACAAGACACAAGAAGAATGTTGGAGCGGAGTTAAGCCTAGTGTTGAACACTTTAAAGTGTTTGGATGCATAGGGAATGTCCATGTACCAGATGCAAGAAGACTGAAGTTGGATGCCAAGAGTCAGAAGCTTGTCATGATTGGTTATAGCGATGAATCAAAGGCGTACAAAATGATAAATCCCTTGAATAAGAAGGTTACAATTAGTAGAGATGTGATTTTTGAAGAAAATGATTGTTGGGACTGGGGGAGAACTGAAAATGAGGCAAATAATGACATCCTAGATTGGGGAGAAGAATATGAAGATTTTTTTGATGTTGAGCCTGAAGATGATAGCAACACAGAGGATGAAGAGCAGGAAACAGCCGAAGAAGATGGTGAACCAGAAACAATCGAAGTAGACGATGAAGATGGCATATCTTCACCCTGTAGAGCTACAACTTCACCAACTAATAAAAGAGAAAGAAGATTTCCAGCGTATCTTCAAGATTACACGACTGGTGAAGGACTATCAGACGATGAGGTACAAAATCTTCTCATGTTTATGTGTACTAATGATCCTGTTCATTATGAGGAAGCAGTTAAAATAAAGAGATGGCGAGATGCTAGGGACATGGAGATCAAAGCAATAGAGAAGAATCAGACTTGGCAACTAGTCCAGGCACCACAAGGAACTAAAGTAATAGGAGTGAAGTGGGTATATCATACAAAGCTGAATGAAAATGGTGAAGTAGATAAATGCAAAGCTCGGCTCGTGGCTAAAGGATATGCTCAAAAGAAGGGTATAGATTACAATGAAGTATTTGCCCATGTTGCTAGATGGGATACAATTTGAATGGTGATAGTTGTGGCAGCAAGAAACGGCTGGAAATTATATCAGTTAGATGTTAAAAGTGCATTCTTGCACAGAGAGCTAAATGAAGATGTTTATGTTTCGCAGCCACAAGGATATGAAATAAAAGGTGAGGAGACGAAGGTTTACAAATTGAAGAAGGCATTGTATGGGTTGAAGCAAGCTCCACAAGCATGGTTTAGCAAAATCGAGGGGTACTTTATTAAGCATGGGTTTGAAAGAAGTTGCTATGAACACACCTTGTTCATCAAAAAGGAAGAAAATAAGATATTAATTGTAAGTCTTTATGTCGATGATTTTATTTTCACTAGTAATGATTGGGTTATGATGCAAAATTTCAAAAACACTATGAGAAGAGAATTTGATATGACTGACCAGGGGGAAATGAATGGCTGGTTGCACGAACTGGGCTACTGCTAATGTTGCCATCATGTGCCATAGCCCCTCACTTTTCTCACACTTTCTCTCGTGTTTTCCCTCCTTTAACTCTCTCGGATCAAACCCCGTTTGAACTAGGCTCTGATACCAATTGTGATCACAGTATAAACACTAATTTGCAAGCTATGCAAAGATGATACTCTGATGATTTATTCAATAAACTAAGGCTCTATATACAGCCAATACATGAACATAAAAAAGTTAAAAACTAGCTGATAAACATTTATCCTAATTACTAAGTCAAACCAACTAACTCATCTAAATATCCCTATTAGCTAGGACTTATTAAACAAAAACAAAGAAACTTTCAAACTTTTATGACTCAGCATCTGAAATTCTAACAGGTAGAGGTATGGGGTGAGAGCAGTATGGAGGAGGAGGAGGAGGAGGAGGAGGAGGGGATGCCATGAGGCCTTGTGGGTTACGATTTTAGAGGGTGACGACATTAATGGGGGGATGCGGCGGAGAAAGAGGGATAACAGTGGAAGGGATGGAGATGGATATGGAGGCGTACGAGGAGGAGAGTGGGGGGAGAGGAGGGTTTTAGATTTTAGGTTTTAGGTTTTTTTTTTAATTAAATTCTTACCTTTTAGTTTTCTTCAAATGAAAATTAGGCCCTATGGTTTATTTTTTTAACCTTTTAAACCGAACTATCTAAATTACCCTTTATAATTCAATCACTTGAGCTACATGACCTTTTAACATAAAAACATACCGTGTTAGTGATAGTTATAAAGAATGCAAAAAAATGAGTTGGATAAGTTGTTGAATGCAATGAAAATGAGTTTGGTGGTAAAATTAATGAAAAAGAGACATAATCGGTTTTTTTTTTTTTTACCTTTCATCTATAATATGCGTTGCATTATGAATGATAAATAATATAATATACAAAAGTGACGTATGTAATTTGAACTATTTTTTTTCTACTTTATTTTAACTGTCTCAATATTGTACAAGCGGTCCAATGTTTTTTGAAATAGTAACTATCATCATAGAAATGTAAAATTATTGATACGCACTTAGAAAATGGTATTCATAATAATTCTTAAAACATTTGCTATAAAATTAACATACAAAAATCATGTGATTAAATTTCTTTAATTGAATTCTGATGCGATATTATAAAATATAATTGGGCCCAAGGGCAAGTGGGCCCAGGGTCAATAGAATGGGTGTGAGCACCCCAACCCGGGACCTATCTCGTATCCCGAGCTTGAGAAGCCCAATCTAAGAAGTCTCATTTTTCATTTTCAAAAATCTTTTAATTTGCCTTTACAAGGAAATCAATTCTAAATTTTCCCAAAAACAAAATTTATATAATATCTCCACTTGGAGGGATTTAAACAAATACCTTAAGAACCATACTTCATTAATTACATTGAAAACCCTAAATAAACATTGTTTAACAAAAGAGTTTTCATTACAACTTGTAAAAGAGTAAAACTTAAATGTGACTCCCGACAACCCACTCATATACCTATCCTGATAAGTCCCAAAAGCGAGAGTTCAAATTCTTTCCCCGGCCTTACTGGTTTAGGTCACCTGTCTCAGCACAATCTAAAGCAGTAAAAGGGAAGGGGTGAGAATAAATCTCAATAAGCTATTATGAATGCAGCAATATGCCAAACAAGATGCAACACATAGCATGGTAGCACATAACACATTATGAAAGCAGTAAACACCTTACGTTACCTCATTTTACCTATCTCGTCTGAACAATAAGTCGTACAACGTGGGAGTAAAACTCCACTCTTTGGTGAATTGCCTCCAGCACATTCACCTCTTATAGGACTCATACTCCAGAGATCCATATAAGAAAAGATACCTATAATAGAGTATCCAAAAATAATATCGCTAATCGTAAAGCTTTAGGCTTAATACGTAAGCATTCCCCTAAACACCAATCGCAACAGTCCGTAAAGCCTTTTGGGTCAATACAGTTAGCACACCCACTCTGGCCACAGAGGGGACGGTCCTGTATGATGAACCTTCAATCATTTTATAGAACAAATCCATAATTGATTGAATTCCATTATACCCCCGAATATCAACATGTTCAAGCACAATATAGATACTTGATACATAATCCACAGAAAGGGATAATCATATAACAACATGGTAATGTATACTCATGAAATCAATACCATAGTGCAACAACCATTTAGTACACTATGCATCATAATATAACAACATGGTAATGTATACTCATGCTAATCAATACCATCAATGAATATAAATTCAAGTAAGGTAACCATATAACCAAATAATCCACACTTGGGATGCAACACAACCATATACCAAATAATCCACAATTGGAATACAATACCATCATATACCAAATAATCCACAATCGGGATACAATATATTGATGTAACACATATACATTCCTAACCAACACACTAGTGTGATTTTAATCTCTACACTGTTCAACTAATCACCAAGGTATGGGAGCAAGTAAGGCCAACCTAAACCGTAAACCATCCTTACAAAGTTACTACTCGACCTTGAATAATATTCATAAAAGTGAAAGACCTACTACCAACCATTCCATGTTGATCAAATAAGACATCATGGCCTAGCCAAGGTATTCTACTTTAACTTAGGTTAAAAAGGATTAATTCATATCCGGATTGGGTTAAGTTCTATTAATTTATAATGGTTATTACTCATGCCACGAGGTTGTCGGTAAAAATCAGCAAGAGCAGAAACGGGGAAAGGTCTGGTGACATGGGCGACCGTCCATGTCACTTGGGCGACCGCCCAAGAGAGTCTCAAATGTATCTAATGTTCTGCCCACTTGGGCGGCCGCTCAAGCCCCCATGGGCGACCGCCCAAGCTTCTTTCCCAGCCAGCTTAGGTTTCAACCCCTTTTTACTTATTTTCTTTTCCTTCTTACAACCTTTATTTCCATGAGACCCCAAAAGGATTTCTAACTTTACAATCCTCAACCTAAGTCAATTAAACCCCAAAATAATATAAACATAAATTATTCACCACAAGGTTTTCAACCCATTTCACTAACACAATTCAAGTTCAATCTTCTAAAACTAACTCTACCAATTTCTTACACTCTTGGTAAAATTCTTTAACCCACATCATTCTTTATCATTACCCAATTTATCAACTCCAAGAAGGTTTCCTAAGCATCACATTGCATAAAATGCCCAAGATGTTGCCTTATCTGTTAGAGGTGTCTACTCCCATTGGAGAGTGCCTCGAGTCTTCTTTGATCTATCATGATTGTGAGGTGCTTATATGTGGTCATGTGTTGCCCGTGGATTTGGTAGAGTTACCAATCCGGGACTTTGATGTTATCTTAGGCATGGATTGGTTAAGCAATTGTCATGCCTTGGTGGATTGTCGCAAGAAGCGCGTCACCTTTTCTATGCCTAATGTGCCTGTATTTGTCTTTGACGCTGATAAATCATTGTTTGGCATAAATGTGATATCTGCATTGAAAGCTAGGAAGTTGTTGTCAAAGGGGTGTGAGGGTTATTTGGCTTATGCGGTCGATGTTCGTAAGAAATCCCCCGAGCTGTCCCAAGTACCTATTGTGAATGAATTCAGTGACGTGTTTTCAACTGAATATGCTATGCCTCCTGATAGAGAAATAGAATTTTGTATTGATCTTGTACCTGGTACCTCACCCATTTCTAAGGCTCCGTATAGAATGGGTCCAGCGGAACTTAAAGAATTGAAAGTACAGTTGCAAGAACTTCTTGATCGGGGTTTCATTCGTCCTAGTGTATCACCTTGGGGAGCGCCGCATTATTTGTTAGAAAGAAGGATGGTACGCTACGATTGTGTATTGATTACAGGTTGTTGAACCAAGCCACTGTTAAGAACAAATATCCGTTGCCTCACATTGATGACCTTTTCGATCAACTACAAGGTTCGGTTATCTACTCCAAGTTGGATTTGCGTAGTGGTTATCACCAGTTGAAGATTAGAGCGGAGGATATCCCTAAAACTGCATTCAGAACGAGGTATGGACACTATGAATTTCTTGTGATGCCTTTTGGATTGACAAACGCCCACCGTGTTTATGGACTTGATGAATCGAATCTTCAAACCTTATCTTGATAATTTTGTGGTGGTTTTCATCGATGACATTTTGGTATACTCTAAATCACGGGAGGAGCATGAGGAACATTTGAGAATCGTCTTGTCCTTGCTTCGGGAGAAACAATTGTTTGCTAAATTCAACAAATGTGAGTTTTGGCTTGAGAGGATTTCTTTTCTTTGCCATGTGGTATCACGTGATGGAATTACCGTAGATCCTGCGAAGATTGAGGCAATAGTCAACTGGAAGCCACCGTCTTCAGTGACAGAGGTTCGCAGTTTCCTTGGCCTAGCGGGATATTATCGGAGGTTTATTGAGGGCTTTTCACGGATTGCAACGCCATTGACTCATTTGACTAGGAAGAAGGTTCCTTTTGTGTGGGATGAGAAGTGTGAGGCTAGTTTTAATGAATTAAAGAGGAGTTTGACTTCGGCTCCGATCCTTACCTTGCCAGATGGATGCGAGGATTTTGTCATTTATAGTGATGCTTCTAAAGAGGGATTGGGGTGTGTTTTGATGCAAAGGGGAAAGGTCATTGCGTATGCTTCACGGAAACTATCACCAGCAGAGCAAAATTATCCCACTCACGACATGGAGTTAGCAGCTATTGTATTTGCCTTACACAAGTGGAAACATTATTTATATGGAGCTAAATTTGAGATATTCACGGATCATAAAAGTTTGAAGTACTTATTCACCCAAAAGGAGCTCAATAACAGACAGAGGCGATGGTTGGAGCTCCTGAAGGATTATGATTGTACCATCTCGTATCACCCGGGGAAAGCGAATGTAGTAGCAGACGCTATTAGCCGTAAGGCCCATCTCTCATCTTTGAGATCGCGAGAAGTGAAGAGTCATATGTTGTTTGCGAATGTGAGAGCCGTTCCAACTCTTTACGGGGATCTTTTGGAAGCTCAACAGAAGGATGAGGAATTGAAGAAAATCCGAGAAAAGTTGCAAGATGGAAAAGCAAGTGAATTTTCAGTGAATAAAGAGGGGATTTTAACTTTCAGGGGTCGAATTTGTGTTCCTTCGTCTCCGGAGATTAAAAGACAAGTGTTAGAAGAGGGTCACAAATCCAAGTTTGTCGTTCACCCCGGGAGCACAAAAATGTATCAAGATCTAAAGAGAGGATATTGGTGGAATGGAATGAAAAAGGAAATTGCCGAGTTTGTATCCAAGTGTTTAACATGTCAACAAATTAAAGCGGAGCATCAACGACCGGCAGGATTGCTACAACCATTGGAAATTCCAGAGTGGAAATGGGAAGGCATTTCGATGGATTTTGTTACGGGATTGCCTCCTACACCTAAGAAGATGGACGCGATATGGGTGATCGTAGATCGGTTAACTAAGTCTGCACATTTCCTACCTGTGTCAATCAAGTATTCCTTAGAGAAGTTGGCTCAGTTGTACATCCGAGAGATAGTGAGATTACACGGAGTACCGGTTACCATTGTGTCGGATAGAGATCCACGATTTACCTCCCAGTTTTGGAGAGCATTGCATGAAGCATTGGGGTCAAAGTTGAGTTTCAGTACCGCTTTTCACCCTCAGACCGATGGACAAACGTAGAGAACGATTCAGATCCTCGAGGATATGCTTAGAGCATGTGTTATGGATTTTCAAGCATCTTGGGAAGATCATCTACCTCTTGTAGAGTTCGCCTACAATAACAGTTACCAGTCCAGTATAGAGATGGCACCTTATGAGGCTTTGTACGGAAGGAAATGTCGGTCTCCAATCTGTTGGGATGAAGTTGGCGAGGCAAGACTTTGGGGTCCGGACTTGGTGAGAGATTCGACCGAGAAGATAAAGGTGATTCGAGATAGGCTAAAGACAGCTCAAAGTCGACAGAAGAGTTATGCGGATACGAGAAGAAGGGAACTATCATTTCAAGTGGGGGACTCAGTTTTCTTGAAGATTTCGCCAAGAGCAGGTATAAAGAGGTTTGGTAATAAAGGAAAACTAGCACCGAGATTCATTGGGCCGTTTGAGATTCTAGAGAGGGTGGGCGAGTTAGCATACCGTTTGGCTCTCCCTCCATCTTTATCTTCACTTCATGACGTATTTCATGTGTCCATGCTACGGAAGTATTGTTATGACCCTTCGCACATATTGAGTTCACCTCCCGAGGATGTTAGAGCGGATATGACCTATGTTGAAGTTCCATTGAGAATTTTGGAGCAACAAGTTAAGGAGTTGCGTACCAAGAGCATTCCCGTGGTTAAGGTTTTATGGAAGAATCACACGATAGAGGAAGCTACGTGGGAATTGGAATCAGAAATGAGAGAGAGGTACCCTAGCTTGTTCGATCATTCCGGTAAGTGAAAGTCAAATTCGGGACGAATTTGGTTTAAGGGGGAGTGAGTGTCACGACCCCAACTCTAGGCACTGTTTAGGACACGTGGAACACGTGGGAATTGGGGTTGCACTTCATTTTCTTCTACTCATTGCATGATCTTTAAATTAGTATATGATTATTTTATTTATTTATTCCATGACTTATGTGTTTTGAAGGTTATAATTCCTTTGATAATATCATGTTTAATTGATCCATGTGAGATTTAAGGTGGGAAGGATGTTTTAATTAGATTTTTAAATGGAAATGAAGTATAAAGTAGAGAAGGGCTTAAGAGTAATTAAAGTTTAGGGATTTAGTTGTAGAAGTTGAATCTTGGAGGACCTTTGAGGAAAATGTTGATATTTATCCTTTTATAAATAAAAACCCTCATCCTAATCTCTTCTTCCATCACCTTCTTCCTTCTTCATCTTCTTCCTCCAGCCAAGACTCTTTCCAAACCCTAAACCCTTCTCAAAATTCTAGTAAATTCATCCTTGCTCCGTTTCCAAGTTTGATTGCGGATTATTGATCACGGCGGCGAGGAGTATTCATCTATCCGAAGAAAACTTCTTTTTCTTTTCATATATTTCCAAGTAAGTTATTATGGCCTTCCTTTCTATGTTGAGTATATGAATTTAATTCAAGTGAAATTGTGTTATAAACTATCTTTGGAACTGATTTTTCTAAATTTCTTGGCTTGGAAGTGGTTAGAGAAGGTTTGGGAGAAGAACTTGAAAAAGGGTAATGGAATAGTGCATTAGTGGTATGTTAGAGGGTGTATAGATGTTCTATGGCATGATTTGATTGTGTCTGATTTTGGTCTTGGCACGAGTCATGCCAAGGAGCACGAGTCGTGCCCTTGTGCCACTCGTGAACACGAGTCGTGAAGAATAGCCCAAGTCATTCTGAGTAGCTTGTGGGAAAAAGGCACGAGTCGTGCCATATGGCACGAGTCGTGCCCTGCACCAGAAAATATGAATTAACTTGTAAAGCTTAGAATTATATGCAACTCAGAAAATGATTGAACCTTTGCAGCGTAGGATGAATTAGAATACTTTAGCTATATATTGAGGTCTCATGTAGTAAAGATGAAATTTGGGAAGTAGTCTAAATACCGCGTGGAACCGGGTTGAAAGTCATTATTGTTTAAGAGCCAAAGTTTATAGAAACTTGGTATTTGATTATGGAAATTAAAAAGGAAGTCATGAAATGGGATATGGTGAACGCGTAGAGTTAGTTGTATATTGTTATACTCCTACGTGATTACTTTGGAATGATTATATGTTAAAATGGTGCGTGAAATAATTGTTGCACGACATCATTTGTTTGATCATGAGCATACGTGTTATTATTTGATTATGGTAACTCAATAGTGTATATAGATATGTGACACTATTTGGAGATTGAACATGAGTAATCATACCATGTTATATGTTGTTATCCCTATGTGTGGATTTAATTTCAAGTAACTGTTACGTGCTTGAATGTGAATGTGAATGTGTTCAATATCAGCTGATATTTCGGGGGTATAATGGAACACGACCACTTATGAGAAGTTGTAACATAAGGTGCTCGGATTTCATTATACCTGTGTCCGTTTCCACCCCACTGCGGCCACAGTTTGGGGCTCAGTTACTATGAATATGCCTAAGCAGTTCATAGGATACTGATACCTTACATGGTTCCCTGGAAAATGGGTCTTGTAAGGCGTGAATAGGCTTAAGCCGTTCACAAGAAAATGGATTTCATTCCGAGAAAGTACGACTGCTTATTCAGACGGGAAAAAGGTAAGATCAGGTAACGTAATGTGTTAATCTGTGCTAAATATGATGTTGAACAACTTGTTTACGTGTTGCATCTATTTGGCATCTTGCTGCATACATAATAGCTTACTGAGATTCTTTCTCACCCCGTCTCCCTTTAATTTTTTTAGATCCCGCTGAGACAGGAGGTCAGGACCGGTGAGGCCGGGGCACAGTTGGCTCGTCTTTTGGTTGTCAGGGTACGTTTTGCTAGGAGGGTTAGGTTGGTTGATATATTCTTTTGGGGAAAGTTGTAAATAACTTTTATAAATGTTTTCAAGTTATGGTTTGTAAATTAATGTGGTATGGTTGTAAATGTGATAGTAAAGCCTTTCTTTTGTTGTGAAATGAATGAAGGCAAGTTAATATCTTGAATCGGTTTCTTAAACATTTTATTTAGAGCATGCATGTCAAAATTTTATTAAAACATCATTTGGTTTGAAATGATACTTGAAAAAGGGTTTCTTCTAAGTCGGGTCGGGTTGGGGACCCTACCATCGGGGCACGAGTTTATAGGTCCCGAGGTTGGGGAGGCCCCACACAACAGCAGACAGGGATTATGTGCCTAGCCATTCGAGGTATTCAGATGATGGGACTTATAGAGAAGAAAGATCACAAAGGTCAAGGCAGTCTGATAGAGTCCGCCAAGAAGAGGAGTCTCCCCGCGATCGAGATCGCCGGCGCCGTGAAAGGAGGGATCGGGAAAAAGAAAGAGAAAAGGCAAAGAAAGCCGTTGAAGCAAAAAAGGTTGCAGAGGCGCTTAAGATAGCCGAGGCCTTGAAGGCCGCCGAAGTAGCTAAAGCCGCGGAATTGGAGAAAGCTAAGAAAGAGGAGGAAGATAAATGGAAATCTGAAATGGCGGAGATGGCTAGGACGATCAAAGAGTTACAGGCGGGAACCAAGACTGCGGTGATAAAAGGTTCTTATTTGGCCCCATTTGTGAAAAATATTCAAGTTGCCGCTCCTGACCCATTATTTCGCATGCCGAACCTACCAAGCTATTCGGGGAGCACAAGGGCGAATACCCACATTGGCGGGTTTGAGGTTACTTTGTCGCTGCTGACCGAGAATGAAGCTGTGATTTGTAAGGCATTTGCGAGCACCCTTGCCGACCATGCCCTGGAATGGTTTTTGGCCCAGCCAGCAGAATCCGTTCTCAGTTATCAGGATCTCAAGACTAAGTTCTTGGCGAGGTTCAGTGGTTCGGGAGCACAGCCTGTGCAAAAGGCCGAGTTGTTTGGTTTCAGGCAGCGAGAAGGAGAAGAGATAGCTACCTATATGGACAGGTTTATGGATGTTGCAAATCGCATTGCTGATGTCACCCAGGGAGAGGTTATCATGTTGTTTAATGCGAGTTTGCTGCCTGGGCATTTTAAGCAAGAATTTTGTATGAGATTACCCAAGACAACGGGCGAATTGTATGAAAGAGTAAGAGCATATTGCAGTGGCGGAAAGGAAACAGTGGTGGAGGCCGCCCCGGCGGTAGTAGGTGCGGGAAAGAAAAGGGTGGCCAAAGAGAGAATTGAAGTGGTGAAGGACGAGAGCAGGGGTGGCCAGGGAGGCCGCAGCGGGAATAGAGCTGGAAATAGTGGAACCGGTCGAGGTGGCGGTCGGAGTCAGGGAAAAGTTTTCAAGTATGACAGATTGAATACCACCATAACCGAGATTTTGAGAAAAGAAGAATTGCCCGTACCATATGCCATTGAAGAAGGATCTTATATGGCCAGGGATCCGAGCAGTTATTGTGAGTATCACAAGGACAAGGGTCATGTGACAGAGGAGTGTTTCAACTTGAGAAGGGTAGTTCAAGCAGAGATTAATAAAGGCAGGTTCAAGCAATATCTGGAGCGAGATGTTAAGCGAGATGAAGGGGTCGGGCAAAAAAGAGCCCGTGAGCAAAATGTAGTTGATGTTATTCAAGACCCATTACCCAGCGTGGCTCAGTTGGATAACCAAATTATGATGTTTTCGCATACTTTTGACATACCGAAGTTTGTCGCTAGCGAGGACAGAGTAATCAGCTTTTCCAGGAATGAGTTGGCTGCGACAAAGAATCATGGGAGCCAACCAGTGATCATAACTATTTGTTCGGGAAGCAGCGTAGTTCAGAGAGTGATGGTGGATTCAGGAGCCAGTCGGAATGTCTTGTCTTATGATTCTTTCAAGAGAATGAACTATACGGATGCGAATTTGGTGCCTTATAAGGGATTTTTGGAGGGATTCACGAATCATTCAGTTAAAGTGAAAGGGACAATCATGTTGGAGGTAGAGATAGGCGAGGGCAAAATGACAAGAAGCGAGAATATTGAATTCATGGTGATTGACTTGGTTTCCGCATATAATGCAATTGTAAGGATTCCGTTCATGCAGAGTTTCGAGATGGTGATATCCATTCCGCATCAGAGGGTGAAGTTTCCAACTTCCAGAGGTGTAGGTTGTTTGAAGAGTGAAGCAATAACTGTGGCGAGAAAGAAAAAGGAGATGATGAAGGCCAAGGGGGCATCTACCAGCTAGTTAACGACAAAGTATGATTCTCGCCAATTAAAGATAAATGTGATAGAGGAGGTTGATTCTGAGAATGAGCTGGTGATTACTGAGAGTATGAAAGAGGGCACAGCAATGATTGTCGCGGCGGCAAGTCGGGCCCGGGATACCGCAGAAATTGGAATTATTGAGATGGTTGGTGAAACGTCTGAATCTGCATTGAATGGATCAGGGAGTGAGCGAGAAAGAGAGGTGGTAGATAAGCAGAAGCTGGGGCTCGAGAGCATTGAGCGGGATGTCTTGGGCGAGATTAATTTGAGTATGGAAGTTGTAAAGATGACGCCAAGCTGGAGCTATGCAAGGGTGGTTCAATTTGTTCATATGGGAGAACCGAGAATAGAGGATATTGTGTTTGAAGAGATTATGGACAGTGGATCTGAAGAAGATTGCGAAATGATTGAAGTGGAGTATCCCGATGGACAGCCTACGGGAAGCGAGTTTACTGATCCTCGAAAGGTGGTTCCCGCCAAAAACCCCTTGAGTAAGAAGCGAAAAAGGATAGAGGTTGAAACATTGCAGACGCGGGATGAGCCCGATATTCAAGCAGATGAAGAATTAGAAGAAATAGAAATCAACTGTTATTTTCCAGAGCAAAAAGTAAAGATCGGAAAGCAGTTATTCCGAGATGAGCGGGAACGTTTAGTGGAGTTTTTGAAGGAGAACTTGGATGTTTTTGCGTGGCAGCCAGAAGATATGAGGGGCATTGACGAGAATGTTGCCATGCATTGCTTAAATGCTGACCCAAACATTGAGCCATTCAAGCAGAAGGTCAGAAACTTATCGCCGGAGAAAGAAAAAGCCGTGTTGGAGGAAGTCGATAAACTTGTGAAAGCGGGAATCATCGAGAAAATTCAATATCCCGTATGGCTAGCATGCCCAGTCATGGTTTTGAAGTCAAACAAGAAATGGAGGATGTGTATCGACTTCACAGATCTTAACCAAAGACGATGCACTGTTGTGTAAAACTTTTGCTAGCACTTTGGAGCAACAAGCGTTGGAGTGGTTCACGCAGCAGCCCGCCAACTCTATTGTGGGGTATCAAGATTTTAAGCGGAAGTTTTTGTCGAGATTTGGGGCAGTGGGAACTCAGCCTGTGGTATTGCAAGAGTTAATGGGAATTAAACAAAAAGGGGGAGAAGGTCTGATAACTTACACCAACAGGTTTTTGTTGATTGCCAACCTAATTTTTGCGATAGAGCTCAAGTACGCAATAATGATGTATATGTCGGGCCTAGTGTCAGAAGCTTTTAAAAGAGAGTTGAGGATGAGACTGCCCGCAACTTTAAGTGAGTTGCATGAGCGAGTTAAGGCATAATGCGGTGGGGAAGATATTGAAGAAGGAACATCTGACACAGCAAGGAAGAATGTTAAAGACAGAATTGAGTATGTCAAGGATGATAATGCAGCTCGCAGTGGAGGGCGAGGAAATCAGGTTGGAGGAAGAGGTGGAGGCCGCACTGGTGGTCGCGGCAACGGAAGAATTATTAGATTCACAAGGTTAAACGCAAGGCCAAGCGAGATTTTGAGGGCGGTGGAGTTGCCAACGGCTTTCGAAATGACAGACAGAGGAAGAAGAAACTTGAACCAGTATTGTAACTATCACAGAGACAGAGGGCATGAGACTGATGAGTGTTATAACTTGAAAAAGGTGATCCAAGGTAAAATTGACCGGGGGGAGTTGCAAGAATATGTATGGCAGGAACAGAATGTGGCGGCTCAAGGAGGAAATGGCGAGAGGAATGAAATACTGGTAATTCATGAGCCAGCTAGTATCACCTGTCTAAGTAATCAGATCATGTCACTATCGCATACCTGCCATATTCCCGCTTACCCTCCAAGTGAAGAGAGGATCATTAGCTTCTTAAGGCAAGAATTAGCTTTAACGCCCAGCCATGGATGTCAACCCGTAGTGATTACAATTTCTCCAGGAAACAATATACTACACAGAGTGTTAGTAGACTCAGGAGCAAGCCGCAACATCCTATACTATGAAGCTTTTAAGAAAATGAAATATACAGAAGCTAATCTGGTACCGTACAAAGGATTTTTGGAAGGGTTTACGAACCATACAGTGCGGGTCAAGGGAACGATTTCGCTGGCGGTAGAAATAGGAGAGGACGAAAAGGCGAGAACCCGTACGGTAGAGTTCATGGTGATAGACCTAGTGTCGCCATATAACGCCATCGTAGGTATTCCCTTTATGCAGACTTTCGAGATGGTTGTGTCTATCCCGCATCAACGAGTCAAATTCCCCACTTCGAAAGGAATAGCTTGTTTGAAAAGTGAAGTCAAAGAATTAATTCAGAAGAAGATCGAGATCCAAACGGCGGCAAGGGCAAGTTCTAGTTCGCTTTCAACCGCTTTGGCAATCCGAGATGCGAAAGTCAATATGGTCACTGACTTGGAGGAGGAAGGGCTGCGAAAAATGAGTAATATGCGGAATATTGATGGAAAGATGGTTGGGGAATCAAGGGGCAATTCATGCCAAAATGGAAGGATCAAGATTGGTTAAGTTTGTCAAAATGAAAGAGCCAATAATCGAGGAAATAGTTGAATTTGAGGATGACAAATATGAAAAGATGGAGGTGGAAGAAATTGAAGTTCTACCACAAGATGGCGACAATTGGGGTGAAAGCGACATTGAGAAGGAGAAGGAATATTATGGTGGAAAGAAAGAAAGTGGAATGGCGGTGAACACATGGAAGGCGCAAGACAACATATGGAGAATGCTTTAAGCGATATCATCAAAGAAGTAAGAAGTAATTTATTTATTTAATAGTATGCTTATTAAAATAGTATGAAGATCTGAATATTATGAATATATGGAGTTTTCCATTTATGAATGAAAATTATGCATGCTTTGAAGTGATAGTGTTATGAATGAAAATTATATACATCTTGAAAATGCTAAAATGAAAGTAAAGAAATAAAAGTATGAACGATCTAAGTTTATTTTGCTTTTATCGAATGTTGTCTAGTAATAATGTCTATGTGACATGTCGTCGAAAGCATAAAAGTAAGTCGCTAGGAGTAAAGTTGCCTAAAGACAACTTCACTTTTTCGATAGGAGTATATGTATATAAGGATATCTCGCCAAAGTTAAGAAGGCAAAGAGTTTTTTGATGAATTATCAAAACAATTTGGATGAATTATTGAAACAAATTGATGAAGAAAAAGAGAAAAGAAAAGTAAGTCGCAAAGTATCATGTGAAAGAGAGTCTACGGACTATAAAAATGAGAGTCTACGGACTATAAAAATGAGAGCTTATGGACTATAAAATGAAAAGTCTAAGGACTATAGAAAAGAAAGTCTATGGCGAATATAAATGAGAAAGTCCACGGACTATAAACGAGAAATAAACCCCTCTCGCCTAAATGGCATGAAAAGATGCGACATGTATGAAAGGAAGCACATCTCGCCTAGATGGCAGGTAAAGATGTCGTGAAAAGGGAAGTGAATGTATCTCATTTGGAGGAGTATGAAAAGACATAAATTAAGAAAGAAAGGTATATTTTGTATGAAGGCAAATAAAGACGTGGAGGCACAAAGTAAGGAAATTATTCTAAGTAAGAATCACCAAAAAAGCAAGAAAGGAGCAAAAAAGAAACAAAGATCGGCAATGTGAGTCGCATTGTATGCACTATAAGTAAAGTCGCCTAAAGACGACTTCACTTTTTCGATGGGAGTATAAGTATGGGGTACCTGTTATGCAAAATAATGATTTTGATGAACTATCAAAACAAAATAGTAAAAGCAAGATAGAAATGATGAAACAAGCAAATAAGACATAAAGGCAAAAGGCAAGCACGAAGGCCGCGAATAATACACATTGTTTAAAAGGCACGCAGGCCCGAATAAAAGAAATTAAAATTGTTTGGCCACCAAGGCAAGTTACAAAAGGTTATCAGAAGAAATTAAGCACTAGAGCAAAATCAAGTATCAGTTGTTGGTTCATCAGTTGGTGCGGGCTGAGCAGAGCTGGAGGCCGCAAGAGCAAGGGCCTTGGCATCATCCAAAAGTTGATGTTTATATTCCAATTGATTGTTCCATAAAGGGAGGACGTTGGGCACTTGAAGAGGAGTGGGTTCCCAAGGCGACTTACCTAGCAGTGCATCTTCCTCTGCCAAATCTTTGAGTTCATCAGCTGAATATGGGACTAAAGGATGACCCAGGCGACATATATCACTGAAGATTGGCTCTGAGCCCCATTTTGCAAGTCGCTCGATTGTAATGGCAGGTATCTCGGCGGCATCGGCAGCCGTAGCTCGCATAACCTGAAGAGAGGTTTGGTCGCCAATATCCAAAAGGTCTTCCTTAAGTTTGTTTACATCAGCAGTAAGAGAGGTGATTTCAACGATTTTTCCTGTAAGTTCTTCTCGCAGCTTGGCTATCTCGCCTTGGAAGAATTGAGTGTCAGCAGCATGAGTCTCCTTTAGAGTCTCATTCTCGCTCAGAAGTTTGGCGGCGTTTTCCTTGGCAGAATTGAATTCAGAAGTAGCCTTTTCAAGTTTGGTGTTGGCGACATTGAGCTCGGTGTTGACGGTCTCAAGCTGATTTTGAGAAGTTTTCAGTTTATCCCGTTCCCTCTCCAATTTGATGATTGTTGCATCTCGCCTACCAACTCTGCCGCGAAGGAGATCTTTGTCTTTTCTCAAGACTTGGTTAGAATTTTCTAACCGCGTCACGTCCTTGGCAAGTTGATGGTTCTTGTCATTGATGCCAATAATAGAAGCTCCAAGCTACATGAAAAAGTTAAGATTAAGGCCAAAAGGAATAAAATAACAAATTGGATAAAGGGAAGAGCGACATACCATTGAATAGTAAATCCCAGCCTGGCAAGCGGCATGGTCTATATCCATATCCGTTACTCGCTGGACTTGGATGGGATCGCTAGCACGAATCAGAGCAGAACTGCCAATTAAGCACTCATCAACACCGCAAACTTCGTTAATCAATCCCGTCAAACGAGGGACATTGGCAGCTTCTTTGCACAGTTCATAGAGCCCATTAAAATTAGTGGGCTTCTCAAAATTTTCCTGAAGCCAGCTAGGAGTTGGATGAACTGAGGAAGTTTGTGGGTCACGTGGAGTAGGAGGCGAGTTAGAAACATTTGCTAGGTCGCAAAATTCCATATCTTGAGGAGGAGGAGGATCATCATTTTGAATGGGCTCTGTTGCATCGCCAACAGGCGCGGGAGACTTTGTTTGGACAGCCTCGGAAGGAGGAATGTTAACGTTTTCTTCAATGGGGGCATCATCAGATTGCAAGATAGAGGTTGGCGGGATAGAAAGCGGCGGCATATTGCCTTCATTAGTTGGAAGGGATTGAGCTGTTGGAAGAACTTCAACAGGTGGAGAATCCTGAGTAGCAGCTGGAGTTGGAGGAATAGCTTCTTGATTGGCAATGGCGACATTGTGTTGAACTGAGGCAATCCTTTTCTGTCGCTTAGCTCTGCTAGCCGGATTGTTGGGTCTAGCTCTGGTCTTGGAAGAACCTTGTGCTTTCTCCAAGGCAATTTCCTCTGTATCTTTGCCATCAAGAGACAAAGGCAAGGGGAGATTTGCGGGAAGGAGGCCAAGGGTAGTATCGCGGGTACTGGCGAGTCGCTTCATTCTCCTGTCCATTTCCAAGTTGGCGTTTTGGCGAATCTCCATTGATTTGGCTCGGTGATCTGAAAACAAAGAGAAAGAAAGTTAAGAGTTAGAATCATTCAAATGTGAGTTAAAAAGAAAAGAAGGATAAGGTTAGTGAAAATACATACAAAGAACAGTATTCATTGCGGTGCAATGGCGAGTACCCTTGCACGATTGACACTCATGAGCGTATTTGTTATTCGTGTGCCGCTCCCATCCATCAAAATAAACGTAGCTGATTGGTACCCGAGGCGGGGCAAGAGGTACGTTGTCGGCGATACCGACTTGGTCAAGTAGTTCTCTATTCCGCAAAATACCCCTCCAAGAAATAAGAGGTTGGGGTGTATCAGCGGGAGAATCTGCGGGAAGGGCAACTAAAGCGCGAATAGCGGCAATAAGGGCATTGTCGCCCACAATAGAAGCATCTTTAGTTTCGACTTGGGGTTTGATGGGATAGAGATCAGCGGGATGAGACCACCCTACACGAGAGACAATGAAAAGTGGGTCGTCCATCCAGTCATGAACTTTGGTGGGCAAAGGAGTAAGGACTTTTGGGCCTCGTTGGTATTGAAGAGATAGGCGGGTTTCTTCTATCCCGCTCTCGAGTTTGTTGGTTTGCTTGTACCCTTTAAATAAAGTAACTAGAGAAGTGACTTTGGGTTCCTTTCTCAGAGCACGGCATATGGTGATAAAAACAGTAATTATCCTTATTGCATTAGGATGAATTTCAGTAATCATGGCTTGGGCTTTATAGAGAACTTCACAAAGAAAAGGATCGAGGGGAATCCTAAGGCCAGCTTTGAGCTGTGAAGGAAAAACAACTATGCCATCTCGCATTTCTCTCAGATGGGCAAGGGAAGTGTCTCCTTGATAATCAGAAATGCGATAGAGGGAGGGATCAATGTTGTATAGGGTATGCCAAGTAGTGAGGGGATTAGGAATGAGAGAACTTGTATCAGGAGCGAGAGAGGATCCCGCCTCAGCATGAGCGGGATTAATGAAGAGATTACCTTCAGCCAAGTTCAGATCTTGAACCCTTGTAGAAGGGGGATTACTGGTTGTCGCAGCAGGAGAAGAAGTCGCTTGATCGGCCATCTCGCTGGAATCACTGGAAGAAGAAGAAGAAAGGACAGATTTATAATGCGTCCTACGTTTAGAAAAGGGATCAGCGACACAATGGGATTCAGATGAGTCGCTTAAGTTGAGGTCATATTTATTTTTGATGAATCGAACTAATTCTTTGTGAGAAGTAAAAATATGGGACATAGGGGCTGAGAGGGGGAGGAAAAAATGACCTTGGATCTCAAGGGAATCAATTAATGAAGGATCTACCCAGTTTTCAACCATCATCCTAGCTATGTCGGCCTTGGGCAATCTCGCCCAAGTAGTTCGCAGGCGTCTGTATAAGCCGCCTGAAACTTGACACCTACCATATCTAACCCGCCTAGAACAATTCTTGTATCTCGCCATAAAGGGTAATTTTGGAACAAAATTGAAAGGACGGATAAGGGGAATAACAAGACTCAAACAATTGGGCAAAAGTGAAAGATCAAAATATGGGGATTTAGAGAATATGAAGGGTTTTGGGAAAGTTACCTGATAAAATGAAGAACGGCCGGAGAAGACGAAGAATCGCCGGAGAATGTGAACGGAAACCATAGAAACAAAGAATGGGACTCCGAAATCAGCTTCAAAAGGCGAATAGAGGACGGAATGGGATTTGGAAAGTAATTTTCTGATCAAATCTTGAAAAGAACGGTGGAAACAGGAAGAGAGTTCGTCGGAATCAAGGTTTGAGTTCGCCGGAGTTTTGGAAGGCTCAGGAAAAAAGTAGAGTGTAAAAGTGAAATTCAGAAGAGAAATGTGTATATATATGAGAGAAGAGTTTGGGAAATTGATTGATGTGACGGTTAAGATGAAAAATTTTAAATTTTCCCTCTTATTTGGCACGATTCCCAAATGACGGCACATTGAATTTTAGGGGCTCACCAGGGAGGTGACACGTATATAAATAGGGTTTATTTAGCATTCAGGCATCTTGTAGAAGGAATTGTATGTCGCAGAATGGCGAACCAATGAACATCAAGTTTTCGGCAAGACCATGAATGAATCTCGCCTCAAACTTAGGGGCTTCTGATGCTACCCAAAAATAATGGTTGGGCTTGGTTCAAGCCCATAAGCGAGAAAGTTGTCAAGTAGGCCTAAAGCGAGATAAGGTCCAAGAAGAAGATAAGAATAAAGGTAGCCCAGGTGCGATTCGCGAGAAAGTGAGTCGGGGGGATACCCCGCTAAGTTCAATAAAAGGGAAAACACAAAGTAGTGAAAGCGAGATAATGTAAGGATAACGGCGAGATAATAAGGCAGGCATGCGAGATATTTGTATGAGATGAAATGCGAGATATCATGGGGAGGCGACACAACCCACGGATGATCGCATTCAGCAAGAAATGGATTCTATTGGGTGCGACTCGTAAAAGGCGGCATATAAATATCTACGAAGTGGGTCCCATAAAACGGTTAGGCATTGGGAAAAGTGATCACGTGTTGTGAATTTATTCTTTTTGCTAGCCAATGGAATGATGACACGTGGACATAGGCATAAAACGTGAGGAGGTCATGTGCGTGGCACGAGGTGAGGAGTATATATATGAGGGATAGTCTTCATTGACAAGGTACGTTGTAAGTACCCAAATCCGGATCGTCCAAATCCGTCAGAAAGTTAATCGAAATCCGTTAACTGGCCCGCTCCAGGTTAACCGGAACTCGTTAAACTCCCCGTTGCTGTGCCAACGAGACGTCTCGGGACTGCCCCGTGCATCCCTACATCGAACCGTACTTAACACGTGACATCTCACGTAAAAGTATGGCTTTCCCTGAAAAACGCATTTTCCGGCACTTTCCGGGGGCGTTTCGGACATTTCCGGTTTGTTATTTTAAAACGGACAAAACCGGGACCAGAGGAACGAACTCCCACACTTCGGTGAGTCACGGGACACGTGTCCCGCATGCCACCTCCCTCTAGTCACTCGTCAATCACAAATCAAGGCCAAAAGACCAAAATACCCCTGGTTTGCAAGCCAAGTCCCGGACTCACCGTGCAATTTTCCGAAATTGCCAAAGCAAGTCCCCCAGATTTCCAAAATTCCCAAAACCCCGGAAATTCAGTCCAAGTCCGTGGGACTCCTACCGAAATTTTCACCCTATAAATAGAAGTTGCTGTCAAAGGCAAGAGAGGAGGATTTTGATACCAAAAATCACATACCCCACGGTCCAAACTGGTTTCCACCCCTCCCGAGCTCCCGTTTTGTCTCGATTCGCGTGAAACCTTCGTATTTCGATCAAATACGCACCCTACAACTTCGAAACAACCTTTCGAATAACTTTCCGTGTCCCGTGCACACCTCCCGAGCCAAAGGAGTCGACCCTAGCCATAGGTATAACTCCCTCTCTCTGAATCTTCCGTTCCGTCTCGGTTTACGCGCCAGTCGCTATAACTGTTTCGAACGTCATTGTCAAAATGTAGACGCCTCCGTCTAACGGGGTCCGATACGTTTTAGCCCCTCGATCCTTTTCTCTTTTCGTAAGAGAAGTAATCACGGGTTAAAACGGCGTTCCGACCCCGTTCCGTTTACTTTCACGTCATTTACAATTCCGAGCCGTTTGGCCTCGTTGATCGTCATTTACAATTCCGAGCCGTTTGGCCTCGTTGATCGTCATTTACAATTCCGGATCGTTTGATTCCGTTGACACCGCTTTAAATACTGTCATTTACAAGTCCGATCCGTTTGGATTGTGATAGTATTTACTTTTCAAAAGTCCGAGTCGCAACCCGATTCGTTGATCGCATATCATTTAATACGCATTTTTCCCGTAAAAATCGTTAACAATGTAATGCCCGGTTCAAAACCGGAGTTCGTCCGTCGAACTCTCTTTTAAAACGTGCGAAATGACGTTCGGCCTCCGAACGCTCGTCTTCAAACTCAAAGCCGCCATTTGACACTTAAAATCATTTAATACGTATTTTTCTCGTAAAAATCGTTAACAATGACTCGTACGGTTCAAAGTCGACGTTTGCCACGCAAACGCTCATTTCAAACTCAAAGTCGACGTTTGCCACGCAAACGCTCATTTCAAACTCAAAGTCGACGTTTGCCACGCAAACGCTCATTTCAACTCAAAGTCGACGTTTGCCACGCAAACGCTCATTTAAACTCAAAGTCGACGTTTGCCACGCAAACGCTCATTTCAAACTCAAAACCGACGTTTGTCATTCAAACACTCGTCTTTTCAAACAAAGTCACCTAATCAACGTTTGTCACTCAAACCAAGATTAAGCTTGTCATTCAAGCCCCCATTTCAAAACACACACACACACACACACACACGATTTCGAGAAAGGTAGAAAGACTCGTCATGCGAGGCGTTTCGGGCGATCTCGTAATACTCTACCCGAAACGTAACGTGACCTCCGAACCTAACAATCTCTGGTACTAAAAAGCTTTTTACTCGTTTTTGCTGCCAATAAAAATGATCCCCGTTTTCAAAGCCTTTTCCTAAGTTTTTGCTACCAATAAAAACGACACCATTTTCAAAAGCCGTTTCTCAACGTTTGGGCTCAAAATACAAAACCGCGTGGCGACTCCTCATTCTGCTCCTTCCCGTGAAGCGAGGTCTCAGACACCAACCCCCCGCGAAAGACAACCGCCTTTTCCGCCGCCCCGCGCGCGAAAAAGATCGGGTAATTTCATACGTACACACCTTCACCCACAAACACTTTTCCATATTGTTCAGATTAATTTCCACAGACAAACACTTATCCTCACGCCGGAGGGGCTTACGCCGGAGTCGCCCTCGACTTAATTGACGTTTGTGGCTGTGCAGGACTGAAGAAGGAGCCGGAGTTATCCAAATCAAAGACTACGACGGTGCGTTGCTGTTGAGGAAATTCCTGGCAACATCATTTTTATTTGTTGATACCTTATAAACTATTGTTTTGTTATATCTATAAAACAACTAATTTTCTTATGCATAAGTGATTTTATATTTTAAAAAAAATAGCTTATTAAATACTAAATAAATTTTTTTTCCATAATTTTTCTGATTTTTTGTGATTTTTTCTAATTTTAAAAAAAATAAAAAAAATACGAAAACTTGTTTAGGCTATGGATCTTCAAATACGGGCCAAATGAACGGGCTTGGACGGGTGAAATGGAGCGGGACGGTACGGAACAAGGCCTGGCGTGAAACGGACTGAAGGGCTTGTACCCATTTGAGAATTGGATTTGGTCCAAACGGCCGGACCAGGGCCGTTTTGCCATCTCCAATTTAAACCATGGTATACATTAACTTAAGAGGATATTACAATTAACATTCTACTACCGTTTTGACGGTGGGTCGGTAGGTAATTTTTAAATTTAATTAAATTTGCTATTACTAGTACGGTATAACGAACTTAAAATACATACTCCTTCCATTCCAAAATATTTGTCCAATTTGACTTTTTTATTGAACTTTGACCACAAATATATGACAATTTAATTATGTTCATGAAATTCTAAAAATTTCTATTGATTCATCATTAATAATATTATCAACAACAACTTTTAGAATTTCATGAACATGATTAATCTCTCATATATTTGTGGTTAAAGTTCAAAAAAAAGTCAAATGGGACAAACATTTAAGGACGGAGGGAGTATTTTTTTTTCAAAATATAAAAAATATTTTCAAAAAATAAGAAATAAAATTAAGGAAATTATAATTTACTACTGGTAGTATTTTGGTAGCGATTTTAATCGAGAAAATATAAACTTGGTAATTTTGGCAAATACGTTTCCAAGAAATAGTTTTTTAAAAAAAAAAAAAAAAGAGAATAACCAGAAAGTTTTAAAAAAATATCATAATGTCCGAAAAGTTCCTACACATGTTTGTATTATTTATTACTCCATAAGTTATAAAAAGTCATGTTTTTAAATATATCGACTTGGTGTTTTAAAGCCTAAACTCACTGTTTTAAGGACTAAACTCGCTATTTTATTTTCTAGCTTAAACTCACTGTTTTAACGCCTAAACTCACTATTTTATTTTCTAGGTATTTTAAGACCTAAACTCAATGTTTTAAGGTCTAAACTTGATATTTTTAAGGATGAAAAGTGGGCTTTTTATAACTTACGGAGAAATAAATTTCCCTTAAAACTTTTTGGGAAAAACCTGTTTTTCCATAAGTTATAAAAAATCTTGTTTTTAAATATATCGACTTGGTATTTTAAAGTCTAAACTCACTGTTTTAAGGTCTAAACTCCCTATTTTATTTTTTAGCTTAAACTCACTGTTTTAACGCCTAAACTCACTATTTTATTTTCTAGGTATTTTAAGACCTAAACTCAATATTTTAAGGTCTAAACTCGATATTTTTAAGGATGAAAAGTGGGCTTTTTATAACTTACGGAGAAACAAATTTCCCCTAAAACTTACTCATCGGTAATATCTTTCAAATTTGAAAAAATAAAATAATTTTTCTAAAATTTCATTGTAATTTTTTTTTTATCTATAACATTACCATATCAATTATAAATATTTTCATATTTAATCTACACATATATATTCTCAATTCGTAAATGTTAGTTTATTTTTTTTTTCTCATTGATTAAAGTGAGAAAAAATATAACGAATAATAAAAAGGGTTAATGACAATTTAGGACCTGTAGTATAGGGGCATTACCACATTGGGGCCCGAAGTCCAAAAACTATCAATTTAGGGCCTTAATTTACAATTTTGATCAAATTGGGGCTTTTTGACGGAAACCGTTAAAAAAGGCCGTTAACTGACCCTGTGTGATACACGTGACATTTTTTGGGGGTATTTTGGTCATTTTATAAACTTCAGGCCCTAAATTGACAGTTGCCCTATAAAATAATAAATAAAATATTTTTTTTTTACAAAAAATAATTAGTAAATTTAAAATATTGAAAAAAATAAAGATAATAATTAATATAATTTAAAATAATTTAAGATATTAACTATTATCCTTTTTTCTAATAATTTAAATTACTAATTATTTTGCTTCAAAAAAATTAATAATTATTTTAGATTGGATAATTTATAAAATATATAAATAAATATAGATTAAATAAAATAAATATTTACAAAAAAATTACTAATCATAGATTTAAAGATGGAATAATGTAATAAGTGTTACTAGAATTTCATAAATACACAAATAATAAAAAAAACACCATCAAAATTAAATTTTGGTCCCGCCACTGCTTCCACCAACACCACCACCACCATCACCGCCACTTTCATTTTAATCGAATGTTTTGACCAAAGATTTACGGGCGTAAATAGCAGGTTTGAAAGTAAAATTAACCCCTACCCAATTAGTCTCGATTCATCAAACAGAAATCGTATCGCAACTTTGATTGAAGTTTAGGCAGAACTACAGGCGGAGAGTTGAATTGCATTAGTTGGACAGGCATTTCGAAGTTCCCCGGACCACTGAACAACGACATAAATGGCGGAGGAACCGGCCCCCGCAGCCGAACAAGGCTCCCAAGGAACCCCATCTCTATTCTCAATGTTCAACCAACAGTCAACATCTCTCAACCCCTCCAATCCCGAATTCAACAAACAAGAATAGCGCCTCACCTGGCTCAGCTTCTCTAGCTTCACCGTCGACCTCTTTGTTATCAACGAAGCCGTATCCTCCCGCGGCGAGGACCACCACGCCGACATAGAAGAAGACGACGGCCAACCTGGTAGCGAAGTCGATGCTAATCGGAACGAAGCACGAGTAGGTTACCAATTAGTGGAATCTTCCGCGTCCGATGATGGGGATTCTGACAGTGGGAAGAAGCGGAGGCGGAAACGGAAGAAGAGGAACCGAACGGGAAGAAAAGGGGTGGATGAGAGAGGAGAGAGAGAGTTTGGGTGGGGATTTGGGTTTTTTTTTTTTTGGTTAATGTTTATTGGAGAGAGAGAGGGAGAGAGAGAGGAGAGAGAGAGAGAGAATGTGGCGAATTGTCAATTTAGGGCCTGAAGTCTGGGGCTGAATGGGAAATGACTAAAATACCCCCAAAAAATGTCACGTGTATCACACAGGGTCAGTTAACGGCCTTTTTTAACGTTTTCCATCAAAAAGCCCCAATTTGATCAAAATTGTAAATTAAGGCCCTAAATTGATAGTTTTTGGACTTCGGGTCCCAATGTGGTAATGCCCCTATACTACAGGCCCTAAATTGTCATTAACCCTAATAAAAATGGAATAAAGTTAAAAGTTTGAACAACTAATGAACATATAGACATTAACATATTATAATATAATATTATATTTAATGATATAACGTATTATAACATAGGAAAAAATGCAACAATTAGCATCCAACTATTGCACTTTTGTGGATAATACCATTAAACTTTTTTTTTTAATCCAACACATTAAACCTTTTTTTTTTGTATTTATTACCACTACGACTAACGGGATTAGTTTTTCCTAGTTAAATGCCATTTATCCAGGGGTATTTTCGGTATAAAAGTCATAGGGGATGAATTAAAAAGAGGATTAATGTCTGGCCTCTATAATCCAGGAATATTTTCGGTATAAAAGTCCCGGGGGTATTTTTGGGGTTAGTTTTTCCTAGTTACCCAGGGGTATTTTCGGTATAAAAGTCCCATGGGTATTTTCGGTATAAAAGAGAAGAAAAATATAGAGGCCAGACATTAATCCTCTTTTTAATTCATCCCCTAAGACTTTTATACCGAAAATACCCCTGGATAAATGGCATTTAACTAGGAAAAACTAACCCCGTTAGTCGTAATGGTAATAAATTAAAAAAAAACTGTTTAATATGTTGGATCAAAAAAAAAAATTAATGGTATTATCCACAAAAGTGCAATAGTTGGATGCTAATTGTTGCATTTTTTCCTATAATATAATATTATATTTAATGATATATAGATATATGTACGTAGTTATATAACGTAACTGGACCTGATATGGACGGTTTCGGTTTTCGGTTTCGAACCGTCCGTACGGTTTCGGTTCCGATTTGAACCGTGCTTTTCAAAAAAAATTGTTTTTTATTTGTTATGTTTTTTGATAATTTTTATATATATTTTTGTAAAAATATCAGTAATAAAAAAGTCAAAATATTATTTTCTAATCAATAAAAAATTTATAAAAATAAAAAATTAATAAAGGATAGTCCGTCCCTCTTTTCTTTTATATACTTTCGTTTGTTTAGTTTATTTCTATCTTTTTTTATATACCTTTTTGGAAAAAATATCACTAGTAAACAAAAGTCTAAAATATTATTTCCTAATCAATAAAAAATTTATAAAAAATTAAAAATTAATAAAGGATAGTCCGTCCCTCTTTTCGTTTATATACTTTCGTTTGTTTAGTTTATTTCTATCTTTTTTTATATACCTTTTTGGAAAAAATATCACTAGTAAATAAAAGTCTAAAATATTATTTTCTAATAAATATAAAATTTATAAAAAATAAAAAATTAATAAAGGATAGTTCGTCCCTCTTTTCTTTTATATACTTTCGTTTGTTTAGTTTATTTCTATCTTTTTTTATATACCTTTTTGGAAAAAATATCACTAGTAAACAAAAGTCTAAAATATTATTTTCTAATCAATAAAAAATTTATAAAAAATAAAAAAAATAATAAAGAATAGTCTTTCCCTCTTTTCTTTTATATACTTTCGTTTGTTTAGTTTATTTCTATCTTTTTTTATATACCTTTTTTATATTTTTAAACTTTGTAATATTAACAATTTAAATAATATCACATCCAAAAGTATATTTAAAAAATAGGGACGGTACCCTGATCAATTTTATTAATATAAATAAGAAATTACAAGGAGAGGACAACCAATGGACCAAAGCCAAATGAGCCTTACCTCTAATTATATTATCTTTAAAAAAAAAAAAAAGCAAAGTCTAATCTATTAAAAAAAGTCTAATATATATATATATATATATATATATATATATATATATATATATATATATATATATATATATAAGTCTAATCTATAAAATTACAATTAACTTACCTTATGGAGCGGTGTAGTTCATTCGCTCCCCGTCGATGTATCTTCATCAAAAAGGCTCCCTCCTCCTCGGAACTACTTCTTTTATCTTGGGTTCTTAGTTCGGCTTTTGTCCAATCGCCGAGCACCATTTGATATTCTAAATTATATGGAGTCAACCTTGACCTTTGATTATCCAAGACACCCTCGTACACTAAATACTTATTCTCATCATATCAATACATTTACCTAAAACTGGACAATCTTTAAAATGCATAAATATATAACTAATTTTAGCACAATATTCTAAAACTAATGGTGAAGTGGGATAATAAGAACCGGATAATTGTTCGGTAGCATCTTTAAAAACTTTCAAAATTTTCTTTAAATTATCACAAACATCCCATTGAGCATGCAATATTGCAGTAGGATATTTTATTTGTTGAAAAAACTGACACAATGGTTCACGCAATTCATAAGAGTCGGATAACATTTTATGGGTGAAATTTCATCGGGTTGAAACATCTAGGGAAAATCTTTTAGGTGGGATATTATTTGCTTTACAAAATCTAATCCACATTTTTGTTACAATGTGATTTCTCATTAGATAAGAAAGAACTTCCTTAAATGGGGTTATATAAGTCTTTAAAGTTGCTAAACCATCTTGCACACACAAATTTTAAATATGACATATGCATCGAACATGAAAAAATTTATCACCAGTGGATGGTTGACAAATTTCAATGAGTGATGGTAAAGTAGCAGTATTATTTGCAGCATTATCAAATCCAATTGAAAAATTTTTTGTTAACTAGGTTATTTCTTGTAAAACTGTAGCAATTTTGTTAGAAATATTTTGAGCGTTATGAACAGTATCAAAAGCTTTAAATGCAAGTAATCGTTTTTGTATTTTCCAAGTATTATCAATCCAATGACATGTAATCTATAGTATAAATGAGGACGACTTTGGCACTGTTCCATGAACAGTTCCAAGTGTCCATTTGACCATTTTGCCCCCATTATTTTGTTACTTTCCCATTTTGCCTTTCCTTTAAAAAAAATTTTTTTTTTTAAACACACACATACCCACGCTTTCTCTCTCTCTCTCCATTCAGTTTGAATTTCAAAATGGAGGAAGAAAACCCATCTGTAAATATTAGGTTTCGAGCCGATGTGCCTGAGAGAAGGACGGTGGATGTTGCAGCGACTGCGACTGCGACGCCGGAGAAGAAAGAACTTCGAATCAGCACCGCCGCACAAGCAATCATGGGTAAGTATAAATTCATAAACCTTCATTCGAAACCCTAACCCTAGCTTTTTTTCCCAATTCTGTAGTTCGGAGCCCTCTCTCATCGCCGCCGCCGGAGAAGAAAGAACTTCTGATCTACAAATTATATTAACGCATATTTGCTGTCACTGTACCTCTCTCTCTCTCTCTCTCTCTCTCTCTCTCTCTCTCTCTCTCTCTCTCTCTCTCTCTCTCTCTCTCTCTCTCTCTCTCTGCGATGTGTTTATGGCTCTTTGCTTTTCCTGCTTATGCGTGTAATTGCACATGCTGATGGTCACATTATATTTTGACATTTATTTCAGAAGTAGGGCACATGATAGGTTACATTGGTACATATTGACATTCTTTTCCCTTCTTTTCATTTTGATTGCTTTACTTGAGATTTCTAAGATGACAGTCATAGTATTATTGGTTTTCATTCCCTTACCAAACTGAGTTAATAATGTGCCTGCTTCTGTAAACCCGGTGCGTGTATTAGTTTCAATTATTTTATGCTAACCCAAATGTCCTGCGAACTTCCAGTGACTTTAGGATAATGCTGGTGTCTACAATCTTGATACATAATGGTGCTTGAGAATGCAATTTATTTAAAAGAATCCATATGTGCAGAGTAAGCGAATTCTTGGTTTAGCTCCAATTTAGTGTCGGAAGAGAAGATTAATCAAAATTTCTCGTGTCACAGTTAGGTGGATATTTATCGTAAATATTTAAGGGATCCTCTTTTGCTCGCAGTGATCGTTTATCATATGGATTACGATTCTGTGATCCTTAGAGAATTTCTATGCATATACGGAATCAGCTAATTGGCAGTTCTTATAAGTCTTCACCAAGTACATGGCAGAACACATACTATCCATATGGCATAATTTTACTGACATGTGTTTTCTAATGAACCACTTCAAAACTGCCCAAAAAACAAGTTTGTAGAAATAAAATAAAAAATATAAAAATAAAAACACTTTATTTAACTAATTGGCAGTTCTTATAAGTCTTCACCAAGTACATGGCAGAACACATACTATCCATATGGCATATAATTTTACTGACATGAGTTTTCTAATGAACATAATGTTCATATTAACTCCTACGTCTTGAATCCTGAATGTGCAGATTTGAATGCATGTTAGACAGAATTTGCCAGCACATAAACTCATTATAAAATGCTTTCATCAAGTTTGAAACTTCAAAAATAATGAACCATAATAAATGATTCACATGGGATCTCTTCACCATTTCCAATGTAAGAGGATTCAGAACACTTAAATATGTGTTCAAGGAATAATGTGCAATTCAGGTGCTAGCAATATTGTCAACTTCTCTTTCTGTTCTCTTCCTTCTTTGCTTTCAGTAGGGATGGCAACGGGGCGGATACGGGGCGGGTTTGACCAAAACCGTACCCGCCCCTCAAAGAACCCCCCTAGTACCGAACCCGCCCCGCCCCGCCAACTGGAGAACCCGCATCCGCCCCGCCCCGCACCACAGTCTATCACATGAATACTCAAGCCAAAGACACTTGCTACTTGCTATTCAACAGCGTTGACGAGAAATTAAGGAAATAAGGAGAAAATAAATTTAACTAAACAAGAATGTTTTCTTTCCCCTTTCCCAGTTCATACTCCATGGATAACAGCTTAAACCAAAGTCAAACAGGCACTTTGTTATCTCCATCCCAAAATTGACCACACACAACCCCCCCCCAAAAAAAGGTAACTTTTATTAATAAAAAAGCATTTCCAGAAGAAACTAAAACAAAAGCAGCAAGGGATCATCAGAATCAACCGATCTTTAACAAACAAACAACCATTGAAGACAATAAACCTCAAATTACAAAATTTCAAGTCAAAAACAGAAATGTTTTGTCATAAAAAGGCGGAATTCGCGAGTAAACAAACGTACCTTGATATTGAGGAGAGAAAATCACACCAATTTTAGGGAGAGAGATGGGAGGGATGGGCCGGAGGAAGACGTAGAAGCGGCGGCCAGAGGAGGTCGTGGAAGCGGCGGCCGGCGGAGTGGAAGTCGCCTGAGAGAGGAGCCGGCGTGGGTTGGGTATCTAGCGCTAGCGCCGCATCCTCTAAGGCTCTAACCCTAGAAATCGATTTGAGATTGAGATGATGAGAGAGAGAGAGAGTGAAGCCGCTGCGCATAGAAAATAGGGGACTGGGAGTCTGGGGGTTTACGGGTAAGGGTAATAATTAATTAAAATGGGGAGGGGTATTATAGTAATTATATATATAATAATATGCGGGGCGGGGCGGGGCGGGGCACCGCGGGTTGAGGGGTGAAACCGAACCCGCCCCGTGACCCGCCGGGTTTTCAAAAAATGCTACCAAACCCGCCCCGCTACGGTGCGGATCGTCCCGGATACGGATCGGATTCGGACAAATTGCCATCCCTAGCTTTCAGTCTCATATTTTCCTGCAGAAGTACCCAAAATCGTAGACAGGAGAAAAGAACATGGTTGGAGAAGGGTACTGAAGAACATACTCTGAAGGTTGCTCTGATATCAAAGGTCAGAATTCTAATACGTATAAACACATGCATTATTTATATAATACTATAGATAATATAATGGGATTTTTACCAATAAGACCTTTAGATAGGGGGGAATTTATCAATAAAAACAATACATTTTAAATTTTACCTTAGGATCCTAAATTGGAAATCAAAACCCCCGTAGAGTCCCTGTCCCTATTTTTAATAAACTTAAATGGCGAAACAGCCCCTCAGCCCTCGTTCTCTTTCTCTCTCTATGCGCAAAACAGATCCACTTTATCTCTCTATCCGCATTTCACCAGAACTCCGCCATTGCCATCTCCTTAACCTCCTCCCTCTCCGGCAAAGACCAAGACCAATCCTCCTTCCCTTCCAAATCCAACCGGCGACTTCCCTTGGCCCCAATTACCTTCAACCGGCGACCTCCAATCTCCGCCTTCGCCCAGTTCTTCCTCCCCAAACAATCTCCTCCCTAACCTAGCTCTCCCTCACCGGCCAATCTCCTCCTCCGATTCAACTGGTCAGAAGCTCGAAGGTGCTCTCCTCAATGCCCTTGTATTCGTCAGCCTTATTGCTGCGGTAACCTTCCTGCTCGTTCTACTCTATTACTACAATTTCACCAATTTCTTGAAGAATTACATGTGGTTTTCGGCTTTTTTCGTTCTTGGAGCCATGGGTGGGTCGGTGTTTTTGTCTGTGATTCAACATTTCTCTTTACCAGTTGATTCGATTACTTGCTTTGTGCTACTTTTGAATTTCACTGCGGTGGGTGTGATTTCTGTGTTTTCGGATGGGGCCGCAATTCCAATAATGTTGAGGCAGGTGTATATGGTTTTGTTGGGGATTTTTTTGGTCTTGGTTTACTAAATTGCACGAATGGTCCACTTGGAGTTTGTTGGTCGCTTTGGCTTTATATGATCTGGTTGCAGTTTCGGCACCTGGGGGGCCTCATAAATTGTTGGTTGAATTGGCTTCGAGTCGTGATGATGATCCCCTCAGTCACTCTTTTGCTTTTTTCTGCTTACATCCGAGTAATGTTAGGATCTCATTTCCTAGGCCAATTTTCATCCCAATCTGTGTGGGCAAAATTATCCGTTATTTATCAGTTGTTGATTGTTTGTGCACAACTGTGAGGTCAATTTCTCAGTTATTATAATTGTTTGTGCACAACAGTGAGGTCTATTTCACAGTTGTTGGTTGAGATGTGAATAACTGTGAAATATTTTTCACACTTCTAAAACTGTGAGGTCAGTTTCACAGTTATTTATGAATGTGAAATGGTTTACCCGTTATTTATCAGTTGTTGATGATTATTTTTGCACAACTGTGAGGTCAATTTCTCAGTTATGATTGTTGAGGTCACTTTCTCAGTTATTGTGCATAACAGTGAGGTCTATTTCACAGTTATTATGATTGTTTGTGCACAATAGTGAGGTCTATTTCACAGTTATTATGATTGTTTGTGCACAACAGTGAGGTCTATTTCACGGTTGTTAGGTTTGATGTAAATAACTGTGTAATGATTTTCACAGTTATTGTGCATAAGCGTGTAATGATTTGCACATTTCTAAGCTGAGAATTATGTTTGTGCACAACTGTGAGGTCAATTTCTCAGTTATAGTTATGAGTGTTGAGGTCAAAATTTCTCAGTTATGATTGTTGAGGTCAATTTCACATTTGTTTATACAGTTATTTTCATCAAAACTGTGAAATAGACTTCTTAGTTTATAAATGTGAAAATCATTGTACGCTTATACTCATGTGTGAACAAATGATAAATGATTTTTTCAGATTTTTACAAGTGAAAAATAATTATTTTATTTATAAATTTTGAAATATATGATGAGTAAACTTGTTTGATTCGTCTTGGCGATGTGATTAAAACAGTGGTTTCGAATTATTTTTTCGACTTTTAGATTTTGAGATATTGCATTTTAAAAATTTAAGAGGAAAAAAAAAGGAAGAGAGAGAGAAAAGTAAAGTCAAAAAAAAAAAAGGAAAAGAAAAAAAAAATAAGAAGAAAACGTACAAAAAAAAGAAAAGAAGAGAGAGAGAGAGAGAGAGAGAGAGAGAGAAAGGAGCGAGTGAGAGGCAAGTGCGTGAGAGAGAAGAAGGGTTTGAGGGCAATTTGGTCTAGAAAAAAATTGAGGGACTTTTTGGCTGTTTTGATAATGTTAGTCCTTAAAGGTAGTTTTTATTTGGGTGAGGGACTAATTGGTCAAAGCCTCTAATATAATTTGTAGATCGGATTCTTCTTTTTCTTTTTTTTTCGGCCATTTTTGTTCTTCATATTCTTAATTTGTGGCTCATTTCGTGGATGTGATCGTAATGCGTCGGTAAGGTTCACGGATCGTTAGCAAGAGCAGGAAAGGTGAGAGGGCAAACGCCGAAGGTGGCGAAGCAAGACAAGAAGAAGAAGCCCAGAGGTCGCGCTCACAAGCGCCTGCAATACAATCGCCGATTTGTCACCGCCGGTAACTAATTTGCTATCGGATTATGATTTTGTTTATTTTTCATATTTTTAGGCATATTTGTTTGGGTGAATTGTTTTGAATCAGTTGATTTTGTATTTGAATTAGAACATCAAAATCTATATGTTAATTAGATGTTAATTTATGTCTTATCTTTTTGTAAACAAGGGCATAATGTTTATGTTCATAAAATTCTATATGTTAATTAGATGTTAATTTATGTCTTATCTTTTTGTAAACAAGGGCATAATGTTTATGTTCATACATCACTATAATTTGTAACTATAATGTTTATGTTAATTAAAAAAAAAGACCCGTGTCCTCGGACATGGGCATATGTACTAGTTTCTATATAATTATGAGTTTGCCAATGATCACTCCATATATCGACACATATTGATAATTTTTGTGGTAAATCTTTAAACATATTAATTAAAGTTAATTTTACTTGAAGATGTTGGGTCTTAGTATCACGAGTACTCGTATTTTTATGAATTTCTTTAGCAGCGGGATTTAAAGCAAGTTGTGCAAAATTAGACCACAATTGATCATGAGCAAAATTAAAGGGTAATCCTTTAGCAGCAGTAAATTTAGCCATTTCTCTTCTATAAGCTGCATTATCAAATTTAAATAGTTGAGAAGACGTACCTTGTGAGCTCCCCGTAAATCCTTGTAGTTGTGTTTGACCTTCATTGTCTCCAACATGGTCGGGTGCTTTGACGCTAAATGCCTTTTAAACGACCCATAACCACCTCCATGAGTAAAGGCAAATGTTGAAGTGCAATAGTTGCAATACATAGTGAATTTATTGGTACCTTAAATTGGCACTTTTGTAAAGTGCACAGTCATGATATCGGACCTCCCCGTGGTTCAACCTCCTCGACCTCGACCTCGGATTTGACCACCACCTCGGGCTTGCGTTTCACTTTGGGTTTGAGTTTTACTTTCTTATTTTGGGTTTACATAATTTAACCCTCCTAGCTTTAGCTTTGATTTGATTGATACCATAACCTCATCTCTATTTTCTGGAATTTAGGCCCATATGTAATGAATCTTAGACTTCAATTTTTAGTATAAGTCCATTTTATAGAATAGGTTTATTTAGGCTTGAAGACTGGCACAAGACTCATTGGACATGAGGTTTCAGTTCAAGAAGTTTCAAACTGCACATAGAAAATCGCACTAGCAAACCGCAGTGTGGAATTCATACATTGAAATCGCACTTCAAAGAATTGCAGTGAATTCTCATTGGTGAAACCGTACTAGCAAAACCGCAGTGCAGTTCTAATCTTAAGACCGCACTGAGAAACCTCGTTTGGTGAAACCGTACTACCTAAACCGCATCTTTACCAAACCGCATCCAATGATTGAAGATTTGAAGTTGAACCACTTATGACTGCTGGAATCCACGTCAGCAATATTTAAAGTCAACCACTAAATCTTGTCACGTGACTAAGTGTCAGACAGGATCTGCAAGGATCTTGAAAAGGTGACAGATGTCCTTCATTCCTTAATTACAGCTGAGGTCTGATCAGCCTTATCTGCTCTTTTGAACAAAGGGACAAAAGTGAATTTGTGAATCAATCAGAATGCACCAGTATAGTACTTGCTACAACTGTTTCCAACGACTACTTTCTTGGTGCTTGGGTATAAATACCCCCATTCTTCAACATTTGAAGTTTGCTTGAGAAATTGAAATTACAGTGAGTTCATAAGAAGATTGAAGCTTTTTCCAAAAATTATTCAACTCTTTGAATCTTCATCTTCTTCCTTCAAGAACATATTTCTAGCCCAGAAATCAAGCCTTTAACACTCAAGAATCATTGTGCTCTATATCATATAGATCCAAATAGCTTTGATCTTGTTAAACACACACACACCTCTCTTGATTAATCACATAGATTAATTCATTTAAGACACACTGGTTATAGTCTAGGATTTGATCTTCATAGAATAGATTATAGATCTGAGTTTGAATACTTGTATCTTTGTAATCTCTCTCATACTCAATATAAAATCTAACTCTTAAAAAATCCAAGACTAATCATCTTGATAGTGGATGTAGATCATTTACGATTGAACCACTACAAATATTGTATTCTTACTTTTCTGCATTTTTAATTACTATTCATTGCTAATTATTTGTCTTTATTTGTTTGATCTCATTTACAGTTATCCAAGTTGTGAATTGTGTTTGCAGTTAATCATTGTCAAAACCTCTTTACTATTTGTGAAAACCGCACACACAAAACCGCACTACAAACCGCACCACTTTACTTAAGAAATTCTGCTGTGCATTTCGCAATGCTACTTGCGGTTTTAATACACTGCAAGCGATTTTGTAAGCAAGAGGTTTCGTTTTCAAAAAGAGGGCAAAAATTTTTATAACAGTTATTCAACCCCCCCTCTAGCTATTTTCACCCTTGTTGCCACCTTTGGGACCAACAAGTGGTATCAGAGCAAAACACATTTATAAAACTCCCATTTTTCAAGCTTAATAGCTTGTGTGCCGATTCATTATGGCAAACTCAAAAACTATGACAACTGTTAACTATTCACACATTCCTATTTTGGACGAAGACCACTTTGACATCTGGAAGGTCCGAATGTTAATTCATTTGAAAACTATTGATGAGATGCTGGTGGAATGCGTGACGAAAGGACCCTTTGTTCACATGAAGGCCAACACCAATCCAACCACCAGTGCTGAAACTCCAGAATTACCAAAGCATAAATCTGAGTGGTCTGATGAGAAAAAACGATTAGCTGCTTTGAACAGCAAAGCAAGATTCATCATTTCTGGAACCTTGCCCGTATCAACCCTTCAAAAAGTAATGTATTTCAAAATCGCAAAACAGATGTGGGATGCCATAGAGAGCTACCTTGAAGGTGATGATCTCTGCAAGGAAAATAAAAGATATGTTGTTGAAAGATCCTACAACAACTTCAACAGAAAATCCAACGAACCTTGCGCCAAACCTACGATCGCTACGTTGAGGTAGTTAATGCTTGTAGATCTCTAGGCAAAGTTTTAACTGATAAAGAAGTCAATATGACTTTTCTAGCTGCTTTGGGTTCGAGATGGGTCAATAAAGTCATATCTCTTGAGGACTCTAAAGATTTAAATACTTGGATGTTAAGTAACTTGTATGCAAATCTTAAAGTACATAAACTTAAATTAGATCATATTGAAGAGATTGATGGGAAAGACAAATCACTTTCTATGTCCGTAGTGGAACATGGGGAGAAACCATCTACTTCAAATCAAACCTCAGATCATTCCATCTCAACCTCATCACTCATCGAAATGGATGATGATGATTTTGTCATGTTTGTAAAAAGATTCCAAAAATTTCGAAAAGCTTCAAAGCCATTTTCTAAATCTTTTTCAAAAGGCAAACCTCCGGCAACTTTTTCTAAGGCTGCTGATACAAAAAAGAAGAGTGATCTAGTTTGCTACAATTGTAGAAAACCTGGTCACTTTGCATCTGAGTGTCCACAGCCTAGATTTGAATATATGAAAAAGAAAACCTCTCCTGCGAAATTTTATCGTCGCAAGGGAATGGTTGCTGAAGAGGAAGAGAACTCAAAAGAGTTAGCAACTTGGATTGAAACAGATTCTGATGAAGGAAGTGATGATGAAACTTAAGAGTTTAATCTCTGCCTTGTTGCAGACGCTTCTGATGATTCAGATACTGAGTCAGTCGAGTCGCTCGAGATTGATGAAGAAGAGGTTATTCCAATAAAAACCAAAATTATGGAGGATGAAGTAAAACTTACTCCTAGTGTTAAAATTGGGAATAGTTCTTACTCACGTCCCATTTTTTCTTTCAAAAATGTCACACCTTCAAAAATAATTCCAACTAAGAAAATTTTAAAAAAGGTGGTGGAAGAAGTTTCTCCCATGGAACATGAAAGGATGTTCAAGGAAGCTAAAATGATGATCCTAAAATTCCAAAATGTTAAGAAAGCTGTGTCTTTAGCAAATGACTAATTTCTCACCACTAGGTACTCGTTGCACTACCTCCTCCAAATCTTCCCAAAACATTTGTTTAATAGATGTATCCAACACTACTTGTGGTGCATAGGCGAAAATAATATTTATAATCTCATCACGTATCACTAGTTTAATGCCCATAATTCAACCACTCTTCCTGTACACTTTCACCACATCATTAATATACTCCTTATCAATAATTATACCCACTCCATTTCTACCCTTATTCTTTCCTGAGTATCAAAACTTAAAACCCCAAGGCGATATTTCTTTTGCTTTCTCTCCAACCCACTTAGTTTCATGTAGACACATTATGTGAATCTTCCTCCTCCTCATAACTTTCACCACCTCTGCTGATCTCCCAGTCAAGAATTCAATGTTCCAAGTTTTCAAGCGCATCCCACTATCCTTACATCTAAATCTAAGAATGTGTATCTCTATAAGGATATGGATATATAATCGATTCTGAATTAGATGGAGCATACAATAAATAAGCTAGTGAAAGAATGGTTCTAGAAGAATCTAAAGAAAACATGTAACTAAGTAAGGATACAAGTTGGTGGGACGAGAAAGTGAAAGCGTGTTGAAGTCCCATGTAACTAATCGATTATGAACACCTAATGTAACGTCAAAATGTAGATGAGTACCTAATGCAACATCAATTTAAAAGTAGTTGAATACCTAATGTAACGCCAAAAATTAGATGAGTACCTAAAATTTATTACATATTTTCTGAATTTTATTAATTTTTTAATTTTCTTTTTTCAATATTTTTTATTTTTGATATACCAAATTACCGACAGATATTTCCGTCGCTAATTTGATATTTTTTATTAAAAAAGAATTATATATATATATATATATATATATATATATATATATATATATATAATATTTTGTATATATTTTTAAATCAGTCCCTTAAGTTTTATTATTGTCAAATCAGTCCCTTAAGTTCTATTATTGTCAAAACAGTCCCTTAAACTTCCCTTATACCACAACCACCACCAACCACCATCTCAATCACCGGCGCCACCATCCCTCTACCATCACCACCATCACTAACAACAACACCAAAAAATCAAACCCATCAATTCTAAACAAAAATAGAATAAATTAAGTTTCTTCAAAACAAAAATATAAACGAAATTGAAGAAATCAAATCTGAGAGAGAGACAGAGGGTGTGGAGAGATTGAAGAAATCAAAACGAAATAGAAGTGACACCGTTCGGTTGCCGTCGCCGAAGATGATGACGGAGAGATGACGGAGAGACGGAGTGTGCGAACAGAGAGAAGGAGACGGAGATGACCCAAATCTGTGGCCGGAGTGTGCGAAGAGAAGTAGACACCGTTCGGTTGTCGTTGCCGTCGCCGGAGACGATGAAGGGTAGTGGCGTGGGTTGGGAAAAGAAAAGATGAGGAAGGCAGACATGGATTATTCGAGGGGGAGAGTCGAATTGAGGGGAAAAGGGAAGGGTGGGATTCCGGTGGGTCTGTGGAGAGAGAGAGAGAGAGAGACGGAGAGAGAAATTGAGGAGGCGTGAGATTCTGATGGGTCTGTGGAGAGAGAGAGAGAGACGGAGAGAGAAATTGAGGAGGCATGGGTTGGTATTGGGAAATGAAGAGAGTATTCGGTTTTGTTTTGGGAGAGGATTGAAATGTGTGGGTAAATAATTTGGACCATTGATTTAATATACCTTATACCCTATAGGGTATACCCTTTAGGGTATACCCTATAACCCTTTAGGGTATACCCTATAGGATATAGGGTATAAGGTATAGGGCATATGGTATAGGGTATACCCTATAGGGTATAGGGTATACCCTATAGGGTACAGGGTATAGGCCGGGTATACCCTATACCCTATAGGGTATACCCTATACCCTATACCCTACCCTATAGGGTATACCCTATAACCTGTACCCTATATGGTATACCCTATGCCCTATATCCTATACCCTAGACCCTATACCCTATATCCTATATGGTATACCCTATACCTTATACCCTATACCCTATAGGGTATAGGATATAATGTATAGGGTATAGTGTATAGGGTATAAGATATAGGTTATAGGGTATAGTGTATAAGGCATAGGGTATAGGGTATAGGTATAGTGTATAGGGTATAGGATATAGGTTATAAGGTATAGTGTATAGGGCATAGGGTATAGGGTATAGTGTATAGGATATAGTGTATAGGGTATAGGGTATATGATATAGGGTATAGGGTATAGTGTATAGGATATAGAATATAGGTTATAGGATATAGGGTATAGGGTATAGGGTATAGGGTATAGGATATAGTATATATGGTATACGATATAGGGTATAGGGTATAGTGTATAGGGTACAAGGTATAGGGTATAGGGTATAGGGTATAGGATATAGGATATAGGTTTAGGGTTTAGGGTTTCGGCGTTGCATTAGTAATTTAGCCGTTACATTAGAAAAATCTAATGGAATGCCAAAAAATCTAATGTAACGCTGAGATCAAAGCCATTGCATTAATCCAAATGTGCCGTTACATTAGCTCCGAAATGTAGTAGTGTTGGAGAATAAAATTAATCAACTATATTCACTACTACATTTCTGACCTAATGTTACGCCAATTTTCGTTGCATTAGGGCCCAAAAATCGTTACATTAGGCCTAATGTAATGCCAAATGGCTGTTGCATTCTCTTGCGTTGTATTAGGTCTAATGCAACGATATAGTAAGCTAATGTAACGTCAGAGCTTTGGCGTTGCATCAGGTAAATACCTGATGCAACGCCAATTTTAAAACTATATGAACACCTAATGCAACGCCAAAAAGTAGATGAGTACCTAATGCAACGCCAATTTAAAAAGTAGTTGAATACCTAATGTAACGCCAAAAAGTAGATGAGTCCCTAAAATTTATTACATAATTTCACAATTTTATTAATTTTTTAATTTTCTTTTTTCAATATATATATATATATATATATATATATATATATATATATATATATATATATATATATATATATATATATATATATCAAAATATTTTAAAAAATATATATATATTTATTCTCAAATCAATCCCTTAACTTTTTTTTCTCAAATCAGTCCCTTAATGTTTTTTTATTCTCAAATCAGTCACTTAACTTTTTTTATATTCAAATCAATTCTTACATTTTTCAAAAGTTACACTTTGCTCCACCACCATCCACCACCGTCCACAACCATCCACAACCATCCATAAATCAAACAAAAGTTTGTACAAATAGAAATAAAACACAAAATACAATAACAAATCGAAAGGAAACCCATGAAATATGTTTGGGCTCGTCGGAATCCATGGAATAAGTTTGGGTTCATCGGAATCCATGTAGATGTAGATGGTTGAGTGTGAGCACCCCAACCCGGAACCTTACGCGTGTCCCGAGCTGGAGAGGCTCAATCTAAGAAAACCCATCTAAGTTTTAAAACATTTCTTTGCCTTTAAAAGAAAACCACTTTTCAAATTTCCAAATAAAAATCAATTAATAATATCTCCACTAGGAGGAAATCCAACCACCACTTTTAATAAACCATAATCTGATCAATTACATTGAAAACCCTAATTAACATTGTTTAACAAAAGAGTTTTCCATACGAATTGCAAAAGAGGAATACTTAATAAATACTCCTAATAACCAACTCCTATGCTTAACCTGACAAGTCCCCAAATGCAAAGTCCAAACTCTTATCCCCGGCCTCACCGGTTCAAGTCACCCGTCTCAAGACGATCTAAAACAAGTAAAGGGAGAGGGGTGAGAATAAATCTCAAACAAGCTATTATGAATGCAGCAATATGTCAAGTAAGATGCAACACATAGCATGGTAGCACATAACACATTATGAAAGCGGTAAACACCTTACGTTACCTCATTTTACCTTTTCCCGTCTGAACAATAAGTCGTACAACGTGGGAGTAAAACTCCACTCTTTGGTGAATTGCCCCCATGCACATTCACCGCTTATAGGTCTCATACCCCAGAGATCCATATAAGAAAATAGGATACTTATATGACTCTTATTCAGAGTATCATATAATATCATCGCTACTGTAAAGCCGTTGGCTTCATACAGAGCATTCCACCGGTACACCAAATCGCAGCAGTATGTAAAGGCTCCTTATTGCTCAATACAGTAGCTTGCACAGCCCACTCTGTGGCCACAGAGGGGGACGGTCCCAGGTATAATGAACCTTCAATCACTTATAGAACAAATCAATAATTGATTGAATTCCATTATACCCTCGAATATCAACATGTTCAAGCACATAATAGATACTTGAAATAATCCACAAAAGGGATAATCATATAACAACATGGTAAAATATACTCATGTTACATCCATACTATAGTGCAACAGTTCATGTAATACACTATGCATAATACCATTAACGAATATAAATCCAAGTAAGGTATCCATATAACCACATAATCCACACCGGATACAATATAATCATATACCAAATAATCCACACCGGGATGAAATATAATCATATACCAAATAATCCACACCGGGATGCAATATAACAACTTGCCAAATAACCCATACTTAGGATATGAAGGTATCCACCAAACTCAATAATTCAACAAATTGGGAAAATAAAGCCACAAGGCGATACGTGCTCATCTTCAATTAACGAAATAGTGAAACCTATGGTTTCTACTCTATTTCTAACTAATCACCAAGGATAGGGTAAGTAAGGCCACTATGTATTACAAACCATTCTTACATAGTCATTATACAACCTCGAATAAACTTAATAAAGGTTCACGATCTATTTCCCAAGTTGAACTACTTTAAGCTAAGTTAAAAGGGATTAATTCCTACCCGTTTGAATTAGGTTCCAAACATTATATTGGTTAAGGATCATGCTAGGAGGTTACTAGTGAAAATTCAGCGAATCAGGGAATTGGGACAAAATCTGTCAACATGGGCGACCGCCCAAAGGGATATGGGCGACCGCCCAAACAAGGTTAAAAGGAGGGTGTTTTCTGTGGACATGGGCGACCGCCCAACCCACATGGGCGACCGCCCACGAAACGATTTTCTCCCAGGCAGCTGCTGAACCAATCTAAACCCAAGAATACTAATTTTAGCACTTAGAAGGCTCTCTATCCTCATTCTTTTCATACCAACAATGTAACACAAAAAATGATTTGTACTTAAATCTTTTACCACATGAATCTTCACCCATTCTACTACCCCCTTTCAAGTTTTAATTTTCTAACTTAACTCCATCCATTCCTACATTCTAAATCAACTTCCATGAACAATGAGTACCAATCTAGGTCATTCATCAAATCCCAACTTCAAGAGAGTTTCAAGGGCCTCAACCAAATCAATACAATAATTACAACAACATTCATTAGTTCATGAACATTAAATGAAGGAAAAGGTCATAATAACTCACTTAGCAATTATGGAATGGAAATGGAGATCTTCTTAGCTTGATGAGCTCCTCTCTTCACCCCGAACACAAAAGTACTCTCGGATTTAAAAATGGAGGAGGATTGACTTCTCAAGGAACTTAGGAGATGAGGCTTTCAAGGAAAATGTTTCCATGGGATTTTGGGAAGGAAGAAGAAGAAAATGAAGAAGAAGAGTGAAGAGGTTAGGGAAGTAAGGGAGGGGAGTATGGTGAGGACACTTGGAGGGATATGGGTAAGTAAGCCCCTTTTGGCCCCCCATCAAAAACTAAGGCTTTCCTTTATTAAAATGAATCCCTTCCCCCTAATTATTTATTCTACCCATTTTAACCTCCTCTTACTATTTATCTATTTTCTATTTTTATTGTTCCTCGTGGTTCTTTATTTAATATCCAATGAATCCTTACAAGATTCTAAGTTTACTTCTCACCCAACTGATCTTAAAATAAGAATTTAAAGACATAAATGAACACATAAAGTTAACATAAATATTAAAAGCATATAATATAATATCTAAAATTAGTGCCTAGGGTTGGGGTCGTCACACTCACTCCCCCTTAAAGAAAATTCGTCCCGAATTTGACTGTCACTTACCTACAAGTTCAACCCGCCTTGGTTACTTATGTATGCCTCAGACTTCAATTCCCAATTAGTTTCTTCATTGCTATTTTTCCTTTCCAAGGTTTCTAATTTCACTAATGATACGATATTACAACTTAATGTTCCAAGAGTACCATACAATTATCACTAACCCCAATTTTCACGACCTCAATAAAATTATAAATACAAAAAGTATTACAACTTATGTCACCAAATACATTACGATATTACATTTAAAACTTCAATTACTCTATAAGTTGCTCCAAGTCACCTATAAGCCAAATCACCAACCTTTCTAAAACTTCAAATGGATTAACAAATTTTGGCGCCAATCTACCTTAGGCCTTGCTTCTCCAACCTCATCCCAACAAATTGGAGATCGATACTTTCTTCCCGAACAACGCCTCATACGGTTTTATCTCAATGCTAGAATGATAACTGCTATTATACGCACCCAACCATTGGTAATCACACGTCCTATCAACTACTAAAATTCATTGTGCATGCCCGTAGCATATCCTCAATAATAAGTAATGATTCCTCAAATTTTCACAAAGTTAAACTCAATAGCATTCCTACATTCCAAAATGATCTTCCCAACAGATGTCTATCCAATCCATTCAATACTATGGGATTTATACTATCAAACTATCTCCAAGATTTATGAGGACTTTATCAATAAATTTTTCATCAAAGTATCTATACTGAGTAGAAAATACAAATCATCTTCCTATAAACAAAACGACATACTCCTTCTTACTTCCGAGGTAACCCAATCACAAAATCCATCGTGATAATACTCTCAGCTCAATCTAGAACTCTAGATACTTTAATAAAGCTTCTAACGTCGAATTTCTATTTTTACATTTATGACCAAACCATCTTATGTCTTGACTCGCTTGAAACGAGTTATTTTAATTATCTCATCCTCAATTCTCATGATACAAACATTCAGTAACTGTCTATGAAATAATAAATGTCAACATGCTAATAAGACCCTGATTCCCATAAACGGAATACTAGTCGACTATATATCATAATTCAATGCTCTAATTATGCTCAGGTCCAGTGACAGATCAATATTCAATCAAACGGTTGGCCGCCCACAACGGAGCCGATCCAACTCCAAAACAAAAACCGAGTCTACTGCGACCGTCACATTAACAACCTCACAATTTATCAAATCATTTCTCGGATCAAAACTTTAATGTAATAAATCACTATAGGGAACTAGGTTGCCTTCTACTTGATTCTGTACAACCTATATTTCTAAAATAATATGTCTTTCTAAAATTTACAACATCTTTCAGAATTCTAAAGGATAATATGAAAAGAGGTCCGAATGGTTTATTCATTTAAAACCGGCCCATACCAGTTTTAATTAACTAAACCACTCACAAATTTAAAAATTTCAAAAGATTGATAAGCTAAACAAAACTAACTCGAGTGATCTAATTATCCACAACCGTCCCATATCAGCGGTAGATAATCAGATTACTCACAGACATTATTGTGCACAAAAACGGTTTACTGACCTCAACAAATCAAACTATCCCCGAAGGGTACAATTGCTCATACAGGAGTTCAATATACAATTCAAAAGTTTAAAGCACATGTAAAACAATTCTAACATAGTATTCTTGTTTGACCTCTAGTTATAGTGTAGCCACCACTCACAATATTTATACTTAGTTAAATTCTCTATAAGAAAACACAATTTCATAATACTAATACTATCTTCTATAAATAACACTAAAACATTCCCTAAGATAATAAATTTGGTAAATCATCCTCAATTCAATTAAACATTAACCGTATAACTAACTTACCTATCCGTAACCATCAACAATCTCAAATCCAAGCATCACACCAATCCCTCATATGAGTCACGCAACTAAGTCGACCTATAGGGTATAATCATCCTAGAGTATCCTGCCTTCCTATAAGATTTATCCTCATTTTATTTTCTCAACTAATGATAATCATTTCTCAAAACACCATATACTTATTTTACCAATTCCTGAAGTGGATCCTATAAGTCACCAATACTACATCTATTATACTTCTTCACATTTACCTTATTTACCTCTCCATAACTATTACACAATCACAATTCAAAACGGTCCTACTAGATACAAATGTTGTCGTAAGTATATCCTTAAAACAAGTATTCACCATAATTGTAACACCCCAAAAATTCAACTAATAACCATTGAGTATTTTACTAGTTCCTAAAATCAGTCATACAAATCGTCAACAAGTGCTAACGACTACTTATTCTTCACAGTTACCTATTTAAGATCTCTATAACCTTATAATTAACCACCAAGTATCATCTTTCCTAAATATGGTAACAATTCATTCTTACGGAATTTCGCTAAGCTTATTATCTTCTTTATCAAATAATTTCCCAAGTTGATTCATCAATTTCATTATCCCAATTAGTGTCCCCTAAATAGGAATCTGAATACTAAAGTAGTACCTTATTCTCAATTCAAAGTCTCAATATCTTGGTATGATATATGATGAAAACCCATTTTGAAACTTACATGGAAAACACCACTTAGTCGGCTTCTAGGGTGATATCACCTACAAGAGTATCTGATTTCTTATTTAACTTAGTAGTAAGAATAAAATCAATCTCTCATTAGAGAATATACTTATAGCACATAAGGCAAAGATATATCAGTTTCATAAGATCTCGTACTCGCGATATTTTATAACCCACATGACCCCACCTAGACTATCACTTTTCATACTAGTCTCTTCTATCTAGTCTCCACCATGACACACCAACGTATAAATACTCACACAAGTTATACAACCATAAACCATTCTTAATTAGGCTATATACCTAACCTCAACTAAGAGTTCACCAATTTATCTACCACCGGTACATGAGATAATTCAAGTGTCTTTTAAATCAAATATAACACACAATCCGAATAACCTTCACATTCCTTAGGTCATACTTTCGACATTTACGCATATATGACATAATATCAATTAATAATTTATCCGCCTCAATTACACACGGAGACAAATCAAACAGAGATAAGGAGACTCGCTTCTTGCGACAGTCCTCCCAAATCACAACCACCATAATAAACAAGAATGATTCGAGGTACTCTCCCATAGGAGTAGAGCCTCCAGCACATAAGGCAACTTTTAGGCCAAATATGCAAATAAGAGCGAAATGTAATGCCACATGAGAACGAAATGAATGGATTTTAGAAAGGTATGAACCCTAACTCCGAAGACAGGTAATATACTTCAAATGATTGTGGAGGAATCTATCTCTCCATATTGCTCACCTTTCCTTGATCCTTTGGTTGGTCCTTATTATTTTCTGTCATTGAACAAACTCCTGCATTAAACACTCGGCATCAATTTCCACACATTTCCCCTTAGTTTAGACATCTACCCTTGACCTCTAAACTAAGCTCTGATACCAACTGTGAGCACCCCAACCCGGAACCTTACGCGTGTCCCGAGCTGGAGAGGCTCAATCTAAGAAAACCCATCTAAGTTTTAAAACATTTCTTTGCCTTTAAAAGAAAACCACTTTTCAAATTTCCAAATAAAAATCAATTAATAATATCTCCACTAGGAGGAAATCCAACCACCACTTTTAATAAACCATAATCTGATCAATTACATTGAAAACCCTAATTAACATTGTTTAACAAAAGAGTTTTCCATACGAATTGCAAAAGAGGAATACTTAATAAATACTCCTAATAACCAACTCCTATGCTTAACCTGACAAGTCCCCAAATGCAAAGTCCAAACTCTTATCCCCGGCCTCACTGGTTCAAGTCACCTGTCTCAGCACGATCTAAAACAGTAAAGGGAGAGGGGTGAGAATAAATCTCAGCAAGCTATTATGAATGCAGCAATATGCCAAGTAAGATGCAACACATAGCATGGTAGCACATAACACATTATGAAAGCGGTAAACACCTTACGTTACCTCATTTTACCTTTTTCCGTCTGAACAATAAGTCGTACAACGTGGGAGTAAAACTCCACTCTTTGGTGAATTGCCCCCATGCACATTCACCGCTTATAGGTCTCATACCCCGTAGATCCATATAAGAAAATAGGATACTTATATGACTCTTATTCGAGTATCATATAATATCATCGCTCCGTAAAGCCGTTGGCTTCATACGAAAGCATTCCACCGTACACCAAATCGCGACGGTATGTAAAGGCTCCTTATTGCTCAATACAAGCAGCTTGCACTGGCCCACTCTGTGGCACGTGAGAGGACGATCCCAGGTATAATGAACCTTCAATCACTTATAGAACAAATCAGTAATTGATTGAATTCCATTATACCCCCGAATATCAACACGTTCAAGCACATAATAGATACTTGAAATAATCCACAAAGGGGATAATCATATAACAACATGGTAAAATATACTCATGTTACATCCATACTATAGTGCAACAGTTCATGTAATACACTATGCATAATACCATTAACGAATATAAATCCAAGTAAGGTATCCATATAACCACATAATCCACACCGGGATACAATATAATCATATACCAAATAATCCACACCGGGATGAAATATAATCATATACCAAATAATCCACACCGGGATGCAATATAACAACTTGCCAAATAACCCATACTTAGGATATGAAGGTATCCACCAAACTCAATAATTCAACAAATTGGGAAAATAAAGCCACAAGGCGATACGTGCTCATCTTCAATTAACGAAATAGTGAAACCTATGGTTTCTACTCTATTTCTAACTAATCACCAAGGATAGGGTAAGTAAGGCCACTATGTATTACAAACCATTCTTACATAGTCATTATACAACCTCGAATAAACTTAATAAAGGTTCACGATCTATTTCCCAAGTTGAACTACTTTAAGCTAAGTTAAAAAGGGATTAATTCCTACCCGGTTTGAATTAGGTTCCAAACTTTATATTGGTTAAGGATCATGCTAGGAGGTTACTAGTGAAAATTCAGCGAGACAGGGAATTGGGACAAAATCTGTCAACATGGGCGACCGCCCAAAGGGATATGGGCGACCGCCCAAACAAGGTTAAAAGGAGGGTGTTTTCTGTGGACATGGGCGACCGCCCAACCCACATGGGCGACCGCCCACGAAACGATTTTCTCCCAGGCAGCTGCTGAACCAATCTAAACCCAAGAATACTAATTTTAGCACTTAGAAGGCTCTCTATCCTCATTCTTTTCATACCAACAATGTAACACAAAAATGATTTGTACTTAAATCTTTTACCACATGAATCTTCACCCATTCTACTACCCCCTTTCAAGTTTTAATTTTCTAACTTAACTCCATCCATTCCTACATTCTAAATCAACTTCCATGAACAATGAGTACCAATCTAGGTCATTCATCAAATCCCAACTTCAAGAGAGTTTCAAGGGCCTCAACCAAATCAATACAATAATTACAACAACATTCATTAGTTCATGAACATTAAATGAAGGAAAAGGTCATAATAACTCACTTAGCAATTATGGAATGGAAATGGAGATCTTCTTAGCTTGATGAGCTCCTCTCTTCACCCCGAACACAAAAGTACTCTCGGATTTAAAAATGGAGGAGGATTGACTTCTCAAGGAACTTAGGAGATGAGGCTTTCAAGGAAAATGTTTCCATGGGATTTTGGGAAGGAAGAAGAAGAAAATGAAGAAGAAGAGTGAAGAGGTTAGGGAAGTAAGGGAGGGGAGCATGGTGAGGACACTTGGAGGGATATGGGGAAGTAAGCCCCTTTTGGCCCCCCATCAAAAACTAAGGCTTTCCTTTATTAAAATGAATCCCTTCCCCCTAATTATTTATTCTACTCATTTTAACCTCCTCTTACTATTTATCTATTTTCTATTTTTATTGTTCCCCGTGGTTCTTTATTTAATATCCAATGAATCCTTACAAGATTCTAAGTTTACTTCTCACCCAACTGATCTTAAAATAAGAATTTAAAGACATAAATGAACACATAAAGTTAACATAAATATTAAAAGCATATAATATAATATCTAAAATTAGTGCCTAGGGTTGGGGTCGTCACATTGAGCCTCGCCGGAGACGATGAAGGGGAGAGAAGAAAACGACATTGGGGGAGAGAGAGAAGAAGACGACGTTGGGGGGAGAAGAGAGAAGAAGACGTTGGAGGGGAACCGGCGGATCCAGGGGTTGGGGACGGCCGGTGACTCGGCGGATCCACCGTTGCCATCGCCGTCGCCGGAGACGATGAAGGGTAGTGGGTAGAAGCTTTAGTTTGTCGGAATCCATGGTATATGGCGACGCCGACGATGAAGGGGAAGTTGGAAAAAAGGTTGGGAGATGGGTAGGCGTGGGTTGTTTAAAGGAGAGAAGAATGAGAGAGAAGAAGACGGTTGAGGAGATGATTGAAAGAGAGAGAAGAATGAGAGAAATGAGAGAGAGAGAGAGAAACGATTTGTTTATTTTGATAAACTCAAAATAAAGAGAGAGAAATGAGGAGAGAAATAGGGAGAGAAATTATTGGTTTTGTTTAGAAAAATTGTGGACTGTTGAATTGAATGTGTGAATGATTGGATTTGGTTTAGCTCATGATCCGCGTGATTTTTTTAGACCCAATAAAACAATGCCACATGACATTGTTTTATTGGGTCTCAAATAACCACATGGATCATAATATTAATAATAACTAGTAATAATACATAATATCAAAAAAGTAAATGTTTTTATATTATATACTTTTATTGTTAATTATTCAATTAAATAATTAAATACATTAATAATTATTATTATATAGTTAATAATAATAATAATAATTCATATAAAAAATAATTAATAATAATAATAATTCAAACTATAAAATAATATTATGCCTAATATCAATAATAATAATATTTATTATCAATAATATTTATTAATGAATTATTAATTATATAATTGATTAATTAATTAATATTAATAATAGTACTAATAATAATTAGTAATTTTTATTGACTAGGAAAAAATATTTTAGACTTTTTTATTACTGAAATTTACAAAAATTAATTTTTAAATAATTTTTTTGAAAAAAAAACTTTCTTACTAAAAAAAGTCTAAAACATTTATCTCTATTAAAAAAAATTAAAAAAAATACTCATTAATTTAATAATTTAAAGTAAATGTTTTTATATTATATACTTTTATTGTTAATTATTCAATTAAATAATTGAATATATTAATAATTATTATTATATAATTAATAATAATAATGTTATTAATTAATAATAATACTCATTAATTTAATAATTTAAAATTCTAAGAAATATTAATATACCTAAGTAATAATTGATGGACTTCTATGATTTTCTTTTTGATATCAATATAGTTAAATTAAAAAAGCGAAAACGTAAAATTATAGGAAAGGGAGCCCCGGTCCGGCTCCCGATAGAAATATTTAGTTAATTTCTAACTTATTTTATATAATTTTTTTAAAAAAACTTCCTTACCAAAAAATGTCTAAAATATTTATCTCAATTCAAAAATAAATTTAAAAAAAATAATTATACTTTTAAAATATTAATAATACTTATTCATATACCCTCATACCCTAAACCTCATATACCCTAAATCCTATACCTTATACCCTATACTCTATACCCTATATACTATAATACCCTATACAATATACCCTATACCCCATATACTATACCCTATATCCTATACCCTATATCATATACCCTATAACCTATACCCTATACTCTATATCCTATACCCTATAGGGTATAGGGTATACCCTATAGGGTATAGGGTATACCCTATAGGGTATAGGGTATAAGGTATAGGATATACTCTATAGGGTATAGGGTATATCCTATAGGGTATAAGGTATAAGATATAGGGCATATGGTATAGGGTATACCCTATAGGGTACAGGGTATAGAGTATATACCCTATACCCTATAGGGTATACCCTATACTCTATGCCCTATACCTTATACCTACCGTATAGGGTATAAGGTATAAGATATGGGGCATATAGTATAGGGTACAAGGTATAGGGTATACCCTATAGGGTATATGGTATACCCTATATCCTATGTCCTATGCCATATACCCTATACCTTATACCCTATACCATATACCCTATACCCTATAAGGTATAGGGTATATCCTATAGGGTATAGGGTATAAGGTATAGGGCATTAAGGTATATCCTATACCCTATACTAGACATGGACAAACCGGAACCGGAACCGGGCGGAATCGGAGAACCGAACCGGAACCGGAAGAACCGGAGCCGGCGAGAACCGGAACCGGTGAGAACCGAAACCGGCCGGTTCACGGTTCAATCCCGGTTCCTCATTTTAAAAAACCGTGAACCGGCGGTTTTGGAACCGGAACCGGAACCGGGGAACCGGCGGTTCGGAACCGGAGAACCGGCGGTTCTTGCAGAAAATTCAAAAAAATTTGAATTTTGCCCTTTTTTTTCAGTCAAATTTGCCCGTTTTTTTTTTACTTTTTACACCTTTTTCAGTAATTAAAAAAAATAATTTTGGTAGCATAATCATGAAAATAAAAATCTATGAACACAAAAAAAAAAACCATGTTGCCTGCATCCGCTTGAGCAGCCACCCTCCCGCTCATTCCCAATATATATGATGCCGTCCCACCTGATGCCATAAAATTTCTCTAATTTTATTACTAATGCATAACAAAATTCTTTCACACATTAAAACTCAAATAATTCTACAACTTTTTTTAAAAAAAAAAATACATTTTTTTTTCAAATAATTTTGGGTAACAATTGTTGGTGTTTTTTCATCAAAGCTGGGCACATCCATTCTTTAACTGATAAAGTGGTTTCTAAAGAAAAAAATTGTCTTTTTTTTTAATCACTCTGCATGAATAATCAATCATAAAAGAGGAATGTGACGCAAACAACAGTCTATGGATATTGCTAGCATAATCATGAAAATAAAAATCTATGAACACAAAAAAAAACCATAAGATTTTATTACAAAATGTTTTTTTTTGTTTGAATTTGGATATGGGCGGTCGCCCACCTCTCTTGGGCGGTCGCCCACCTGGACAGTTTTCCAAAAAAAAAAAAAAGCCAAAAAAGAAATCGGGAAACCGTGGAACCGGAACCAGAATCGGCAACAAGGAACCGGAACCGGGAACCGGATTTAGGCGGTTCCGTCTCGGTTCCCCCTTCCCCGGAACCGGAATCGGCGGTTCGGAACCAGAACCGAAACCGGGAACCGGATGCCCATGCCTACCCTATACCCTATATCCTATAGGGTATACCCTATACCCTATATCCTATGCCATATACCCTATAGGGTATACCCTATGCCCTATACCTTATACCCTATAGGGTATAGGGCATAGGGCATAGGGTATACCCTATACCATGTACCCTATAGGGTATACCATATACACTATGCCCTATACCCTATAGGGTATAATCTATACCCTATGGCCTATACATTATACCCTATACCTTATACTCTATAGGGTATACCCTATACCCTATAGGGTATAGGGTATAGTGTATAAGGTATAGGGTATAGTGTATAGGGTATAGGGTATAGGATATATGGTATAGGATATAGGGTATAGGGTAGAGGATATAGGATATAGAATATAGGTTATAGTGTATAGTGTATAGGGTATAGGGTATAGGGTATAGGATATAGTATATATGGTATACGGTATAGGGTATAGGGTATAGTGTATAGGGTATAGGGTATAAGGTATAGGGTATAGGGTATAGGGTATATGATATAGGTTTCGGGTATAGGGTATAGGATATAGGATATAGGTTTAGGGTTTAGGTTTTTCGGCGTTGCATTAGTAATTTAGCCGTTACATTAGAAAAATCTAATGTAACGCCAAAAAATCTAATGTAACGCTGAGATCAAAGTCGTTGCATTAATCAAAATGAGCCGTTACATTAGCTCTGTCGTTGCATTAGACTCGTTACATTAGCTCTGGTGTTGCATTAGATGCGTTACATTAGCTCTGTCGTTGCATTAGATGCGTTACATTACCTCTGTCGTTGCATTAGCCGTTACATTAGCTCTATCGTTGCATTGGACTCGTTACATTAGCTCTGGTGTTGCATTAGATGCGTTACATTAGCTTTGTCGTTGCATTAGATGCGTTACATTGGACAGAAATGTAGTAGTGTATATAGATAGGCTAAATCTCACCCCTTAACAAGGCCTTTTAAGGGGATGAGGACCCAATTCTAATATGGTATCATAGCCGGCCCAAGTTGATGTTGGGATTGAGTTATCCCGTATTGGGTGCCCTTGTTGGGTTTAAATTGATCATGCCGGCGTATTAATAGTCCACCATGTAGAGCCAAGTTATCGACCTACACGTGAGGGGGCGTGTTGAAGTCCCATGTATCCCACATCAACTTGGAGAATAAAATTAATCAACTATATATATAGATTGGCTAAATCTCACCCCTTAACAAGGTCTTTTAAGGGGATGAGGACCCAATTCTAATATACCATCTTAAAGTCTGAGGTTAGGGGATTGGCCCAGGATCTTTATATATTATATGCAAGGTTTGTCAATTCTCAATGTGGGATAATATCTCTAATACGTCCCCTCACGTGTAGCGGATCGACTTTGCCAAATCTTACAACGTGGACTTATTAATCGGGTGGCGCGGAGTAACATCAACGTGGACTTATCAATCGCGTGGCGCGGAGTAACATCGTGGGCCGTTGGACCTGCACGTGTAAAGAACCAGGCTCTGATACAATCTTTAATTCTGAGATTTCACCTTAAAATCAATTGGTGATAAGGGGATTGGCCCATAATCTTTATATATTATAGGCAAAGTTTGTCAATTCTCAATGTGGAATAATATCTCTAACAAAGCGATATGGATCAAGCGAGAATTCTATAAATTATTGAGAAATGTCATAGTGTTAAGAATTGTGAGAAGTATAAATAAGATAGAAATAAAAAGCAAAGAAAGCAGTACAAGAAGCAAGATATTGGTTGCTTCATTATGACACTGCATTTGAAGCAAGCGGTGAAAAGGAATTTTACGTCAATATAAAGTTTTACAGTAAAGATGGAATTGGTCGTATATATCTATATTGAAGAATGTTTATAGAATGATGATATGATAAGGATGTATCCTTGCAGAAATCTAATATAAATTTGTTAGAGAGATTTTCCCATAAGTTTATGGGTCTAATATTAATTTCTACAGAAATAACGATATTTTTCTAATTTCTCATACACCATTGGACAAATAAACCCTTGAAAGGCCCATTTCATGCTCGCACTAAGCTTGTTATGTGCGCCATGGTCTAAAAATGACAGCCCGCTCTGATAGACAACTACCAAAGTAAAAAAAAAAAAAAAAAAAAACAACTCAAATAGACAACTATTAGATTCGAAAAATCCCGATAGCCAATTATTGAAGCCAAAATATCTCTGATAGACATCTCAGAGCCCAAACAAATGCTAATAGATGACTGTTGGAGTCAAAAAAGACCCTGATACTCAAGTCTTGCATGCAAAAATTGAAAATATATGGGTAAAAAGAAAAAAAAATTACTTTGGGAGTTATATATAAAACCAAGTCAAGCATTGGAGGCAAAAATTGGAAATATATGGTGAAAAAGAAAAAAAATAACTCTTGAGAGTAGGGGTGAGCAGAAAAATCGAAAAATCCGAATAAAATTGAAAAAATCGAAGCCGATAAACCGTACCAACGGTTAATTGGGTAGGGACGGTTTATGAAATATTGGAAAATCGAATCTAGCGGCTCGGTTTGGGATACAAGATTTCATATTTCATGCCGATTACTCACATCGAACCGTACCGATATTCTTCTAAATAATAAATATTCCTAATATTTACTATAGTTTTTCATCTATTCAGTTTCCATATACCCCCACGTTCCCACTCCTCCTCTCCTTATTTACGTAATCCTAAACCCAACTACGCGACTCCAATCGTCTTTCACGTTCAAACCAAGTCTGTAGTCGGCGATCTTCTGCAAGTAATCTGTCTCCCTTATCCTTTCTTTAGTTTATCTCTAGTCAAAATAAATCATGTGAATCATAAAAAGTTTATGATATTTTGATGTTAGTTTTGCTATTATTTTTCCAATTTTCTGTTAATTGATGCTTTACATGTATTTGATGTTTTGCTTGCTACTTTATCATCATTCTTACTGATACTAAATCTCTTTTTTATTCATCATTTTTTGTCGCAGTCAAATTTTATAAACTTTTGAAGAAGGTCAAAAAGGGTATTCTGATGTGATGTGATGGATGTAGTTTTATATCCAAAAGATATCTCATTTTGAATATTATAATGCAAATCCCAAGTAAAATGTTTATGCTTGGCCCAAGTTTGGCCTGAGCTCAACGGCCATATAAAGTAAAGGTGTTAAGACCGAATATTATCGAACCGACACTTACTGAAGCCGAAAACCGACTACACCGAACCGAGCTAAAATCGAGTGGTGACGATTTGTTATAATTAAAAATCGAATACTTTTGGCTCGATAACGAATTTAGCCTAAAACTGAGCCAAATCATACCGAGCACACCCCTGCTGCTTGAGAGTTATGTCTCAAAGAAACTTTTAGCTCTGAGACATAACCTCCAAACTTCGATTTCAAGACCAAAATTAATCAAACCAAATCATAATACAAAATCACTAATATATGATATTTTGCCTAGCAAGAGTCCTAGCATTTTGCTTTATACTTTCTCCGTCCCTAAAAGATTGTCGGTTGTACATTTTGCAATTATTAAGAAAGAACTTCATTTTCTTGTACCTTAGTAGATTTGCACTAACATTCATGCCTAAGTTTAGAAATAGAACATACTTTTTGAGACAAGTCAAAATGACAAAATGGGATAATCTTTCAGGAACGGAGGGAGTATAAAGCAATTCAATATAAAATCCCTGATTTAATAACCACGCACATTCCTGCACTTTCTGCAGCATTAAGCACTGATTTCTCAGATCTACACCTTATCGCTTCATCGATGGAGGCAGAGCATGAGATGTAGAGTTGTGACTCCCTCGGATGTTGTAATCTTTTTTCTCCTTTTCCTTTTTAGAAGGGGATCAACACATTTCACCGCTCCCCCCTTGATGCACTTCACAGAGCGCTGGCCCATCTTAGGGAGGGCAATGTCATTCCTCTAACCACCGGTGGGGAATCGAACTCACGACCTTCCAAGTGCCGGGGCGCCTACGAACTCTAACCATCGCGCTAAGCACTCGCTGCTGCTCCTGGATGTTGTAATCGACGAGAGTATGAGTTGCGTTACAGAAAACAATGGTATCAAACTAGATACTCTTCGTGGATGGTGTTCTTTTACATTGTTTGTTTTATCACATAATTACATTGAAATTATTTTTGTTTTTAGAATTGAAAAAGTTACTTTGGGAAGGACACAAAGAAAGACTAGTGGTTGTTATTAAGTAAAATGTACAAAACTTCATAGTACTTGAGTTTGTTTTGTTGACAACTATTTATATTGACGATCCATGTTTATGCCCCCTCGGCCCATCACCCGTATTGATATTGATAGTAGCTAGGGATGGCAATCGGATCGGATCGGCTCGGATCGACCCTAATCCGAATCCGATTCGAACAAAGTAAGACCTGATCCGAATCCGATCCGATCCGAATGTTTAGGATTCGAGCCCCGATCCGAGCTCCGATCCGATCCGATCCGAGGCATTTGAAAAAAAAAAAAAAAATGTCGAAGGCAGTGAAACCATAATCAAAAAAAAAATAAAAAAAAATCTCTCCGAGCTCTTTGCATACGGTGAGATAGAAACCCCAAAGAAAGACTCGATTGATGGTGCGACATACCCATAATCAACCTCAAAAATGCACACTGAAAAGAGTAACAAATAGGATGATAACTACACGAGGATAGAAAAGCTTGAAACATCAAGTGTTTTACACTCCATTACACTAGAGTGTTTTCAACACAACAATCACGAGGCATTTTTTTTGATGCATAAACCAAATCCAGACCAAAAGCTTCGAGAAATTCAATTCGAAATCCCTAATTCCAGTTTCCACCCCCAATTTAAGCTGGTAAACACAGATATAGATACAGATTTTATGTATGTATGTATATGTGTGTGTGTTTTTGTGTGTGTGTGTGAGAGAGAGAGAGAGGCACAGGGAGGAGAGGAGGTCGCTGGTGGCTGGAGAGCGAGAGGAAGAACGGTGCGGCGTCGGCATAAGGTGCAGGGGGAGTGAGCGGCGCAGAGAGCTCGGAGAGAGAGAGAGAGACTGAGAGAGGGGCCTTTTGGAATGAATGAAAACAAAACCTAGGTAGATTTTTCTTTATATATTAAGACTTAAATGTAAATTTAACAAAACATGAGGGGTATAATTGAAAATCAAAACCCTAATAAAACGGATCGGATCGGATCGGATTCCGGGTCGAATGCATTTCGGATCGGATCGGGTTCGGATCGGATCATACCATAAACCGAACCCGATCCGAAATCCGATCGGATCGGGAAAATTTCTGCCAAATCCGAATTTTTCGGATCGGATCGCCTTCGAAACGGATCGGGTTCGGTAAAATTGCCATCCCTAATAGTAGCAATGGCAATGGGGCAGTTTAGGGCAGTTATACATTGTATCATTTTCATTTTCCAATTCAATTTTGTGCCCCATAACCGCTCTATTCCCCAACGGGTAATCAATTATCCATACCATACCCATTCTCCATGGGTAGCAGTTAATCGGGGAATTCCCGCGGGGAATTAGCCAAACTAATATTTTGTTTTAAAACACTTTAGCGATAAAAAAAACTCAAAAATTAACTTTGATAAAGGATAATTTTTCTACTTAAACTCATATAATCACATTCATAAGAGCTAAAAAATAAATAAATAGTTGTGTATGACACAATTCACCAAACATAAGGAAAGATTCACTAGATTACAATAAGAAAACTATAAGCAGTTCAGGTAACATTCGGTTCAGGTAATAGGGCGGGTAATGGGGCGGGTAATGCTAATATCAAAACCAAACCGTTCCCCACTTTTTCATTTCGGTTATTCCCCATTATCCGCCCCATATCCAGTCAAACCAGTTAATAACCGTTAACTTTGGTTCGATTCAGTTCAAATATCCACGATTCGGTTCAAAATTGTCATCCCTAATTGATAGTCTTATTTGACTATTTAAAAAATTTAACAACCTAATTTCATTTTTATCACTCACTTTAATGAGGTTTAATTATTTCTCCATTTCCTAATGATTTTCTTCAGTTGACTCTCATTCTTTTCTCTCTCTCTCTCTCTCTCTCTCTCTCTCTCTCTCTCTTGTTCCTTGGTTGATTGATTTGGAAAGTCAATTATTTTAACATAATAATTATAAAAATGGACTTTGTTGGACAAACAAAAATGACAAATAAAATCATAAAACACTAAAAATAATTGTAAATTTAATAAAAAATAATTATGAATTTAACAGATATGTCAAATAATCTCATAAAATAACAAAAATAGAGGTTATAAAAGATTAAAAATAACTGTGAACTTAAATAAAAATGAATGTAAACTTAACAAATATATCAAATAATCTCATAAAATAGCAAATATAGAGGCCATAAAAGAAAAAAATATGTGAACTTAACAAATATGTCTAATAATCTCATAATATTGCAAAAATAGAGGATAGAAAAGATTAAAAACAACTGTGAACTTAATTAAAAGTAGTTGTGAGCTTAACAAATATGTCAAATAATCTCATAAAATTGCAAAAATAGAGGTCATAAAAAGACTAAAAACAATTGTAAACTTAACTAAAAACAACCGTAAATTAAGTAAATGATAGTCATTTTCATGCAAAAGTTATGAATTTAGCTAAAACGACAGTTAATTTCTACTATCTGTTTTTTGGATCAACTGTGAAAAATAACTGTGAACTTTTAAAAAAACAACTGTTAACTTGGAACAAATGTGACTTCTCAAATTTACTTCAAAATATATGTTGATACTATTAATTTGATTCGTTTTGATGATACGAACACAACGGTTGTTTCATTTTTTTAATTCTGAATTTCTAGATATTTCATTTTAAAGCTTTAATGGGAAAAAGGAAAAAGGAAAAAGGAAATAGAGATAAAGGGTAGAGAGAAAGCACAGAAAGGGGGTTGTTCACGCGTGCCACGTCATTAAATGAGTGGCACGAGTATAATAACGTCTAATACGTAGGACACATGCGTGTTCACTTATAATGTGTGGAGTTTGGACCAGATAGTCGATTCGCAAAATATGTATCCTTGGTGATAGTTTTAAACACGCGGACGGAGAAAGCGAAAGCTCAAAAGAAGCTCCTCGGAGCCCTCGATCCCAAGGACGCTCTTCTCTGATTCCTCGGAAGCAGGGAAGCTCTCTTACGCTCTAGAAGTTGTGCAAAAGGGACCAGCTATTTGGGCGAGTTCCTCCTTTTCAAACAAGGTTGGCGAACTACTACGATCTATAGATTCCCCATCGATATCCAATCCCTTCGCAGATTGGTCCGACTCGTAATTCACTTCTGACCCCGTGCGTTCTTGGGCCATCGTAGAAACATAGATAGGGTCAACGACGGAACGAAGAACGAAACTCAAATGCAAATTACAACGCTCTGATAGGGAGGGATTGGATCCACACAGGGTGGGCCATACCCGCTTTTGAAGATTTTGGTTCGGACAATTTTAGATGGTTCAACCACGCCCGGTGCCACGAAATGATTTAGAACTGCGAGGGGGTCGAAATGAATTTGTCCCTTGAAGAAAGCAGCCATAGCTTTCGTTGATTGGCAAAGGTTCTCTTTCTTTTTGGGACACCAACTGGTGCGGTGTAAAAATTCCTGCGGAAGGTTAGCCATTCCAAGGCTCCCCTTCCTGCTCGTATTTTATATTTTTTTTCTTTAGGCTCCTCATTCGCCGGGCGGCTCGCAAGTCACTCCTCATTCGCCGGGTGGCTAGCTTTTTGTGATTCTTTGCCTGGAATCACAAAAAACCATGCAACAACTGCTTTTTTCAATTATCAATTTCTACAATTTCTTAGATGATGAAAGAAATATAGCTTTCCTTCTATCTCTCTCAAATCGGAAAAAGGTGCTAAATGTGTCAAAAAAAGCCGTGTTATGATGAGGGACAGTTTGGTAATTGCCCCCTTTTAGAACTATATTTTGTGCTCCTAATATTATCCTTTATTATTATGTGATTCGTCTTAAAATATGTGTGATGTTTCTGATTTGTAAATAATGTTAGTGAGATTTTATAGTGTTACAAGGAATAAATAAATATAGTATATTGCTAAAATAAATTGATAAATTAATTTTATATTTATTATGAGACTAGGAGAATAAATTGTTTTTTTTTTCAAAATAAAAATAACCTATTTTTACAATCAAAGCTATGGATGTCCAAATCGGAATCGGCTCGAAACCGTGGAATCGTCACGAATCGAAACCGGAACCGCCTCGAACCGGTACCGGCCGAAATCGTAACCGGCGGTTTGGCGATCCGATTCCGGTTTTCACTTTTTAAAAACCGTGAACCGGCGGTTTCGAACCGCCCGAACCGGAACCATCATAAATCGTAACCGGAATCGTTAGAAACCTTTAACCGAACTGTCAGATTCGTCAGAATATATCCGTTTAGTTTTTTTCTATCTTTTTTATATACTTTTTTGTAAAAAAATCACTAATAAAAAAGTCTAAAATATTATTTCCTAGTCAATAAAAAATTAAAAGAAAATAAAAAATAAATATAAGGAACAAATTGTAATTATGAAAAATTGGGAAGTAAACTGGTATTATAAAGTTCAGGGGCTAAATTGCAATACAATGAAAAAGGAGGAACATAGCTGAAAAATAAAGCTGGCCGACAGTTGCTGGGCCAAGAATAGAAGATGGCCGGCCAATGACAGGAGTGGCCGAGACAAGGCAGCACAAACAAGGCCGTGACCGAGAACATAGGGCCAAAGCCGAGCGATCGCGCGGCCAACGCGAGCGACCGCGCCATTTGGGCAGAAGAAAGGGGCGATCGCGCGGTCAAAAGCGAGCGATCGCGCCTAAATCGTTGAATCACCGGTTCGAAATCAAAATCGTGAATCGACGGTTCAATTCCGATTTCACATTTTTCAAAATCGAAACCGTCGGTTTTTAAGTCAGAACCAGAACCAAAATCGGAACCGGATATGGCCATCTCATTCAAAGCCTTTACTTTTAATACCAAAGGAATTAGGGACTTCTTTTTCAAACCTCAACCAAAAGATCTTACTATTCCATAATTAGTCAAAAATAACACCAAAAGTCGATTGAAAAATGAAAAGCATTCATTCCTCACCCTTAACCAACGATCATGATCCCTTCCCATTCAAATCCAACGGTCCTCCTTTTCCCAAGTTAAAATGATCAACAATTGTCTCTTCTCATCCACCCACTGATAAGCCAACCTGTAACTGCTCATTTTCAACCAAACACGGCCTTATATAGTAAACCCAAATCTCCCCCAATCTCTTTCTCTCTTGCTCCACTCTCTCTCTCTCTCTCCGCCATGGCTGCTTCTTCTTCCCTAACCCTCTCCCAAGCAGCCCTTTCTCGGTCAGTCACCCGCCATGGCTCCTCTCCCCAACAACCCAATACAAATGTCTCTCTACCCGCCTTCTCTTCCCGCCTCAAATCCAACTCCTGCGCCACCGTCGCTACTCCCGGCCGCCGTGTAGCAGCTGCCCGCAAGGTCAGGGCTTCCGCCGCCGTGGAGACGCTTGACAAGACAGATACTTCGTTGGTTGACTTGTCAGTCAACTCGATCAGGTTCTTGGCGATTGATGCTGTGGAGAAGGCGAATTCGGGTCACCCGGGTTTGCCGATGGGGTGTGCGCCAATGGGGCATATATTGTATGATGAAGTGATGAGGTATAACCCTAAGAATCCGTACTGGTTTAACAGGGATAGGTTTGTGTTGTCGGCTGGACATGGGTGTATGCTTCAGTATGCTTTGCTCCATCTTGCTGGTTATGACGCTGTCAAGGTTTGTTGATCTTGATTCAATCTTTCAATTTTTGAATTTGGTTAATTTTCTTGTTAGTGAGTGTGTTTTGGGAATTGAGAAGTGGGATTCACAATTCACTAATGTTTTTCGTGTGTATTTTACGATTCATTTGTGTGTGTAATCTCTACAATTCATTAGTGTGTTTTCAAATGTTTGTTTCTGTGTGTTTTATATTACATCATTAGCATGTTCTTATGTGCGTTCTTCGATCCTTGGTGTGTGTATGTGTGTTTGTTATCTACATGTGTTTTTCCTACAAATCACTAGTGTCTGTCTTCATCCCATTAGTGTGTGTTTGTGATGGGGGGAAGAGAAAGAGAGTGGTAGTTGTGTTTGGTGGAGGGCTCAGAATGCTTGAGAAAGACACTAGAACTGAATACGTTTGTGTCCAAACACCGGAAAATGTGAACAACATTTTCCGGAAAACGTTTTACAGGCAAACAAACGGAGCCTTAGTTACTAACATGAATCAACAATTATAGTGAGTTTAGTTGGGCTCGGTTTATGTATTCTGGTATTAGTGATTTCTACTACCTCAAGAGTAAATTTGAAAATTTTTTGGTCATTTATTTTGGGACTGATACTTTATCAGGAAACAGCAGCTTAGGATGCCTTCACTTTCCTGGGTCAATTATCTATATCTTGTGTCCATCGATTTGGCCTTTTGGTGTATCAAAGGAATCTAGATGAGCTTTGTTCTTTCTTTCTTTCCGCTTTTGCCTGCTCTTGGCATGTTCAACTTTTTGTTCACCGTTTCTTCTGAACCTTACAAAGATTCTCTTGGTTAAAATTGCAATTTAATATCTATGTATCTACAGTTTCAGTAATCTAAATGCATTTGAAGAAGCATTTTCTACTTTCTATCAGGAAGAGGACTTGAAGAGTTTCCGTCAATGGGGAAGCAAAACTCCTGGTCACCCTGAGAACTTTGAGACCCCTGGGGTTGAAGTCACTACTGGTTAGATTCTTATTGCTATTACATCTTTCGATCCCCAAGAAAGCTATATTACGAATTTACGATGCTTGAGCTGATACTCCCTCTTTCCCTAAATGAATGTCCAAATTCAAGAAATTTTTGTCCCGAAAGGAATATCCTTTTTGCAAAAACTTCGCCTCTAAACAATTTTTTACCATCTTTTTTTCACTATGCATTTTATTAACTTAAACTAAATGTTTAGAAAGTGGATAACAAGAATATTTATGGATCTGCTATTAAATTAGGGACGGAGGGAGTACAATTTAAGGCATTCCTATAATCTCAAAATGTAATTCAATTTTATGCAGGCCCACTTGGTCAAGGTATTGCCAACGCCGTTGGTTTGGCCCTTGCAGAGAAGCACCTGGCTGCTCGATTCAACAAGCCAGACAATGAGATTGTTGACCATTACACGTAAACACCTTTAGCTCTTTTGGTTGCTTTTGTCAGAATCTTTATACAAAATTCTCCTACAAAATGATCTGCAAATGGGACACTCCAAAATAAAGAGTGTCTATTCTGTATGAAAACCCTGTCTATAATTTCCGTTTCCATTACATTTATGCTCTATTTATTTCTCCATACCTCATATCTATTGCTTTAGATACTGTATTGTTGGGGACGGATGTCAAATGGAGGGGATTGCAAATGAAGCCTGTTCCCTTGCTGGGCATTGGGGACTTGGAAAATTGATTGCTTTCTATGATGACAACCATATCTCCATTGATGGAGACACAGAAATTGCTTTTACGGAGAGTGTTGATAAACGTTTTGAGGGTCTTGGATGGCACATAATTTGGGTGAAGAATGGTAACACCGGCTATGATGAAATTCGTGCTGCCATCAAGGAAGCAAAGACTGTGACCGACAAACCCACCCTTATCAAGGTCAGATACTAACTCAAAACATTGATAGTGCAGCTAATCTTTATACTTCCTCCTTTCAAAATGATCTACCCACTTATTTGGTTATCACACTTTGAGCAATAAATTTAGGTTAATTTGATGTTCATTAGATTTAAAATCATTGCTTCAAATAGCTTCATAGAAACAACAAAAAAAGTTGGAAGCTCATTTCGGGACGAAGGGAGTATATACAAGCAAGAAAGAAGACTTTCATTTTGCTATTATATGTCTAAATTTTCTTCAAATACAGGTGACAACAACAATTGGTTATGGGTCCCCTAACAAGGCTAACTCATACAGTGTACATGGAGCTGCTCTGGGTGCCAAGGAAGTCGATGCCACTAGGGAAAATCTTGGATGGCCTTATGAGCCATTCCACGTACCTGAGGATGTGAAGAAGTACGTATAAGGCTTATTATCCATATTTTGGATCAGTTTGGAAGTTTTGTTAATGCATAATTGATATATTAAATATTATTTTTCTTTCCTGTAGGCACTGGAGTCGTCATGTCCCCGAAGGTGCCGCTCTTGAAGCTGCATGGAATGCCAAGTTTGCTGAATACGAGAAGAAGTATGCTGAAGAGGCTGCTGAGTTGAAGTCGATTGCAACCGGTGAATTACCTGCTGGTTGGGAGAAAGCTCTTCCTGTGAGTATCTGACATTTCACCATCAATTTTCAGGATCTTTTTCGCAAAATATCACTTTAAAAAAATACCCCCTTCGTCCCACTAAAAGTTGTACCCTTTACCCCTTTGGGTGTCCCATTAACCATTACACTTTCCTAAAATGGAAATGTTTTACGCCACTTACACTTTTTCTTTATTTCCGTGTTCAAAACAAAAGTGTAACTTTTAGTGGGACGGAGGGAATATTTCTTAAAATATCAGTGTAGAAAGTATTACTTTTATAAAGAGTGAGATTTTGAGAAAAAGTTCCAATTTTCGTACGGGTTATCAGCTTGTTACTTTGAATGCATATTTAACCATTTACTTTTACTCTCTTCTTCAGACTTACACTCCAGAGACGCCAGCTGATGCTACCCGAAACTTATCTCAGACAAATCTCAATGCTCTTGCAAAGGTTCTACCTGGCCTTATCGGTGGAAGTGCTGATCTTGCTTCTTCTAACATGACCCTAATGAAAATGTTTGGGGATTTCCAAAAAAACACTCCCGAAGAACGTAATATCAGATTCGGTGTCCGTGAACATGCCATGGGAGCCATCTGTAACGGAATTGCTCTCCATAGCCCAGGCTTCATTCCCTACTGTGCAACTTTCTTTGTCTTCACCGATTACATGAGAGGAGCCATGAGAATATCCGCTTTATCAGAAGCTGGGGTTATTTACGTAATGACCCACGATTCAATTGGGCTTGGAGAAGATGGGCCCACCCATCAGCCCATTGAGCATTTAGCCAGTTTCCGGGCCATGCCCAACATCTTAATGCTCCGCCCGGCTGATGGAAACGAGACAGCCGGGTCCTACAAGGTTGCAGTTGTGAACCGAAAAAGACCATCAGTTCTTGCCCTTTCTAGGCAAAAACTGCCCAACCTGCCCGGAACTTCCATTGAAGGAGTAGAGAAAGGAGGGTACATCATTTCTGACAACTCGTCAGGCAACAAACCTGACTTCATTTTAATGGCAACTGGGTCAGAGCTGGAAATTGCAGCCAAGGCTGCTGATGAACTCAGAAAGGAAGGAAAATCTGTGAGAGTCGTTTCCTTTGTTTCTTGGGAACTTTTCGATGAACAGTCTGATGAATACAAGGAAAGCGTACTTCCATCAGCAGTAACAGCTAGGGTTAGTATTGAAGCTGCATCGACTTTTGGTTGGGGGAAATTTGTTGGAAGCGGAGGAAAATCAATTGGGATTGATAAATTTGGGGCAAGTGCACCTGCCCCTAAGATATACAAAGAGTATGGCATCACAGCAGAGGCTGTTGTAGCAGCAGCTAAATCACTTTCTTAGTCTGCATTTGGTTGCTAAAAAACTTGGTTGATTTCTTACATTTGGGGTTCTGAATTCATGCCGAAAAAGGGCGTTGTCAAGGCCTCGTAAGATTGGTAATAAATGAAGATAAAAGTATTTCTTTTGCTGCTTTTTTATCTTCTTCAGTGGAGCAGGCAGGCAGGCAGGCTTGCAAACTGAATCAAGATATTGAAAGAGGGATTCAGGATTCATGAATGTTTGTCGTGAATTTGTATCATTAACTGAAAATGTCTTTTTGAGCTTTGTAATGAGAAGGAATGTTGATTTTCTACCTGGGTTTTGTGTGTGAAATTTGGTCTTTTATTCTTGTGCATTTACTAATATGTTACACTAGTGTTTGAACCTATAGTTTTATTTTTTCTTTTAAGTGGTTGGTGTGGAATTCTTGGCCTTTGCATTAAGTTTTTGATGTGTCAAGTGAAAGGGTATGAGTTGGAGGAAAAGGTGGATAAAGTGGTCCATTGAAGCCATTGAAGATGGGTAAGACAATCTCTTGTTGCAATTCATTGCAAATTTGTTGAGGCTCAGATATAAGGGGTTGATATTAACAAGCCATTCAAGATGGGTAATACAGCTTGATATGGTATGTGGTGTGAGTCTCATTCTAGTACGGGATTTGTCATTTGACTGTATAACAGAAATTTGTCATCTCTGCCTGCATAACAGACTAAATGATGGTCATTGAATCCCAATTTAAAATTAGATCATTTTTTTGCTCCAACTCTACCAATAGAAACCATTCATTTGAAAAAGATTAAATTTCGACCTTTGAATTTCGAGTCAACTGTGCGTGTGATACCCAACCCGATCCCAGCCAGTTGAGGAGGACCTATTGTTGAGGATTATGTGGTTGTTGAAGGTTTTTGGCCCTCCCTCCTTTCCTTGCCTTTCCATATATGGGATGATACTTTGAGTATATGCTTCAATCGTTGAATAGATACAAAATGTTCCATTCCTTTGTTCTTTTTCTTTCTCTTGGCATTCGTTACCCGCATAATTTTTATTCACACAAAATAAATTCATCACTTTATGCTTTGTATTATTTATAATTATTATTGATTTTTTTTTTCAAACACTATTCTTTTATTTGGATGGAACTATAAAGGACTGATTTATAAGTGCTTGTGCTATTGTTTTTAAGCCTTAAGGTGTTAAAAGTGTTAAAGAGAATGCGGTAGTGTAAAAGAAATTGTTAGTGATATTGTTAAAAAGTATCGGTTGTAATTTTAAAAAGTGGTCGGATGTTTTAATAAGTTTCGGTTATATACAAAATTGAAACCACACAATTTTAAAAGAAAATTCGATTATTTACAGAAATATTACCGTGCGCTTTTTTTTTACATTTATTTATAAAAATGTCACCGTCCAATTTGAAAATATATACTCCCTCCGTCCCACAATAATATGTAAACTTTCTATTTTGGGCGTCCCACAATAATATATACTTTTCCAAAATGGAAAGGAATCTTTACTATTCCCTCCACTCATTCTCTCTCCTACATTATTTTAATACTCACATCACCATTATAATTTACTATTCTCTCCACTCATTCTCTCTCCTACTTTATTTTCACACTCACAACACTTTCAATATAATAATTTCTCCTTAATCCCCGTGCATTTTGCAAAAGTCCATAAAATTGTGGGACGGAGGGAGTATTCTTTAATGAAAAAGAATATTCCCTCTATTCCATTCACTCATACCAATTTTCATTCTGTTTCACCCACTTCACTTCATACCACCCAAAGGCCAAAATGGAAAACTCGTTTCGTTGAAGTAGAGATTACTAGTGACCTAAGTTTAAGCCCATATTATTGGCGCATTTAGACTCTGGTTTTGAAGGTGAGGCTTAGAAATTGTTGGCAAAGCCCAGGAACTGTTTGGGGGCCTTTTACTACAGTTTATAATGTTAACTGAGTGCTCAGTACCAAAATGGTCTATCTAAGCATAACTCTGCTGCCACCCATCAACCCCAAATGGGTAGGTACTTGTAATTGTAATGCATATACGAGATCTCATATACTCCCTCCGTCCCAACAATTGCTTCACCATTTTTCTTGGGCACGGGAATTATGGTAATGGGAGGGAAAAAAAATATTGCGAGTGTAATTTGAAAATAGGAGAGAGAATTAGTGGAGGGAATAATAAATTATAATGGTGTTGTGAGTATTAAAATAATGTAGGAGAGAGAATGAGTGGAGAAAATAATAATATTTTATGTCCAAAAAAGGAAAGGTGAAGCTTCTAACGGGACGCCCTTTTGAGTAATTGATGAAGCTTTTATTGGGACGGAGGGAGTATCACTTTTGTGCATTACAATTTATGTATTATTAATGACATCATGATGATATAACTCCTAATAATTCATGGTCATTGAATCACTAGTGAAATATAATGTGATATAAAAAAGTGATACAGATGATTTTGACTCATACCCCTAATAATACATACTCGTTGAATCACTAGTAATATATAATGTGATATAAATAAGTGGTACAGAGGATTTTGACTCCTACCTCTAATAATTCATACTCGTTGAATCACTAGTGATATATAATGTGATATAAATAAGTGGTACAGAGGATTTTGACTCCTACTCCTAATAATTCATACTCGTTGAATCACTAGTGATATATAATGTGATATAAAAAGTGATAAAGAGGATTTTGACTCCTTGTAATGGCCAAGGGTACCACCGAGCTTTGCTCCTACGCATTGTAGTGAACAATATTGATTTGCATATTTTTTTAAAACTTTTTTGGGGCTCGTTAGTTATACGAGATGTTTTAGTGGGGTGTGAAACTCACATTTTATTAAATTGATCACAGCTGCATGAGAAAAGAGAAAGACGTTATACTGCATTGCACAAGCAACGAGCAAAAATAATCTCAGATCCGAGCTGTCTGCTCCTATTATTTTTTGAGACTGCTCCAATTATTTTCTTGAGATTTGTTTTTCAATATAAGATAAAGAGAATTGTTATTCACCCCCGCAAGTTTACTCAATACCCCCGCATTATTATTATAAAAAAAATGTCATTAATTGAAATGACTTTATTACCCCACCCTTCTTCCCTACCCATTGAACTGAGTTGCTGCAATTGCTTGAGCTGAAGTTTCTCCTGAGCCCGATTACGCTTTTCGATCTCTTCCTCCTTCAACTTCAACGCCTCTTCTCTATCCTTCAACATCTCTTCGGTTTGTTCCTTCTCAAGAGTCATCTTCTCAAGCCTTGCTTGCATTTCCTGCAACTCTTTCTCGAACAAATCTTTGGCTGTCTGCTTCGGTTTCGATTTGGTGGATTTCTTCTTGGGTTGGGAGAGGCACTCGTGGTTCTCTTTACTAGATGAATCTTCGAGCGGTGGAGCAATTGGTTGATCGGAGGGCTCGGAAATTGTTCCGGCGAGAATGTTGGCTTCATTAGATGATGGGTTCTTTTGATTCAGAGCTTTTCTTGATCTCCCTTTCTTTGTAGGGACTGGGAAAGCGTCGGAGATCGCAACATCGGCCATGTTTGTGTGTGTGTGAAAGAGAGAATGATAGAGATGTGATTCTCAGATTTACAGTAAGGTTTTTTTATCTCAATTCTGGGTTTTAAGAAATGGGTTATCTTGGAATTGTTGATTAATGTTTGTATTAGTAGCTGTGAATGTTGTTCTGAAAAGCTAAAGACCCAATGATTTTCTTGATTTTTGGTGATTGTTGAACCCTAGAATTTGGCTGAAGGGGATAGAGAAGAAGGGAGCTTATTTTGGGAAAGAAGAGGAGATGATCGGAAATTATGGAGGAGGATGGGGAATGGCCGAAAATCATGGAGAAGAAGGGAGCTTATTTTGGGAATTAGCAACTCAGTTCAATGGTTAGGGAAGAAGGGTGGGGTAATAAAGTAATTTTAATTAATGGCATTTTTTTGATAATAATAATGCGGGGGTATTGAATAAACTTGCGGGGGTGAATAACAATTCTCAAGATAAATTGTCATGGACGATTGGGACCACTAGCTACTGCATTGCACAAGCAACGAGCAAAAATAATCTCAGATTCGAGCTGTCTGCTCCTATTATTTTTTGAGACTGCTCCAATTATTTTCTTGAGATTTGTTTTTCAATATAACATAAATTGGATCTATGGATCCTACAACAACCAATTCATCTTCATTATCAATCTAGCAAAAGGAGACATGATCAAAATTATCTAGGTGAAGTAGGAGATATGACCAAAATTTGAACATTGAAGTATGAGAGCTAACATTTTCAAGGGAGCACCCGCTCCAAGTCCAGGCTACTTAATCATTTATAAAGGGATTTGAGATCAGTGAATACACAGAAGTGGAGTTGTATTATTGATTGAGAGGTTGCGCATGCTTGAATAAAAGGACGTGATGTGTCAGCCGAACAGAATGTCTACAATACTCCTAATAAACTTTTTAATATAATGTAGACCATCAATAGCAAAATAAACAGCAAGAATAAGGCTCCGATTGACATTTTTCGAAAAATGATTTTCTGCAAAATGTTTTTCGAAAAATGAAAATATTTTTCGGAAAATGAGAGAAACGTGTTTAGCGTAAAACATTTTTTCAATTTTTCGGTGCGAAACGAACACCGAAAAATAGGAAAAATGTTTTCTGAAAAATATTTTTTCTCAAACAAACAGAGCTAAGATGAACCGACAATCGAATCGAAGCGAGAAACCAATAAATAGTAAGGGGTAGGTAAGTGAAATGACAACAAGGCTACCACAAACAAACGTCCACCAACCCTCAACTCATTTCTCCAATTAATTCAACAAACACACACCGGTAGTAGTTGACAAACTTGGTTGGTAAAACTGCCCACCCTCAACAAAAACCCCTCTTTCTTTCCCAAAGAGACAAGAACCAGAGAGAGATTGAGAGATTGTGAGCCAAAAATTATGGCTCAAGTTAGTAACATTAGCAATGGCATTCAGACACTGCAATTCTCTTCAAACAATCCAAAAGCTCACAAACCAAAACCTCTCAGTTCTCTTCTGTCTTTTGGAAGATCCAAAAATCTTGAAACCCCATCATCAATTTCATGGAGTTTGAAAAACCAATCTATTGTAAAGAGACACCTTTCCGTTTCAGCTTCTTCCGTTGCCACCGCCACGGCACCGGAGGAGATTGTGTTGCAACCCATTAAGGAGATCTCCGGTACCGTCTATTTGCCCGGCTCTAAGTCTCTGTCTAATCGGATTCTACTTCTCGCTGCCCTTGCTGAGGTACCTTTTATCAATTTTTAATGGGTTTCTTGTTCTGGGTTTTGAAATTAGTTTGTTGGTTTGATAAAGCATTGTTCTTGGTCAGTACTTGGTTTTATTGCTTCCAAATTGTAATTATTGCATTACTTGGTGTTGAAATCATTAAGCACTTGGGCACACAGTTTAAACATTCAATCAATGATTTCCAACTAGGTTTTTGTGAGCATTTTGTGACTCTAGTATTACTCATTGCAAAAACACCATTGATAAACCTTGACAAGGTTTTTTTTTTTATTTGGTTGAAATGTTATTGATTGTAAGTAGTTGTAGGATGTTACTAGTTTGAAATGTGATGCCCGGGTCGTGTTGATGAGCACTGTTCTTGTTTGTGCTTGGTTAGATTACCTGTGTTTGGTTATGTTGCTTTGTGGTTATTTGGTTTGAGAGGAATAAATTGATTGGTTGAGCATGTCATTTTTTTTTTGTGCTTGTTAGACAAGCTTTTTATCAATAGACTAGATTGCTTAATTGCATTCCCTCGTAGTACAAGGCAGCCATAGCCTGGCACACTTCATAGAAGTCGTGATCAGCCATAAGCCATACACTTGCAGTCATTCGTGCCTGCAAAAGAAATGCACTTTACTCGTATGGATATATGTGTGCACTATTTTGTGTCAACAGAAAGCCTGAAGTCGTGTTAGTCATTAGTAATCAAGTTGCGACCTTACAAGTTCACACTTTTGTGCCAGAAAAGGCATCCATTGTTCAAAGTTATTAAGTTAGGATGGTATTAAGAGTTATTGTAGCTTTTATGTTGTGTTTATTGAGTTGCGAAATGTTTGACAAACTTTAAGGGAGTTGTATTGAAATGTTCTTGATTATCTGCTGGTTTGACTAGGATCTTTAGTTGAATGACATAGTGGTGAAGAATAATTACCTAATTGAGCCCAAATAAGTGAGATAAAGACCAAAACAAGCCAATTTAGATTTCAAGTTAAGTTAGGAATGTATTAAAATGATTTGTAGCACTATGGGATGTTAGCCAATCATTGGAGGACATATAATTTGGAAATTGACCACTAATATTATTATTAACATATGGGTCAAGTGTTTTTTTTTACGTGTCGAGTTAAGTTAAGATTCCTGAAATGTTATTGTTCTTGGGGTACTTATGTCTATCCCTGACAACACATATATGCTTGCAGCAAAGTTTATGTCAATCTTCACATTAGTTTAGAAGCAATAACTCAAGAAGGGAAATGGCTGAGATATCATACAAATTTTGTTTGCTCAGTAATAAACTATACTACTACTAATCACTATGCTAAAGTTGAGTTTTGTTGAATCTGTTTTTTGTACTAGTTTAGAATCAGCTGTGTAATTCTTATAGGTTGGCTTCAATAATATGTACTTTTCATCCAGTGGTGTGTTCATGTTTATCACTACCCAGTTCTTCCACCCACTAAAACTAACTACCCAAAACCACTTATTTTACCATGTTTTTTTTGTAATTCTTTTTCTTCCATCAGTCCCTCCTTATTTATTTACTTATTTGCATAAGATTACCATATGACTTTGTAATAACTGTCATTCTGATATCTTTCAGGGAACAACTGTTGTAGACAACTTATTGCACAGTGATGATGTCCATTTCATGCTTGGCGCTTTAAGAACTCTAGGTTTACGTGTAGAAGAAGAGGCTGCAATCAAAAGAGTAACTGTGGAAGGTTGTGGGGGTGTATTTCCAGTGGGTAATGAATCTAGAGATGAAATTCAGCTTTTCCTGGGCAATGCAGGGACAGCAATGCGTCCATTAACTGCTGCAGTTACTGCGGCTGGTGGAAATTCAAGGTCATTTAAGCTACAATTTGTTGAAGCATTATCTTTGTTCTTACTTCACTTTCGCATGTGCTCTCTTTCTACAAGTTTGGATTTCTAGAAGGCATTTTTTATTTTGAAATAAGAAAAATCTGAATATTCATAAAGTTGAAATTATCAACATTTGTTTCTATTGCGAGATTCAGTTTTATTCTGAATCTGACCAATATGGCCTTGTGTCCGAGATTCGGTACTTTGAGTGTTTCCCAAATTTTGAACTGGATTGCTATAACTTTTCTTTTAATGTTATGCTAAGGTCACTTTTTAATGCTATTTGGTTCGGTATCTCACTTGTGATACGTCCTTTGGCGTGACTACCATATTGCCTCTTGTCCATAGAACTACTTTCTTTGCTCTGGATATATGTATATAGCTGATGCATTTTAATGTAATTTTATCAGCTACATACTTGATGGGGTTCCCCGTATGAGAGAGAGGCCGATTGGAGATTTAGCCACAGGGTTAAAACAGCTTGGAGCAGATGTTGATTGTTTTCTTGGTACCAATTGCCCCCCAGTCCGCGTAGTAGGAAATGGAGGTCTTCCTGGTGGAAAGGTTCGGATATATCACCTTAGCAGTTACTCCCTATGTCCCAAAATGAATGTCCAAAAGAGTTTCAAATTTGCTCTTGATCAAGACCAAGTTTGAAAAGTTTTTGGACATTCACTTTGGGACGGAGAGATAACTTTTATGATCTGAATGTTTTCTTTTACACATGTTTCTTATAGCCTTAGCATAGATCTCTTATGCACTGCTGATGAACGGAAATTTACTCAATAATCCCTCTTGTGGTTCATTTCCAGGTTAAGTTGTCCGGATCAGTTAGTAGTCAGTACTTGACTGCCTTGCTCATGGCAGCTCCTCTGGCTCTGGGAGATGTGGAGATTGAAATTATTGACAAGTTAATTTCCGTTCCGTATGTAGAGATGACTTTGAAGTTGATGGAACGGTTTGGTGTCACAGTAGAGCATAGTGGTAGCTGGGACAGATTTTTGATTCGCGGAGGTCAAAAGTACAAGTGAGTCTTTTTCAACACTAAATGCCTGCAAATGTGTGTGTATCTTTTTTTGTTTTGTTTAGTCTTAATAATGCTGTATTCTGTTTGTCTAAAAAACAGTTAAAAGTACTTAATCGTTACTTAGAGTAGTTCTTATAAAAATAGGGGTAATTTTGGCAATATAAAAATATACTGTTAATATAGTGTAGGTAGTGGATACTTGGTAGTTGTAGCGTAAAGTTTAAGGGTAATTTTTTTTTTAATTTTAAAAAGTGTAATAGTATTTCATGAACACTTGTTCATTTCAGGGTCTCCCACTTTATATAACTAGTGACAGTGGCACATAATATATTTGTGCATAATTAATAAATAATAATTAAATAAAAAAAGTTACTGTTAAATATTTATGTTTTGACGAGGGATGAAAGTACACCAACTTCTTATGTATTTACTTGTTTATTAGGTTAGTAATATGCTCTACAAATAGCAATAAATTTGGAAAACAGAAAATTTTGGGAGAAACTAGTTTCCCCAAATATTATAAAAAATCTTGTTTTTTATTTTAAAAAAAAAATTGTACGTGCCTTTATTTCGGTTTTTAAAACAAGACTTTTTATAATGTTAGGGAGAAACTAGTTTCCCCCAAAACCTACTCTTTGGAAAATGTGACATGGCTTCAGTGTCACTATTTACATCAAGTCCTCTCCCTTTAAGATGTCTTGTATCTTTTTATGAAGATTAGTAGAACTGAAGTACGAAAACGATTAATAATTTATCAGGTCTCCTGGAAGTGCTTTTGTAGAAGGTGATGCTTCAAGTGCTAGTTACTTTTTAGCTGGTGCAGCTATCACAGGCGGAACTGTCACTGTTGAAGGATGTGGGACAAGCAGCTTACAGGTACCGCTTGCACTAATTTGATATTTTGAATGCACAAGTCAAAAATATTATATTTTCCGCATTCTCTTCATCACATGATAAAATGGGGGTGTGACACATGTCACAGTAAATAAGTAGGCTGCCACCTGTATAATTTTTAGTTTGAAATATTAGTAAGTGGTTTGGTAAAATATTTCTACAATGAATGTATTTGGTAATCGATGAGAAGTCATCCATGATGTTTTGGTTTTATTCAATGATAGCGCAAAACTGCAAATAGCATGGAAAGAATCCACTGATCCCATCTTTTTGCTCCTTAAGACACTTAGGGCTCGTTTGGTAGGCCGATAGGATTAGCATGTATTAATAGGGAGGAGGTTATTAATCCAGGGATTAATAATACCACCCTTTTTTTTAGGATAAATAAGAAGGGGATAAGAGGTGTTCAGATGCTTATCTAGGTTGTACTTTGGATAATTAATACGGTTGCATTTAATCTACCAAACATACTTTTATTGGACTAATAATCATATCCGATCATTTATCGACCTACGAAACGGCCCCTTAATGATCACGAGCATAAAGAGGTGTAAATTAGGCTCCGTTTGTTTAGCGTAAAACATTTTCCGGAAAATGATTTCCGACAAAATGTTTTCCGGAAAATGAAAATGTTTTCCGGAAAATAAGATAAAAATGAAGTTTTCCCCGTTTTCTGGTGCGAAACAAACACCGGAAAATAAGGAAAATGTTTTCCGGAAAACATTTTCCCCCAAACAAACGGAGCCTTATTTACTTCTACACCGATGAAACACTTTTCCATATTCATGCCTGTGTATTTGTATTTATGTTATTTCCATGCTCACTTGAAATAACCATTCCACATTGATGTCCGCATAACTCCACCTTAGATATTCTACAATACACGGTGACAGTGGCGGAGCCAGGAATTTATGGAAGGGGGGGGGGAATTGGAGCAAAAGGAAAGATGAATAGGGGTTCGGAGGCAGCGCCCCCGAATTTTTTTTGGCTGTTTTTTATCAAATACAATACAACTTTAGACATAGACATAGTTAATTACCTACTTTAATGGTGAATTTAATACATTCATTAGTCTCTCATACGATTCAATACATGTATAACATAATTATACGTACCAAAAGGTTTACATATATAGTTGTTCAATATCTACAAATCTTACCTACCAAAGAAAATTATAAATATAAACATTTTACTTCAACATATACTACTCCGACCCAATAAAGTTACTCTTTACCTCTTTGGGTGTCCCATTAAAAACTACACTTACCTAAAATGGAAATGTATTGATACTCCCTCCGTCCCAGAGTAAGGGTCCTATTTTCCTTTTTGGTCCGTCCCAGAGTAAGAGTCCTTTTCCTAAAATGTAAAGTTTTGAACAGTGACTTTTATACATATGCCATTACAAGTTGATATATTTACAAAAAAACCACTCTTTAACCAACCAATATATTTTAAATTACTGACTTAACAATTGCTTAATTAAACCAATAATTTTGACTTAACTTACAAACCTACCACTAATCACCCACATATTCTAACCAATATATAAAATCAAAACAAAACACCCAGGTCATTCTAGAATCCCAATTAACCCTTCGTCTCTCTCATCGCCGACTCCATGGATCTCCATTGCCGATGAAGAAAAACCCAGGTGACTAGAGAATCAATTCCAAATTTCCAACTCTTTTTTTCTCTCTCTCGTCTCCAACTCCATTGCCCAGTGAACAAAGGTGGGTTTCCACTCAAATCGACCTATTTCCACTCAAATCATATGGATTCTCCGTCAATTGGAAAAAATGGCTTTGATTTGAGAGCTTCCACTGTCGATCTCTCTGTTATTTGTGATTCCAACCCAGAAGAAGATTTTGCTTTGCCGATTTACTATGGTCTTAAGAAGAAGATTTTGCTTTGCCGATTTACTATGGTCTTACTGAGCCCTATTACTATGGTGTTCTTCGAAAAGAGACCGTCGTTGCGGAGAAAGGATTGTGGGCGGTCCCTGATGATGTTCAAAAATTGCTTGACGAACTGATTCCGGTTCCGATTGAAGAAGCGGCTTTGCCAACACCATATTGTGGATGGTCTCTGAAGATGTTCAAAGAATGCTTGAAGAATACCCACAGGTCATCTCTTTTTTTGTCTTAAAAAATGTGTATTGAATGGTCATCATTTCTTCCATTTCAAAAGTAAATTCTTTACATTTTTCCATTACAAAAAGTCTTCATCATTTTCTTGTCTTCACTTCACTGATGGTCATCATTTCTTCCATTTCAAAAAGGGGCTTCATCACAATTTTTTTCACTTCACTGAGCTATGTAACCCATCTCGGTCATCAATTCTTCCATGCCATTTGTTTGTTGTTGTTGCACTAGGTAGTCAATGCACTCTCGCACCATATCATTATCCGCATTTAAGTCGGTAGGAAGTACTCCTTGCCTTTCCAGTGCATCTTTGTTCATATGAGGCAAAGCATAGTCATTGCCCCCTTTAATCTTCATTATCTCCAACATGCAAGCTTGTAATGACAAAAACACTTTATTCAAGGTACTTGCATCTAGCTTAGTAAATGCATCATGAACTGCAAGTAGTAGTTCATCATGGAAATTGAGCAGCCAGCTTAAATGTTTGTAATTTTGTGTTTCCCTCCAAATGTTGCACCTTTAAATTTATTTGGAGGGAGTTTAGTTGCAGATTATTTTTTTCAGAAAGTGCCTATGTGCTGTATCCGTTTTGGATTAGTGAAATCAAAAGGGCTGGGGACTAGAATGTAATTTTACACACTCTCTCTCCTAATTTATACCCACTTGCAATTGTTTATTCGTCTTTAAGCATTTTTCTTAATAAGCGTGAGATTTGGGGTGTGGACTCTTACTCCGGGACGGAGGGAGTACTTCTTTATTCACACTTATTCCCCCTGTCCAAAACAAAAGTGTAACTTTTAGTGGGACGGAGGGAGTATGGTTTTATTTATAGTATATAAATAGCGAAACGCCATTGTTAAAAAAAATGAGGCGGGGGGGAGGGAATTGCCCCTGCTTGCCCCCATGTGGCTCCGCCTATGCACGGTGACAGATTTTTTTTATTTACACCACAAAATCATTCATGTGAATTTGCACTTTTCCCGTGCTTCACTTTTTTATTTTTCATATTGATGAAGGGAGATGTGAAATTTGCGGAGGTTCTTGGGCAAATGGGGTGTGAGGTAACGTGGACAGAGAACAGTGTCACTGTTAAAGGGCCACCAAGGAATTCTTCTGGAAGGAAGCACTTGCGTGCTGTTGATGTCAACATGAACAAAATGCCAGATGTTGCCATGACTCTTGCCGTAGTTGCACTTTATGCTGATGGCCCCACTGCCATAAGAGACGGTATGAATTTTCCCTCTTTTTCTTGTCAAAATGAAGCTCAAAAGTATTTCTCTTCTTCATGTCAAGTTTTTACGGAGAAAATGAGCTAACCAAGTCAATGCATCATGTAAATTAAAACATTATTTCTGTTAAATGGAGTTCAGCAGAGCAACCTTTAAGTCATTAATAGCAGTTTGACCTCCAAAAGCGTGCAATTTCATGAAAATATTATATGCAAGTATATAGGAATTTAAAATTTCAGATGATATTGTGCACATGAATCAAGTATAAAGCGGCAAGTCCAGTGTTAATTTATTTTCTTAAAATCTGATGATGCATCGGTAACATCTTTTATGCCTATGGTAGATGCCAACTTTCAAACGTATCTGCCATAAACACAAAAACAACCTCAAAAGGCAAGTGAATTGCTATTAGTTTGGAATCTTTATTGTTGGGACAGTTGTCAGTATGGATGCTTAATAATCTAAGCCGGCTCGACTGCTCGAGCTTCGAGCTTACCTTGGTTCCGCTTATCTAAAGCTAGACTAGGTTCAATGTGTGTTGGTTTCAAGTTGACCTCGGCATGATCTAAACCTTGCGGTTAAATGAGCACAGCTTGACCAAGTGTATACAACTTGCATATATTTTATGGGCTTTTTACTATATTTTTTGTTTTTTTTTTTTAATCGAGTTTTTATAGGTCGTACCTGAAGTAATCAAGTTGAGCTTGAACACAAGTTCATTGCCTCGAGTTTGTATTAAATTAAAGATGCGAGCTTGAAAATTCAAAGCTCAACCCCAGAGCCTAGCTGTCAGCTTTCAACTAGACTCAATTCTATTACCGAAAGCCTAAAATTTGCTGTAACCTAAAGAACTGTGATTTAAACAAAGTTTGACTTCTTTTATACGTCTTGCAGTGGCAAGCTGGAGAGTCAAAGAAACCGAAAGAATGATTGCCATTTGCACAGAACTCACAAAGGTATAAAACAAAGAATGATTGCCATTTGCACATTTACTTTTTTTGTCAACTTGGTTGAACTTTGTGAAAAAGTTATGAAAATGTTACTAAAAAAATTCAAAGGTGCGACATTATTTTGGGACGGAGGGAGAACTAATTTCTTCTACATTTACCCTTTCTAAATTGAACCTTGGAATATGTTGTCAAAATTTTAGCTTGGAGCAACAGTTGAAGAAGGGCCAGATTACTGCATAATTACCCCACCAGAGAAACTGAATGTGACAGCCATAGATACATACGACGACCACAGGATGGCCATGGCTTTCTCTCTTGCTGCCTGTGCAGACGTTCCTGTCACCATTAAAGATCCTGGTTGCACTCGAAAAACTTTCCCAGATTACTTTGAAGTTCTTGAGAGGTTCACAAAGCATTGAGCCAATCTTTTACTCCTTCCGTCCCAAAAATGAATGTCAAAAAAAATAAAAAAAAAATCAAATTTACTCTTGCTCAAGAACAAATTTGGTTTCTTTTTAGATATTCATTTTTTTGGGACGGAGGTAGTACATTCAACACAAATGGGAGAAAAACAAAAGGAAGAAAAAGTATGCTTAAAAAGCTAGCTATCAAATGTTTAAATTTCCACATTCTCCCTTGTTTTATTTTCATTTTTTTTTTCCCTCTTGTGATATGTAAGATATGCGGCGCTGGCCGAGGTTGTTATTTACTATTGTTTAAGAGATTGTATTTTTTTTAAAAAATAAAGATTAAAATGTACTGTGTTGAGCTGGAGTTGTGCGGGGGTGATTGTAATCTCTTCTTTATTTGGAGAGAGTAAGAGCATTTACAACAATGGCACAATCTCACGGCATATGCTTAGATGGAGGACATGCCATCCACATCCATGACACTTTTCAATGGCACCCATGACAATTTTTTGTTTTTGTTTTGGCCTAAGCCGTGGGATGCCATTGACTTTGTGGGCCAACCCACAAAATAGATAATTCCGTTGGTTATTTAAGAAAAAAATTAAAAATACTTCCGTTTGGCCCACAAAGTAGATAATTCCTTTGGTTATTTGAGAAAAAAAAATTAAAAATACTTCCGTTCAAAATAATTGCAACAGTAATTTTTTGATGACTTTATAATTAATTATTTATATATATTATAATGAAATAGATAAATATTAATAAAATAATTAATTATAATGAAATTTTTAATTAATTATTTATATAGTACAATAATTAATAATTGTTTATAGTAGTAATAAATGTAATATAAATGAGTAGGAAAGAGAAAATATGGTGGGATATAATATAAAGTAAGAGAGAGAAACTGATGATTTTTGTCATGAATTGAGATAAAATTGTTTGAAATTGTGTTATTGATGACTGATGACGTGGAGCTGAGTTGAAGGAGAGAGGAATGGCTTTGAAGTGACATGACTACGGATGCTCTAACGATGCTCTAATGTTCAGCCTTGTTTGGTCTCCCTCTCTTTTTTTTTTTTTTTTTTCATTACAATGGCCAATGGGGGTGGGGAGAATCGAACGCTTGGTCTCCTCTCTTTTGATTGGGGTGGGTAGGGGTAGGGGCGGGGTGGGGGGTAGGGGGTAAGGGGGTGGGTGGGTAGGGCGGGGGGTGGGGGTGGGTGGGTGGGTAGGGGTGGGGGGTTGGGCGGAGGGGGTGGGGGTGGGTAGGGGGTAGGGTGAGGGGTGGTGGGGGGGTGGGGGTAGGGCGGGGGGGGTAGGGGTAGGGCGGGGGGGGGGGGTAGGGTGGGGGTGGGTAGGGGGTGGGGGTGTAAGGGGTAGGGCGTGGGGGGGGGTAGGGGGTAGCCCGTTAGATTTTTTAACGACGTTAGTTAAAAATTTGGTACGTTACCTTATTTGAAATTACTTTTGAAAGTACGTTACCTAAGTTAGTAACTAGTTATTACGTTACCTTATTTGAAAATGAACCTTAAGTACATTACCCTCCTTGGTAATTATCTCATTCTCTCTCCTATTAAATATTTTTAACTTTTACATTCTCTCTCCTCTAATCTTCTACCCACTTTCAATTCTTTATTCATTTTTTAAAAAAATTCTTAAAAATCGTGAAATATAACCATGGGCTCTTTGAAGCGGGACGGAGGAAATAGTAATAAATGTGAGCTTCATTTGTCAATTTTACTCACTTTTTTCTCTCACATATTTAAAATATGGGTCCCACTTATTATATTCACTAACTTTTTTTCCTCATATATTTAAATTGTGATTCCCACGTGTCATACCTGTTCACTTCTTTCCTCTCATAATTCATTTTCACTCATTATTTTTCTTTATTCTAGTGTCACTTCCAAAATGGGAAAACTTCTAGCGAGAAATAGAGAGTATTGTGACAACTAAAAATATATTATTAGGTATAATAAATGCATTGTGCAATATACGATGTTAATATTAGATTAGTAGTATATAATATAATAGACAGATAAGTTTAAGTATATCAAGGCATGGAGACAAGATTGCAGATTTTATAAGTTAACAAATGAGCAAATGGGCATGGTTGTCTATACCACATGCTTCCTATTGGAATACTAGTATTGTTATTCTTTTCTTTTCGTTAACAATACTCTTTTTTTTTTTTGGGACAAAGTTACTTTGAACAGTAATTTTAAATTAATTTAAATATTCAAAGTGAACATTTCAAAATTGTTATTGATAGTATTCATGATATGATGGTATATCGGTTATAAATTTTCATTAGTATAGTTAACCTAAAATTATTGCTCAATGTATTTTCGTATTAACGAAAAAAAAGTGGGAAGATCATTTCGGGGAGGAGGGAGTATTATTTAATATTGACTTTTTTAGAACTCTTTCTCTGTCCCTAAATAATGTTCAATAACTTGATTTAAGCTCTAAACTTGAGTAATTTGACCTGATTTACAATTGTATTAGTAATTAGACTAGAAGATTAAAGAATTATTACTTAGGAAATTTCATGAGCTACCTTTTTAATTAAGTCAGAAATGATCTTTGAGTTGAAGTTAAGTAGCTTGGCCTTTCTAATCTACAAAGCCACACACAGTCACATGGAACAGCTGCTAAGCCTAACCAAAAAAAGGAATTTGCTGCAATGGACGATTAAGATTGAATCTATCATCCCATTATTTTTGTGATGGAGTCAAGATTAAAAATATTCGGTGGCTTCATAAGTATCGAGTTAATCTTGATCGCACATCTTATAAACTTATTTATAATATATTTAATGTACGCTTCAATAATAGAACAATAAATTGTTAGTAGGTAATTGCAATTAAAAATAAAAAACAAATTTAGGTTCTTTAAAAAGAAGTTTTTGGCCCTAGTTTTTAAGGTTTGTTTGCACTATTACATCTCACTAAATGTGACGTGCATATTTCTCACATGACTTGTCTCTACTTTGCCTCTAAAGCATTAACTATCGATCTCTCTATCTATCAATCACTTTTACACACACGCACACACCTCACTCACATGTCACAAATACAAGTAAAACAAGTAGCACTTTGCTTTTCTATTTTTGTACATTAGGCTTAACAATTTCGATCCGTTACTTACTATTTCACAGCTCAACTCACTAATTACCCTATACAACCTAACTCGTTTAACTTAACGTATTGAAATGGGTCACCACGTGTCTCAACCAGCCAAACTTAACGTATCAACCCGACCCGTTTTAACTCGCAAACATAATTACCCAGAATTAATGAGTCTAAGGCATACTGAGAGGAAAAATAAATATGTCAACTCGTCTCAACTAGTCGGCCCGATCCGTTGCAACCTGACCCATTTGACTCGTTAAATTAAAATGATCGTAGCGGATCAACCTGTTAACCTGTCACAACCCGATTCATTTTAGCATATTTATTATTTACTTGACATAATTATACCACTCCCTAAACTATTATGATGATTAATCTAGAAAATGAAAAGCTAAAAACACTATTGTTTAAAACGCAAATGATAAATAAGGGTCTGAAGTTTTTGGGGTTATTCGTATAATGTGGTCTAAAATTTTAAAACTCGCAGATAAGGCCTAAAGATGAGAAAAACTAGCCATTAATGGCTTATTGACAGAAATGTTAGGTTTTTCGTAAAATCAGCATGTGTCATACACATGTGAATTTAATTGAAATTAATGTTACTATTATTTTAGTAATAAAATAAAATTTTAAACTTTAAAGGACTAAAAGTAATTTTTTCACTAATAATCAATTAACTAAATTATTATTATTTTTTTTGGAAAAATATTTCACTAAATTAGTTTTAATTTTTAAAATAAATATTTCACTATTTTTTTTTGAAAAAAAAAAAGAGAATCCATGTCACATGTTGTAATTAACTACTTCAAATTAATTTTTCTGAAAATTCTATTTGAAATATTTATGCAAAAAAAAAAAAAAAAAGTTGAGTCAAATTATTAAAAAAAAAAAAAAAACTAATTTAGTGAAATACTTATTTCAAATTTAATTTAGTAAATTACTCCCTCCGTCCCAATCTAAATGTCCAAAAATGGGTTTGGCGCGAGAATTAAGAAAAGTGAGGTAGGAAAGAGAAAAAGTGAGGTAGGAAAGAGAAAAAGTTTAAATGTTGTGAGTATGAAAAATTAAATAGGAGAGAGAATGAGTAGGAGGAATAGTTAGGAGAGAGAATGTTGTGAGTGTAAAGGTAAAATAGGAGAGAGAATGAGTGGGTGGAATAGTGAAAAAAACTTTCCTTTTTTGGAAATGGGACATTTTAAATGGGACGCCCAAAATGAAAAGTTTGGACATTTAGATTGGGACGGAGGAAGTATATATTAGTGAAATGTATTTTTTAGGAAAATTTACTAAATTAGTCTACCCTAAAATTAAAATTCCTAGAATTATACTTGCCCTCTCTTCAAAAAACCTACGTCACCTACTCTTATATTTAATTATATATCTCATTTTTTATGCTAATAATAAGGGATGGGGGAAGGGGGACGTGGGTTCACTAAAAAGTTAGGGAGAAATATAATTTTATGGATTCTGATTTTAGTCAAGATTATTTTAGAAAATTATTTTTTCAAAAAAGTACTTTCTCCGTCTTAAAATGTTTGTTTCATTTGATTTTTTGGTTGAACTTTGACCACAAATTTATGATAGATTAATCATGATCATGAAATTTTAAAAGTTGTTGTTGATAATATTATTAATGGTGAACAAATAAGAATTTTTAGAATTTCATGAACATAATTAAATTGTCATATATTTGTGGTCAAAGTTCAACAAAAAAGTCAAATGGGACAAACATTTTGGGACGGAGGAAGTAATAATTTAAGGAAATATTTTTTAAAAAATAAAGTAAAAGTTTAGTGAAATCATTTTTTAAAAATACAAAATTAAATTAATTTAGTGAAATAACCTTTAAGAATAAAAATACTTAATTTAGTGAATTATATATTAGACTCCGTTTATTTCGCGTAAAACGGCTTACGGAAAATGATTTTCCGTAAAATGTTTTTCAGAAAATGAAAATGTTTTTCGAAAAATGACATAAACATGTTTTCGACTGTTTGGTAAGAAAAATATTTTTCGAAAAATATTTTCATGTGTTTAATAAATTAAAGAAAAATATTTTTAGATAAAAACACAATTTGAAATAAGTTGAAAGAAATATGGTGGAGTAGGGTGATAGAGGTGGGGTGGTAGGATAGGAGGTAGTAGGGGTGAGGTGGGTGGGTGTGGGGTAGGGTAAGGTGGTGGAAAAAATGTAAAGGATAAGATGATGGTAAGCTAGGGTGGTGATAGGGTAGGGTGTGGGGGTGGGGTAGGGGTGATGAGGGTTGTTAAAAAATAATTTTAATATGAATAAAAAAAATTGTCTGGGAGCGAAGGAGTTGTTAAAATATAAATTTAGAATGAATAAAAAAAATATTTTTTGACCTTGAGAGGTGAGGTGGTGGCGTTGAGAGTGGGGAGTTGTTAAAAATAAATTTAAAATGATTAATTTTGTTTTACCCGAGGGGGGTGGTGGTGAGGGGGGGGGGGAGAATTGTATAAAATAATTTTAATATAAATATTTTTTATGAGGGGATGGGGTAGGGGGTGGTTGATGTGGGATGGGTAACGTGGGGGGTATATTGAAAGTTAGGGGTGTGTGTGTGCGAGGGTGTTACCATTTTTCGAAAAATGTTTTACTTAAAAAAATCCGTAAGTCATTTTAATTAGAAAAGTGGGAAAAATATTTTTCGAAAAATATTTTATCCATTTTTCGATGCTTACCAAACACCGGAAAATGAGAAAAACGTTTTTCGAAAAATATTTTTCCCTAGACAAACGAAGGTGAAAAAAATTTCAGTTGTCCTAAAAATTTTAAAATATCATTTTAACTTAAATGTTAACATTAATTTTAATTTGGTCTATATGTGCATAACACATGTTGATTTAACGAGAAAATCCAACATTTATGTCGAAAAGCTTTTAATTACTTAGTTTTTCCTATATGGGAGTTTTAAAACTTTAGACCCAATCCAAACCCTTCCTTATTTGTCATTTATCCTGCATGTTTAAATGAATAAATGCATAAGGATAAGTGGGTTAAGTTAACAAACAAGGTTGTCTTATTCATTGGCTCCAAGCCCTTGCTTTCATGGAAAAGCATTATCTTATATCACGTACACATTCCTTTTGTTTTCCGTAACATATTAATTATTAAATGTTAAAAACCCTTTAGGTTTATTTTAGTTCTAACTTTACTGCTAGTAAATACTAAATACTCCCTCCGTCTCATAGAACTTTACTCCTTTACTGTTGAGAACGGAAAATAAGGAATAATGTTATTAAAGTAGGTGTTGTGAGTGGGAGGAGAGAGAATGAGTGGAGAGAATAGTAAATTTGAAAAGTGTTGTGAGTATGACAAGTGGGTCCCATGAATAAAGAAGTATTAAAAAATTTCCTTTTTTAGGAAAGTGGGACTTTAAAGTGGGACGCCCAAAATAGTAAAAGGGGTAATGTTTTATGGGAGGAGGGAGTATGCACGTAGGGCCCTCACCAAAATAAATTAAAGTATAAAAGTAAAGCAACAAAATGTCTTTTTTATGATTGTATAAGTGACCAATTTTGGCTCAACTCGATCAAAAATAATTTAAATAAATTTTAAAAATTATTATTGATATTATTTTTAGTTAAGCATCAATAAAAATATTAAATTTTATGAAATAATTATATATTTATAATATATTAGGCAAAGTTTTACTAAAATAGGCTAATAAAATTAAGATTAAACTATTTTTCAAGGAAGTAATATTTAAAAAAAAAATAAAAAAAATGGGTAACATCAGAGTTCCTTGGACGGGAAATTTTCCTTTGTACTATATTTTTGTCATGTTTATTGCTACAATAGCATAGGCCAGGTACAAGGTGTTTTATTTGATCATATATCCAAAATAACCTTCTTTTTTCTTGGGGCATTTACAAAAAACTCATTTTAAAAGATGGAAATTACAAAAAATACACACAAGATGGAAATTACAAAAAACTTTTATAAAAATTACAAAAAACTACTTTTGTAAATTGAAAGCACTATTTTCTTAAAAAAAAATAAAAAAAATAAACATAAAATGTAAAACAATCTTGTCATTCATTTTCAAACTTTAAATTTTGCACAAATATAATTGATCATGAACAATTAAAAAAAAATCATTTAGTGAGAACAATCCATCTCATAGCAACAACAATCTAAAAATCATTGCCTCTTGATACCACTTCCTTGCAAATGATAAACAACTGATAAAAAAAACTAATAAACAACTGATAAAATAACTGAAAAACAACTGATACAAATGATAAACAACTGATAAACAACTGATACAAATGATAAACAACTGATAAAAACAACTGATAAACAACTGATACAAATGATAAACAACTGATAAAAACAATTGATAAACAATTGATAAAATAACGAATAAACAACTGATACAAATGATAAACAACTGATAAAAACAACTGATAAAATAACTGATAAACAACTAATACAAATGATAAACAACTGATACAAATGATAAACAACTGATAAAAAGCGATAAACAAGCGATACAAATGATAAACAATCGATAAAATAACCGATAAACAAGCGATACAAATGATAAACAACTGATAAAAACTAATAAACAACTGATACAAATGATAAACAACTGATAAAATAACGGATAAACAACTGATACAAATGATAAACAATCGATAAAAGCGATAAACAACTGATACAAATGATAAACAACTGATAAAATAACTGATAAACAACTGATACAAATGATAAACAACTGATAAAAACTGATAAACAACTGATACAAATGATAAACAACTGATAAAATAACTGATAAACATCAAAATTCCGAAAACCTCCATCATTTTCACTATTAAACTCTTCTCAATTCATCACATAAATTCTCAAAAACCAATCATTAACTGATAAACAACTGATAAACAACCGAAAAACAACTGATAAACAACTGATAAACATGATAAACAACTGATAAACATGATAAACAACTGATAAACATGATAAACAACTGATAAACAACTGATAAACAACTGATAAACAAATGATAAACATAATAAACAACTGATAAACTTCATAAACAACTGATAAACAACTGATAAACATGATAAACAACTGATAAACATGATAAACATGATAAACAACTGATAAACAAATGATAAACATGAATCCTCATATGTTCACCTCATAAATACAATAAGATAAAGATTTCGCGATATTTTGCTCAAATATATAGTCGTAATAAACAATGAAAATACAAAATTCAAGAAGAAAAAAAAATCTAAGAAAGGGATAGAGAAGGAAAAGTGTTGACAAATGAGAAAATACCAAACTCAGATAAGAGACCTGAATTCCCAAGGCAAACACAACCCAAACGAACTTGATCCTAAATTCGCAAACATTAGGCCAAAGTCATTGTTAGTGTTTGAGGTCCATAACAACATGGATGCTCTAAAATTGCTAACCCCACAATTTCGCCTTTCGATTCTTTTACGAAATCTTTACACTTGGTGCTAATATCTATAACACGTTTAAGTAAAATATATTCCCTCCGTCCCATAAAACATTACCCATTTTACTATTTTGGGCGTCCCACTTTAAAGTCTCACTTTCCTAAAAAGGAAATTTTTTAATACTTCTTTATTCATGGGACCCACTTGTCATACTCACAACACTTTTCAAATTTACTATTCTCTCCACTCATTCTCTCTCCTCCCACTCATAACACCTACTTTAATAACATTATTTCTTATTTTCCGTTCTCAACAGTAAAGGGGTAATGTTTTGTGGGACGGAGGGAGTACATGTCTAACATTGAAAAAAGGGAGAATTGGTACAGAAATGATTACAGTAGATATTTACATAGAAAGATGAAGAAAAATCAAAAGTTCATATCCACGAGATTATCTCATGGATTGCACACGCAGACTCGAGCAAATTAAAAGTGTGCTTGTTTGGACAACAAAATCTCAGAGTCAATATAACTATATATCCTTTCAGCAAAGTAAGCAGGTGCATCACAGAGAGAGACAGGGCCGGACCTGTGGAATTTGGGTCCAAGACTTGCTCTATTTGATTGGGGAAGGTGGTCGCCGGAGGTGGTCGCCGGAGGGAAGCTTGTCACCGGAGTTGGGTTGGGTAAAGATAGAGAGGGTAAAGAGAGATGGGTGTGTGTTTTGTGTGCAAAAATAGTTTTTTGTAATATTCATATTTAGCTAAATAGTTTTTTGTAAAATCACAACTTACATGTTTTTTTTGTAAATAGCATGTTTTTGAATGAGTTTTTGGTAAAAAGTCCTTTTTTCTTTTGCGATCAGAGTCTTCAACCAGAATCTCAGCAGATCTGAAACTCCCTCCCATGAAATCAGACACAGATCTGCCCCGCGATCTAGCCGTAAATTTCTTCTCCATCTTTCAGTCTTCCTTGACGCCGACAACATCTGCTTCCTCTCCTTCTCCGCGTGGATCCTTATTCCTCCGGCGTTAGGAAATGGTCAGTTATAAAATGGGAGAGAAAAAGACCTTTAGCTCTTGAATATCATTCAAGCTAGTTATGGGAAGGCCCTTCCACTATATTTCTATTTTGTCTTTAAAAATTATGCCCATCGCCATTCAGTGCATCATATATTGCTATTTTTGAATCAATAATGTTCATCTCCTTTTGTTTTATGGTTTATTTTTTATTTTTTTTTTTGAAAAAAATTGTTTTATAACTCAATTATAAGAGGTGAATTGGTTTTATAATTAAGCTTTAAGTGTTGTAATGTGTAAATTATGATATTAATTCGTTGTTTTTTGTTTATTTTATTTTATTTTTTTGTTGAAAAAAATTGTAAGTAGTTATAAAAGACAAGTTGATCTTAAATTCAGTTATAAGAGTTGTAATATGTAAATTATGAAATTAATTGTTATTATTGAAAATTTTGATTTTTTGGTTGAAAAAATTGTCTTATAAGTTTTATAATTCACTTATAAGAGACGAAATAGTCTTATAAGTCAATTATAAGAGGCGACGGGTGTATGGAGAATTTTTGAAATTTTATATCCTATATTGATTTTAAATCTCGCCTGATGAGCTATAGAGAAAGTCGCCCTCCGAAATTATGTATAGAAAAACATTGATATTTTTTCATTAAGGTTTACTAAGTTTTTTTTATTATTATTATTTCGGATCAGAGAAGAGAAATGTTTGATTTTTCGGATCAGAGAAGAGAAATGTTTGCAATGTTTATTACGAGTGAATATTTGTTATCACACTACTAACAATTTAGGAAAATATTCAAATCATTTGACCTTAGAAATTGAAAATAAAGAAATGAAGAGAAATACTCCCTCCGTCCCAATAAGAGCTGCCCATTTTTTGGGCAGCACGCAAATTAAGGAATTGGGGGGGAAGTAAAAATGATGTGAGTGTAATTTGAAAATAGGAGAGAGAATGAGTGGAGAGAATAGTAAATTATAATGGTGTTGTGAGTATTAAAATAATGGAGGAGAGAGAATGAGTGGAGGGAATAGTGAAGATTCCTTTGCCAAAAAAGGAAAGTGGAAGCTATTAACGGGACACCCAAAATGGCAAAATGGGAAGCTACTATTGGGACGGAGGGAGTATATAATAGTATTTTGTATTGACTTTATGTTAAAAATACAATATTAATATACATACAACCTCACACGTAATATAAGTGCTTTTACATATTGTTTGATATTGTCACTCATTCATTTGTACATAGTCAAATACATACAGGGACCGATCCAGGATTTTGGAACTGTATGGGTTTAGTATTTAAAAAATATTGTAAACAATAATAACAGTGAAAAATAACTTTATATATATAAAAAAAAGTTACAAATAGTCGATGACTTAGGTAAAAAAAAAAAATTCAAAATTCTGATGTCTAGATCTGCCCTGGTCAAACACTAATTCTAATGTTCCACTTATTCAAGAAGATGATATTGTTAGGAAAATTCACTCTCTAATGCCACATTAAGTTAAAAAGAAAATGATAGAGCGACAATAAGAATAAATAGAGGTGACAAATTGCTAATAGATAAAAGCTTTTTCATCAATAATTTAGAATCAATATTTTGTCTAATTATATTTTTTTAAATTTATATACTCAAATGTTCCACTTATTCAAGAAGATGATATTGTTAGGAAAATTCACTCTCTAATGCCACATTAAGTTAAAAAGAAAATGATAGAGCGACAATAAGAATAAATAGAGGTGACAAATTGCTAATAGATAAAAGCTTTTTCATCAATAATTTAGAATCAATATTTTGTCTAATAGATAAAAGCTTATTCTAATGTCTGGAAAAATAAGCTTTTTTAAAGAACAAATTAATCATTATATCTTATAAATGTAAGAGTTTGTAAAATATTTAATATAAGTATATGGTTATAATGGAAAACTAATTTATTGATGTGTAGGAGTATTATATATCTACTAAGGTGCCAAAAAAAATTAGGACAACGGTACACAAAAGAAAAATGCTTAGGAAAAATTTACAGTGAAAGCGCGTAATTCGTTGGATGAGTTTCTATCAGTGAGATACACAAATGGTTGTTGTAATCCAACGGACTACACGTTTTCGATATAAATTTTTTCTACACGTTTTCACTATACATATCATTCAAAAAATATAGTATGAAATAAATGAGAAGAATGAAGTAAATGTAGTGATCTTATATTATTCAAAATCAAAATATAGAAATTCATTTTCCAAACCATCCTCAAATTTCTCAAAGCTTTCAATGGTGTAGAAACAAGGCAACCCCACTCTCATAATTTCCCTCAAAAAATATTATCCACACCATCTATTAACAAACCCACACCACACCCTCCACTCAAATTTCAAATCCCAAACTTACATCATTCACTTCTCCCCAAATATAGAAATCCCATTCAAACCCTTTCTATAAAAAAAAAAAAAAAAAAAAAAAAAAAAAAAAAAAAACAATCAAACCCTAAATTGTAGTAGATTTATTTATCATTATCTCTTCACCCATTTATCTATTTCCCACAAGATAACATTATCATCTCAACTTTTTTTATCTCTCCAAAATGGAAACCCTAAACTCACTAATAATACTGCTAATTTTTATCCGACAATTAAACGAGCCGTAAAATTATTAAGAGGTTATGGTACAATACCCTTATATATGTCAAGATATCATATGACATTATATTATTGTACAAGTTGAAAAGTTAAAAGATAGAAATCTTACTAATATTAGAGAACTGTTCTCAATCTTTTTTTTTTCTTTTCAATTGATACAATTCAACAAATTGCAATACTTGTATATGTTGTGTTTAGTCCCAAAAAATAATATTAAAGCATTTTTCATATTTTGTTAGAAAAATATTAAAATATTGAAGAAACCTTATTTTTAGAATTGAAATTAAATTTAGTGTGATAAGTGAAATACTATAACAACCAAAAAAACAATGTACTTGAGTATAGACTTATATTCTTTTTTATCCGTTTTACGTGAATGTAGATTACTCAAAATGATTCATTTTTTATAATTTATATAGTATTTAATAAGACTCACTCGTTATATTCAAAATAACAATTCACTTACTAATCATCTAACTTAATCTTTGTACTACTTTATTTTTTATACTCACATTACCTAATACCTGCTTCCCTCATTCTCTCTCTTTTTATTATACTATTTTTTCTTAGTAATTGTGTCCTAAATTTTGGACTACACTCATATGTGTGATTGAGGAAATACTCCCTTTGTCTCATTTGAAGTTTTACCTTTTGTTAAAATGGGTGTTCTATTAAAAACTTTACCTTTCCTAAAATGACAAAGAATCTTTACTATTTCACCCACTAATTATCTTTCCTACTTTACTTTTATACTCACAACACTAAGAGCATCCACAATGGTAAAGCTCTCTAGATAGCTTTTTTTATAATTTCTATGAGCCACATCATTATAATTCAAAATTTAAAAATCTCAAGCACTTTTTCACAATTGTAAAACTCCTCTTTCAACTTTTTTATGGGTCCCATATATAAAAAAGAGTGAATGACTTGCATAAAAAATGTGTAGCATTAATGATAAAAAGCTAAAAAGCTAGCTCTTTGTAGAAAGAGTTACTCCTTACTAAGAGCATCCACAATGGAAAGAGAACTCCTTATTCTTATGAAAAAGCTCTAGAAAGTTTTTTACCATTGTGAAAATGATGAAAGAGCTCCTTAGTAAGGAGTAGCTCTTTCTACAAAGAGCTAGCTTTTTAGCTTTTTAACATTAATGCTACATATTTTCTATACAAGTCATTCACTCTTTTTTACATATGGGACCCATAAAAAATTGAAAGAGGAGTTTTATCATTGTGAAAAAGTGCTTGAGGTTTTTAAATTTTGAATTATAATGATGTGGCTCATAAAAAATATAAAAAAAACTATCTAGAGAACTTTACCATTGTGAATGCTCTAAGGAGCTCTTTCATCATTTCCACAATGGTAAAAAGCTCTCTAGAACTTTTTCATAAGAATAAGGAGTTCTCAAAAAGCTTTCATTGTGGATGTTCTAATCAACTTTACTATTCTCTTCACTCATTCTCTCTCCAATTTTACTTTTATACTCACGATATTTTTTCTACTAATTTTTTTTTTTAATTTACGTGTATGCTCAAAATGGTAAAGTAATAAATGGGACGGAGGGAGGGAGTATGTCATAAAAATTAACCCACAATAAGTTACTACTACAAACAACTAATCCACATATGCCATTTGACTCGCCTTCCTATCCATCCCTATAATTACTTTTACTAGTCCATCCTAAATCTTCCATTTCAAAAACATTTCTCTTCAATACAAATTCCTCTCCCCTTTCTCATTTTAGTCTCCTCTTTCTCTCTCTCTCCTCTCTCTTTTTCTCTCTCTCTCTCTCTCTCTCTCCAATTACCCATTTAACATTTTCCTACTCAATCATCAAAATCTCAATCTCACATCTGTAGAAACCAAAGGAAAAAAAAAAAAAAAACACAACCAAAAGTAAAACACAAACAAGCCACCAATCAATAAATCAAAGATTCCTTCCCATTCATTCAATTCAATCAATAAAAGGAAACTCAATCCCCACATCCTAAAAAGCATTGCTTCAATTCATCCCCTTCCCCTTTTGTTCCTCTCCAATTTTCCATTACCCTTACTTATCATGGCAAAGATCAAGATCCTCCCCAATCTATAGCAACAACAATTTTTTCCCGAGAAAATTCATAACCTGGGTACTTCTGTTTCTTCCAATTCTTGATTTTTCTTCTTCTGTTTTGGTCAAAATCAACAACACCCAGAAACAAAAAAAATCAAGAAAAATGAAGTCTCCCCATATAGATAACATCCCATCAACCCCAGGAAAATTCAAGATGGAAAAATCGCCGTACATTCTCCATAGATTACTCCGGCATTCATCTCTAGCGAAGCTCACATTTTGGTGTTTCATCTTTTTGGGCTTGATCTTGGTCTTTTTCTACAGATCCCCTTCATCTTCTTCCCAAATGCCATCAGATCTCTCCCGGAGATCCCTCCGAACCAGCTCCTGGGGCGGCCCCGCCTGGGAAAAACGCGTCAGATCCTCCGCCAAGATCCGCTCTCAATCCGGCGGCTTCTCAGTCCTTGTCACCGGCGCCGCAGGGTTCGTCGGCACCCACGTGTCCGCCGCCCTCAAGCGCCGCGGCGACGGCGTACTCGGCCTTGACAATTTCAACGACTACTACGACCCTTCACTAAAGCGAGCCCGCCAAGCCCTCCTTGAACGCCAGGGGATTTACATTGTGGAAGGTGACATAAACGACGTCGCTTTGCTCAAGAAGCTCTTTGAGGTAGTCCCTTTTACTCATGTTATGCATTTGGCTGCTCAAGCTGGTGTTAGATATGCCATGGAAAATCCAAGCTCTTATGTTCATAGTAATATTGCTGGATTTGTTAATCTTCTTGAAGTTTGTAAATCTGCAAACCCTCAACCTGCAATTGTTTGGGCATCTTCTAGTTCTGTTTATGGATTAAATACAAAAGTCCCATTTTCAGAAAAAGATAGAACTGATCAACCTGCTAGTTTATATGCCGCCACAAAAAAAGCCGGCGAAGAAATTGCACATACTTATAATCACATTTACGGCCTTTCGTTAACCGGGTTGAGATTCTTTACTGTTTATGGACCTTGGGGTAGACCAGATATGGCTTATTTCTTCTTCACTAGGGATATCTTGAAAGGTAAATCAATTCCTATTTTTGAGGCGGCTAATCATGGTACGGTTGCTAGGGATTTTACCTACATTGATGATATTGTAAAGGGTTGTTTGGGTGCCTTGGATACGGCTGAAAAGAGTACGGGAAGTGGTGGGAAGAAGAAGGGATCCGCGCAGTTGAGGGTTTTCAATTTGGGGAATACTTCGCCGGTTCCGGTTACTGATCTTGTTAGCTTTTTGGAGAGGTTATTGAAGGTGAAGGCGAAGCGGTCTATAATGAAGTTGCCTAGGAACGGGGACGTGCAATTTACGCATGCTAATATTAGCTTGGCACAAAGAGAGCTTGGTTATAAGCCTACGACGGATTTGCAGTCGGGGTTGAAGAAGTTTGTCAGGTGGTACGTGAGTTACTATGGTTCGGGAAAGAAGAGTTCTCAGTAGTGATGATACTATTCTTTTTCGAGTTCATTCTGGTAAAATTATTCAATTCTTGTTGTTCATTACGATTCAAATGATTGTTGTTATTTTTTAACATCGCCCTCTCCCTCATCTTTGTTCGTTCCAAAATTATCTTGTTTTCATATATCTAAAATGATGCCATATAAGGAGGTCGAAAATCCCACGGTTAAGAAGTTTTTTGTGGTTCGCTGTCATTTTGTGACGTGCATCAAAAGAAACTAGAACCAACTGTATTTTCCTTTTTCTTTTTTGCCTTTGGCTATGTAATTTGTTGTAGCTTTATTGTAGAATTCATGACTTGTAGAGCAAATTCGCTTTGATTGGTGACTTGTGTCATTTTATGGAATTCAAATAAAGAGAACACAATAGTTTGGGTGTTATAAATTTATTGATTCGAGATTCAAATTTTACTTCTTTATTTAGGAAGTTAGATTTTGTAGTAAAAAGTTGTATATAATCCCCGCCCATTTATATGGCTGCGCCTTTAGTTAACCCTAATGCTATTGTGGATGGCTCCGAATTAACACTTCTCGTTAGCCTCATAGCACCAGTTAGTTGTACTTGTTTCAGTTGCGTTCTAATTAAAACAGTCTAGGAAGCATGCAGTCGGTTTCTTCTATCTGACAGTCAGAATAAACTATATACTCAATTTACTCTTCACTTTTTACTAGCAATCACTTGCCGTTGATCTTTCTGCTCTGTTCTTCATACCTGTGTAGCTATGTTTCAACCGTAACAGGCTTTAGTCTGTTAATTTAAACGTTTAGGCTGGGGTTATGGGTGAAATTTAGAAAAAAATGTCTCCCATAATTTCATAGGGCGGGGAGTTAGGAGAATTTTAAACATGGTTTTGGAACTTGAACTTGTTGTGTTGCCTTTATGTTGTTCTTCTATATGGGTACGATCTTGCGAAATCTTGACTGGTACGTAAACTAGGATATCTATCTTTCTCTTTGTTTGTCTGCACAATATATGGATCTCTTGAACAAGATTCTTTTTCTCCGTTCAGCTGGTTAAGACTACCGTAAGGTTTTGCCTCGGTGACATTGAGGTCATAAAAATTAGAAGCCTTTTATTGCAAGGAAGAGATTGCTTACTTGGAGACTCTCCAGTTACGGGAATAGGGAGACTCATATGAGTACTAATTTCTTCGTTTCTCGACTTGAATGTCAATGTAATTCAGAGTTGTCGTTTTGACTTGCAAGTTGTTCAATCTGCTACACTGTTTTGTTTATGGTATGCTGCTATGGTCCGTTCCGCTTGCAAGTTTGCAGTTAGGGTAATGGTGATATTTCTTCTTTTCTGTCTTTGCTTTAACTGAAAATATATACTCCGGTTGCATCCACGAAAAAAATATGTCAAGCCATGACTGTATTCTCGTTACGAATCTTCTGTAGATTTAATTGATTGCTTTTTTTTTATTTTTTTTTGAAGTTGTGATTCCTGTGTTCCCAAAGATCCTTGCTTCTAGGTGTTTTATAAATCATAATTGTTTAATTGCTTTTTTTTTTTTTTTTTCTTGTATTACTTATAAGGCATGCAAGCACCAACACTCATGCATCTCTTGAAACCACCCCTTTTCTAGCTTGCTACTCCCCTTATGTCATATACTCATTGTTTAATAGTTTGTATTATGTTAAAATTGCAATGAAACTATTTTCTTATTTAAAAAGAAAGATGCTAGTGCGACACTTATTATACGACGGACAGACTGTCCGGTTGAAGTATATAAGAAAATGAAACTATTTTCTTATTAAAATGTAAGATGCAAGTGTGACACCTATTATACAAGAAAATGAAACTATTTTCTTATTAAAATGAAAAATGCAAGTGTGACACTTATTATACTATGGACTGGTTGAAGTATATAAGAAAATGTTGTACCCTCTTTATCCTGAAAAGTTTGTTCCATTTTGACTATAATGGTCAAACTCAACTCAGTCGAACTTTTATCATAATTATATGAAAACCTAGCTATTCCTATGTAATTTTGAAAATTGATAAAATAGTATTACTAATGGCATGGTGAATTAAAGAAATTTTAGAATTGAATAAGAATAACTAGGTTTTCACAACGGTCAAAGATTTATTGAGTTGATCATCAAAATCAAAGAAATGGTAATACTAATTACAAAAAAAAGTCACAACTTTTGATTTACAAAATGATGTGTCATAATTATATTGGTGCTTTTAATTAATTAAAGTGTGACGGGTTCGATGCAACTAATTAAATATTACCGTCTCATTTTGTATCTATTTATTTTTTTAAACTTGTTCTTGTATCAAGGCAAGCATATTCCAAATCATTAACAACTTTCCTTATTTAGTCAATTGCATTGCATTCCCACGTTATTATCAACAACATTTCCATATATTGCGGACTATAAAATTTCAATTTATAGGTATTTTCTTTTATAAGATTCGGTGCATTAACTAATAAATGCTCACCATTTTTATATTACTCAAATTTACTTAGGCCTCATTTGTTTTTCATTTTCAGCTCTTATTCATATTTGAATAGGTGGGTGCATCAGACATAATGCAATTCAGATTATTTTTTCTTCATTCAGATCTGAATGCCTCTTATTTTTCACTTAATTTTTAGATGTAAAAATATCACTTATTTTAATTTTAATTTATTTTTTTCATATATATCTCTTCCATAAACTTGTAATTTCAAAAATATCCAACCTAAACACTAGATCAATAATCATTTATCTCATCTCTCTACTCCATTAAATGTCGTAACATTAATTTCAAATGTGAATTCAGATGAATATTCAAACAGTTTGAGTAATTTGGAAATCAGTCTTTAACACTACCTCTTATCAATTCAGCCAAATTCAGACGTGAAATCAGATTTTAGCACTTAAAACTTAAAAAAAATCATATGCCACCTTACTAATATAACATAACAAAACTATTGATTTCCTTAATTAGTCAATCTTGTTAAGTTATACTCCCTCCACCCCAAAATAATACTACAAAACTTTGAGCAATAATATAGTAGGTTAGGTTGATTTAATTCATGTACAACTTGATATCAAATCCCCATGGCATCCTAGAACACAAAGCTATCATTGAAACTAATAACCATTGTCACACATTTGTTCCTCTCTAGAAAAAATATTGCATGATTTCTCACACTGATTTCAGTTTTTTTTTTTTTTTTAAAAAAGATTAATAGGAGAGGGAATTCAAGCTATGGGCTATAATCTATCAACTGTTTCAATTCAAAAATCATACTTTGTTCTTCCACTCTTTAAGATGAGACATAACATATCTGATATATCAGAAGAAGACGAGGAGTTGAAGAAGTTCCAAGCCTCCAGCATAAGCCGTTTCCTAGATCCCTTGAAATGAACCACCTGTGTGTGTATCAACAAACAAAACATATATTCATTGCGTAAATCTATATTATAATCGACTTCATGAAGGACACATGAACCAAGAAGAAATGGATCCTAAAATTTCAATTTCAGTCTTTTGAAGAGAAACTGTTAGAATACCAGAGTTCAGAATGCCTGTTATAGGACTCGAACCCACTGAACTAGACAATCTACTCCCTCCGTCCCGGAATAAATTTCACAGTTGACAAGTTAACAATTTTAAACTTTTTGTTTTGTTTCCTTAAGTGCCCCCATCTTTTCATATACCTAGTGTAATATACTCTTACGATGAAGACACAAATGTAGTATTGCATCTGGGAGTAAATGTGATGTTATATGACTTTGATTCATACAATTTCCTCTAAGAAAGGGCAACTTAGGGAGATCACCAAACTGTATATGCTATGTTTAGGAATGTGACATTTATTTTGGGAAAAAAACAAAATACAAAGACATTTATTCCGGAACGGAGGGAGTATTTGATTAATTGGGTGTTGCACCCAATTGAATATGCGTAGGTCCGCCACTGTAAAGAAGTAAGCTTTGAATAGTAGGAATGTACCTTGACATCCAAAGGCATGCCGTGAAATTGACCAGCACCTTCTGGTGGAGTCCAATTGTAAGTAGAACATGGAAGGAAGAGCACAGAAGCACCACCAATTTCTTCAAGAAAAGCTTCCCGTCTGCTAAATCTTTTCAAGTCAAATGAAGCACGTGATTTTATAACCCAAGCAAGAGCCAACTGATCTCCAAGCATCCGAGATGCATTCATGAATTTAGAGCTGTAAACTTTCAGTACTTCCTGCAAGAAAACCTTTGCCCTGTAACAACAAATCAACACTCTACTGTTCAGAATTATTTGTTACTTTCTCTAAATGATAATGAAGATTCTATAAATGATCTGTGCTCCTGTGAAGAAAAAGGATTTTTAGATAGTCCTTCCATTCATTTCTAATGCCATTTCATCTCTGACCAAGAGCAGAAACGTAAACCCGAAGCTGAGCTTTAAATGTTCAAGCAGTTTTAATTGAGTTCAGCTAAGTATTCTATATTTGATCTCAATTTGAGTACTTCAAAAGGCATGCTTTACTCGAACCTTAGTCATTAAATCATACTACCTCCGTCTCATAAAGATGCTCTCATTTTCTATTATTGTTTGTCCCAAAAAGAAAGTCTCACTTCCATATTTGCATGATTAAAATAGGTGAACTTCCTAAACTATACCACTAAAATGTTTGAATAGTCATGTGCCACTAGCCTAATTCTTGCTTTCATTAACCTAATTCTTGTTTTCATTAAGGTAATTCTTACTTTCATTAAGGATAATAAAAAGGGAAGGAAATTATACCACTGAATGTTTGAATAGTCACATAGTAACATCTTTACGGGGCAGAGGGAGTATAAGAATATTCATAAATCATATGGTGTTCAGGGTATTCTAACTTACCAAGTTGGTTTTTTAAACCTCGCGAATAAAATCAGTTTTCAAGTTCGACCCAAGCCCAACATGGGATCAAGCCAAGTCAAGCTTTAAACGGGCCAAGCACGCACAGGAAGAAGGTATACAAGGTGTGTTCTTACATATGGCATTTAAATTGTACCTATGACATTAACAACTAAAAATAAGGAATTTTTGGTACACGTTATATTGACCATTTAGTTGCAGCTGATTAGACCATGAGAAAGGTGAGAATAGCTTGAGCAGATTACACACCTTAGCAGTCCATCGGGGGTGCCCCTCACAGCTATAAATCCTGAATTTAAAGGTTGCTCTTTGTTGTTCCGGAAGGTAAGAGCCAGATGAAAATTTTCATATTCATTAAATATTTTACCCAAGTCATCAACAACTGCTACATCCGAGTCTGTGAAGATATAATGAGTAACTTTCCCCTGCTTCCAAGAATTCTCCTCAAGCTTTGCTTCTAAAAAGGCCTGCATGGTTGAAATCAATCAACATAAAAAAGCAAATTTAGATTCTGTCAAATGAATGGTATCTTTTGCTTATGTTGCTGATCAGACCACGACACTATTTGACTAGCACATACATTCCTGAAGATTGGAGGGCAACCAAAAAATACAAAACAAACAAAGAAACAGAAAACGAAAAAACGGAAATTGGGTTTGGGCGCGATGAGAAGGGGGAAGCATAAATAAAAAACACACCCTCTTTCAATTTCACGCAGTCACACATTTTCTCTCTCACTCAACAAATAACAGACATTTTCCCTCTCTCTCACACACACACAGTACACATACGAAAATTTTCAAATTAATTGAGAGAATATGTCTTCGCTAAAGCAAGTCACAAGGAGACCATCGCCTCAATCGTAAATTCCGAGCGGATTGCTGCTACAATTCCGGCGGTGAATCTCTGTAGAAGAAGTGGAAGGACTTTGCCGGTTGGAATTCGTGTAGCGAGAGGTACGACTACATTGTCGATCAACTATGAAGCAGCAGGTGATGTTGTTGAGTTTGCAGCAGGTGTAGGTGTTGGCGAGATGATCAATGCGCAGAAAATGTCATCATCGATCATTGTGAAGAAGCAAGTCCCCATGATGAGATCGTTGATCGCTACAATGAATGTGTGGTCGACAATTGCAGGTGGAGGAATAGATCCAACGTCTCATCATCATGTAGCAAGTGGCGTGAGGTATGTCAACAATGAAGCTGCGGACACAGATGACGAGACAGATGGCGTGAAGAAGATTGGTAGCGAGGATGCCGTGGAGGAGAAGAACAACGCTGAGGAGAAGAACAACGCTGAGGAGAATGATGAAGAGAAGAAGAGCACCGATAAAGAGGTGAGAGAGAAGAATGATAAGAAGGAATGAGAGATGAATGATGATGAGAAGAAGAGTACTGAGGTGGAGAAGAGAGACAATAACGAGGAGACGGAGGGAGAGAAGAATGATGAGCATGAGGAGGTGAAGGAGAAGACAGCTGAGGAGGAGGTGAAGGAGGAGAGAGGGAAGAATGGCGAGCAGAAGGTGAAGGAGGAGAGAAGATGTGTCAGGTTCTGTAGATCACCGAAGATGAAGGCGATATGCATGTGGATGAAGATGAAGCAGAGATTTGTGACGATCTGGCCGAAAGTTCGAATTACTATCTGAATTCCAAAGCAGCAATCGACTTCGTAGACACAATCTTCTCTCTCATCCGGCGATTTAAACGCATATCAATGGATGGCATATTCAAATATCTTAAGGACATGATCACGTATGCTCCTTCTGATGATGCTCGACCTGCTCCTACTTCTATTCAGGGAACAACTACTACTACATAGGCAGCGAATCACCACACGCTACAATTGGAAAATATCGAAACCAAGGTTTCTCAATTACTGGTTGATAGAAACAAAGATTCCAGGAAATTGGATAGGATTGAAAGTATGGTCGAGCAATTATTGAAGCAAAAAGGGATGAATGTCCGCCTCCTGGTTATCATCATCATTACCATTAGTTCGAGGAGGGGCATTCATCCCTTTTTGCTTCAATAATTGCTCGACCATACTTTCAATCCTATCCAATTTCCTGGAATCTTTGTTTCTATCAACCAGTAATTGAGAAACCTTGGTTTCGATATTGTCGAATTGTAGCGTGTGGTGAGTCGCCGCCTGTGTAGTAGTAGTTGTTCCCTGAATAGAAGTAGGAGCAGCCAAGCATCATCAGGAGGAGCATACGTGATCATATCCTTAAGATATTTGAATATGCCATCCACTGATATACGTTTAAATCGCCGGATGAGGGAGAAAATTGTGTCTACGAAGTCGATTGCTGCTTTGGAATTTAGATAGTAACTTCGAACTTACGGCCAGATTGTCACAAATCTCTGCTTCATCTTCATCCACATGCAGATCGCCTTCATCTTCAGTGATCTACAGAACCCGACACATCTTCTCTCCTCCTTCACCTTCTGCTCACCATTCTTCCCTCTCTCCTCCTTCACCCTCCTCAGTTGTCTTTTCCTCCACCTCCTCATGCTCATCGTTCTTCTCTCCCTCCTCCTCATTATTGTCTCTCTTCTCCACCTCAGTACTCTTCTTCTCATCATCATTCATCTCTCCTTATCATTCTTCTCTCTCACCTCTTTCTCAGTGCTCTTCTTCTCGTCATCATTCTTCTCTCCTTTCTTCTCCACCTTTCTCTCCTCCTCCTCAGCGTTGTTCTTCGCCTCCACGACATCCTCGCTACCAATCTTCTTCTTCTTCTTCACACCATCTGTCTCATCGTCTGTGTCCGCAGCTTCATTGTTGATCGACCTCACACCACTTGCTACACGATGATGAGACGTTGGATCTATTCCTCCACCTGCAATTGTTGACCACACATTCATTGTAGCGATCAACGATCTCATCGTGGGGACTTGCTTCTTCACAATGATCGATGATGACATTTTCTGCGCATTGATCATCTCACCAACACCTACACCTGCTGCAAACTCAACAACATCACCTGCTGCTTCATAGTTGATCGACAATGTAGTCGTACCTCTCGCTACACGAATTCCAACCGGCAAAGTCCTTCCACTTCTTCTCCAGAGATTCACCGCCGGAATTGCAGCAGCAATCAGCTCGGAATTTACGATTGAGGCGATGATCAACGACGATCTCCTTGTGACTTGCTTTAGCGAAGACATCTTCTCTCAATTAATTTGAAAATTTTCGTATGTGAACTGTGCGTGTGAGAGAGAGAGGGGGAAAATATGTCATTTATTTGTTGAGTGAGAGAAAAAATGTGTGACTGCGTGAAATTGAAAGAGGGTGTGTTTTTTATTTATGCTTCCCTCTTCCCATCGCGCCCAAATCCAATTTCCGTTTTTTTAAACGTCGTCGTTTGTCAATGTTTGATTGAATATTGTGATTGTAGGCCCCACTATTCATTAATTAGGTATCCAATCAAACACTGGCAACTCAGTTTGTGCATAAAATTTTGTAATCTTTTTTTGTGTCCCTAGCATCGCTCCTAATATATTTGATTTGTTGATAAATTGTGTGCTCTTACAATGTAAGACCTGATTCTTTGAAGCATCAACTTGTCGCGTGAATATTCACCTTGAATGGGATGCATTGTGACCCTATTTCTGTGTACTGGAAGCTCTGACGCTGGATCTGTGAGAATGACTATATTGCTTTGGGGCATTGTCACCTGCCAAGGTTTCCATATCAGCATAATACTACAGTAACTTCATGATTAGATTCAGTTTATTTAGTTACTTACTGAACTGATCAAAATGGGAAACCTTGAGCAATTTGCAAATAAAATAGCTACACATAAAAAGAGTGGAGCGAGCTAGAGAAAGTGACGAGAAGCAAGGCGCGGAAGAACAAATGGACTGTGTGAAAAATCCTTAAGTGTGGGTCTCCCAACAATGATATTAAGTTGGAAACACTTCCTCTATCCCCAAACGAGTGTCCATGTTTAGTTTATCAATCAACTTAAGGAAGTTGAGTTGTAAGCACTTTTACTAGCATATGTATGTAAGCACCCTTAATGATAACACCATAAGATTGCAACTACAAATTAGAAGATGATACAGTAGTTGACAAAGGTGGATTAAGTACTTCGACTAAAAAATGGCCAATCGATGAGGGACAAAGTTTTTTTTTGTAAAAGTGAAACTCATTTAGGAACAAGAGGGAGCATATGATAATCCTACAGTTAACTCAATAAAAGTTTTCTTCCAAATTTTCCTAAAAACACTTTCTTTCTGCATTCATGTGTATGTACATGTTCTTCTAAAGTTTGCTTAGTCTGGTTTGGTAAAAGTACGAAATAGAAACCAAATACCTTGCTCTAAAACAGGAAAGCCTTAGTTTCCTGAGAAAATTACTGTAGTACCTGAATAAAATTAATAAAGATGTTTAAGGTGGCCATGGAACGCTCCACCTTGTTGTATGAAACTTTTCCAACAGTAACCCTCGAAATATCAGTTGCCCTCTTATCGACACTGGTATTATAAGTAGTAAAAACGGTGACAATGGAAATGCCGTCTCCAACATTGGATTTGTCAGAGGATGCTGAATGTGTCTTGTTAAGAGCCTTGATGCCTGCAATAAATGGGCATACACAAGGAATCAGATAGACTCATATAGTTGTATAAAAAAGTTGAATCTAAACAGATACAAGTATCAAACGCAAGTCCTTAAGGCAGTAGGCAAATTTTCAATATCTGTAAATGATATGGAAAAACCTTGGCATTGCAGGCGATCATGCAAACCTTCACCAGCAGCAGGTCCAAGAACCAGATGATCAAATTTCTTGGGGCTTTTTTGGTGCAGATCCTTGACTGTTGAATCCAGGTGCAACTCTAAAACTGAGAAAATAGATTATTTCCCTTGTCCATACTAACAAGAAGATTGAAAAGCACATGGGGATTTGGCCTGCTGGCTTGAGCTCATGGCTTCCAACCTGGAGGTCATGGGTTCGATCCCCCCAGAAGTTAGAGGGAAGGCTTTCTCTCCCTAGGATTTATCTCCTAGGCGCTTCTGTGCGTGCATGTGTGTGTGTGTGTGAGTAGTGAAAAAAAAAAAAAAAGAAGAAGATTGAAAAGGTATGTTGGCATTGAGGTAGTCAAGTAGGATAAAAACAAAAGAGAAAAAGTTACCAGAAAGTAAATGTGGATAAAAGAAAATGAGAGGCGCAAATAATAGAAAGCGGCGCCATCCAACGCACACTCTCATCCCCACAAGATTCTTCTAGGAGCTTGTCACTCAAGCTACACGATCAACACAGCCTGAAGAACAAACAGTAATGTATATCCTGTTTCCTTGCTCGTCTGCTTATATGAAAAAGGAATCAATATACAAAACACAAAATTAGATTACAAGATTAGATTGCATTATTTTTTGTTTTTTATGATAAGTAAGGTTAGATTGCATTCTAAAACCATAGAATTCAATAAGCATATTATTTCAATATTCAAGCACATTTTGACAACCAAATCATCCCTTGCTTTCATTTTGGAAAATGGACATAGTACTTCCCATTTTGTTTTAAAAAGAAATGACCTTGAAAGTTGCAAATAGCATCAAACTGAAACATGATTCCTAAGTGATAAACTAATTAAAGCTAATAATTCATTTGAAATGGGCAAATGTAAACTAATTATTCTTGCAGGGGGCGGATTAAAGCAAAAATCAAATGAACTCAATTGAAATCCAACAGATTCATAAATCAAGAACTCAATTGAATTGAAATTCGAAAAGATTTAGGAGACATACCTCGAAAAGATTTCAACAGGCCGATCTATGGAGTCGAGATTTAGTGTTTCCCTACTTCGATTCTGTATTGAGCGTCTGTAATGGGTACTTAAGAAATCCTTTATTTTATTCCCATGAAGTCCCTCAAACACTCTTTAATTCTTCGAAGATCCAGAATTATTGATATCTTTGTGCAAATTATTTGATTGGTTGGAATCGGTTAATAAGAAGTGATGGAAGTTAACTTCACAATAAAAATATTACAAAGTTGACGTAATCACTCCGTCTTACTTAAAATGAATGATCATTTTAAAATTTTAATTCTTATGGAAGCATCAAGTCTTGTGCGTATTGAGAACTACCGAACTCATAATAATCATGTCTATCGAGTAAAAAGATACATAAAAATGACAATTCGTGCCCTGTTCGCTACGGCCTACAACAAGAAGAAGCAAAGCTTCGTAGGAATGGTGTCAAATCCGTTGCACTTCTTACAACTCATTGGAATTTCATTTCATACTCTCTTCCTCCCAAAATGTTTGTTCCATTTGACTTTTTTGTTGAACTTTGACCACAAATTTATGAAAAATTAATCATGTTCATGAAATTCTAAAAGTTGTTGTTGATAATATTATTAATGGTGAATCAATAGAAATTTTTAGAATTTCATGAACATAATTAAATTGTCATATATTTGTGATCAAAGTTCAACAAAAAAGTCAAATGGGACAAACATTTTGGGACGGAGAAATTACATGATACTCCCTCTCAGTCTCTCCCACGTTGTTTATGGGAATTTCATTTCATACTTGATACTCCCTCTCTCCGGCAGCATGTCATATTTTCCATTTTAATTGTCCAAAAATAAATATTGCATTTTCATATAAAAAAAGTGACTTGATGCTATTTTTAATACTCCCTCCCTAAAAGTTTCTCATTTGACTTTTTTGTTGAAATTTGACCACAAATTTATGAGAGATTAATCATGTTAATGAAATTTTAAAAGTTGTTGTTGATAATATTATTAATGGTGAATCAATAGAAATTTTTAGAATTTCATGCACATAATTAAATTGTCATATATTTGTGGTCAAAGTTCAACTAAAAAGTCAAATAGGACAAACTTTTAGGGACGGAGAGAGTATTATACAAGTAATGCACAAACTATTAAAACATCTCTTCCTCAAAAACGTTCACAAGTCATCATCGGCGACATTTATTCCGATTAAATCAACCTCACTTATCGGTCAAAGTACAATAAACTTAAAAACTAAAGGGAAAAAAATGCAAATTTAATACCCCAACTATAGGGTTTGTTTGAATTTCATATCTAAACTAGTTTTCGTTGCAACCAAAGTACCTCATATGTTAAGGATGCTCGTTTAAGGTACTCAAGGCTAACAAAATCCATTTTTTCAGTTAAATTGACATGTACAATGCATGACCCATTTTTTAAGGGTAAATAGGAAAATCAACACAAAATCAAGTTAAACAACTATCAAGATTCTAAATATAAATCTAAAAAGTAAAATGTGGACTAAATTAATTTTTAATAAAAATAATATCTTTTGTTTAATAAAGATTATTATTTTATAACATCCTGCAATAATTAATCTGTTAGGTTAAAAAAATCTTCTTTCTTTATAACGAAATAAGTTTTTTTTTAATAAACCCCCATTTCTTTTTTTTTTTCTAATTTTCGTTTTTCTATTTCTCTCTCTTTATTTTATTTTTTTTAACTTTATCATATCATATAAAGTCACCATCAGCAATGCCTAACATAACCCATAATCACCATTCACACCGCCACTACCCAGTCACACCACCGACACCGTTTATCCATGAAATTCAAAAAATCAACGACCCATTTACAAACAACCCCCCCCCCCCTAATCCAAATTATAAACATATCCATAACTAAACATTAATTCAAAAAAAAAAAATCAAAACCAACAAAACACTTCTTAAATCATAAATTTGAAGAAAAAAAATCAAAAACCCACAAAAACATTATTTAAACTCACAGTTTTGATTAAAAAGAAAAAATGTTTTCATAGAGAAAATTAAATCTAATTGAAGTAGAATAACAAGATTTGATTTCAAAATGAAAATAGATCTAATTTCAAAACCACATCTTGTTTAATAGACCATCCCCAGTCTGAGTTAAGGAATGGATATCTGATTGTCATTCCAACATTTGTTTCAACAATATAAAATAATACTCTCTTTATCCCTAATTAAATGTCCAAAAATGTCTAAATTTACTTTTCATGAAACACCAAATTAAAAATTAATAAGTACATTCATATTTGGATGGAGGGAGTATATTGTTACATTTTTTTTTCTCACTGACTTGAATTCTTTTGAACCTAAAATTAATAAAACGACACATTATAAAAGGAGTAGAATATTATATTAAAGAATTAAAGAACAAACAAATTAGGATAATCTTGAAAAAACTATATTATAAGAATATGTGAGTGCTTATGAATTTGTTTTTTGTGTATGTGTTCATCATTTTTGTGTGTGAGTGAATCTGTGTTGAGGAGTGAATAGTTTAAAAATCATTTAGATAAAAGAGGGATAAAGACGATAAAAGAGAGAGGGTGAGAAAGGTAAACTTGTTTAGGATGATCTCAATCTATTATTCAAATATTTATACTTCCCGCTTAGCAGTTATACTTGATTACATTGGAATGGGTATGAGAAACCCATCCTAAATCATGGGAATCAGATGACAGAATATAATGGGTATTTGATACCCGTAGAAACACATACCCATACCTCCTTACAAAAATTTCCAAACAAGAATTAATGAATCCTTGGAATGAAAAATAAAAAAGTAACTAATAGACGTGTCTAACTACATACATAACATAGTACTAATTAATAGGCCACCTAACTACTTACTCTTTCTCTGTAAAATAGCACTTAAAAAATAATTTCAGACTGGAGGTGGGAGGAAGAAGGAGGTGTGGCATGGGTGGTGGTGGGTGGAAGAAGGATGAGTGGTTCAGGATTGAGAGTGAGTTGCCCTAGTAGGTTGGAATAAGAATTATTTGTAAATTATAATTTTAAACTATTATCCCTATTAAATTATTTTAGTTCACCTTTTACTCTATTAATTTACACTTAAAATCTTTGTTAATTATGTTGTTTCAATTGCAATGATTTTCCTATTCTACGCTTAAAAAATGGATCACATGCATTGAACAAGTCAATTTAACTGAAAAATGGATATCGTTAGTCATAAGTAACTTAAATGAGCATTCAAAACAGATGAGATACTGTGGTTTAGGGGTGTAAATGGTTCGGTTTGGTTCGGTTTGGGGGAATTTACAGACCGAACCACTAGTCATCGGTTTGGAAAAATTCCAAACCGAATCGAACCATGAAAAAATTCAAACCGAACCAAACCAAACCGCTATGGTTTGGTTCGATTTGGTTCAAACCGCGGTTCAATTATGCGGTTCAGACTGCGGTCCAAACCATTGTTCAGACCATTATTTAGACTACGGTTCAAACCACGATTCAGACCACAACTCATTTTCATATTGTTAAATTTTCCGTGATCATGGAAGAAGAGCGAAAAATGCGAGTGTTTCAGAGACTAGAGGAAGAGAGGTCGAAGGAAGAAAAATACTTTACAATGGCGATCGTGGAGAGAACTTGGTTATTTATGTGTCGTAATGAAGATAATAAATAATGAAATTAATATTAAAATAAATACAAAACGGGGTTATGATTAGTTTATGTAAATTTTAATAAAGATACAAAAATATTAAATAAGATACAAAACAAGGGTTAGGATTAGTTTATGTAATGTGGTTCGATTTGGCGGTTTGGTCTCGCGGTTCGGTTTGGTGATTCGGTCTCGCGGTCTCAAACCGCGGTTTAGTTTGGTTTGGGAGGGTCAGACCACAAACTAAACCGAACCATGTGGTTTGTAAATATTTGAGACCGAATCGAACCATTCATACTTGAAAACCAAACCAAACCATATGGTTTGGTTCGATTCGGTCTTAAACCGCGGTTTGAACCGAACCACTTACACCCCTACTGTGGTTACAATGAAAACTAGTTTAGGTATAAAAACCAAACAATCCCTATAGTTTAGTTTGGGATAGTATATTTGCATTTTTTCCAAAACTAAAAAGTGGAAGAATTTTTCAGGGATAGAGGAAAGTAACATACTGATAACTTTTCAGAAAGGCAACTCCATTTCCCTACAAGCAAACATATATCCACTAAACATTAAAATTTAACATGAAAAATAGGGGACATATTGGGTTTTGAAACAGAACAGACCATCACACATTAATCAACAAAAGCAAAGACTCCCAAATATGAGGTGCATAAGATGAAATACTTCACAAAAAAGTACTTGACATTACTTGATGAAAGTACTAAACTCTGGGGACCATATACGAGTCCTGTTTAAGTAAAGAAACAAAGAGACATCTAGAAGTATTTGAATACTCTTGCAAGACCAGAAGACGCTCAAACATACGGATTCCCCAGCTAATTCCAACTACGTCTTCTCTAGGCCACCAGAGTGCTTGCAGTGGTGGACTCGCTGCAAATATAAGAAAGTTTGCAAGTATTACAATCCAAGCATAAAAAATTGATTAAAGGGCAGGAACCCATATCATAATCATGTATCCTATCCTAATCTTAACCAGTTAGGTGAACAAAACAATCATACATAAAACTAAGAAGTACTCCCTCCGTCCCAAAATAAATATCGCATTTGACTAGTTAACATTTTTAGAAAGGTGCTTTATTAGTTTGTACATTGCTTGTATACCAATAAAATTGAACTAAGACTACTTCATTATTTAGAAATATGGCATTTGTTTTGGGACAAACCAAAAAAGAAAGTAAAACATTTATTGTGGAATGGAGGGAGTAACTGAAACAAGAACTACCAGGGCAGAAAAACATACTATTTCCAGACAGGTGGTAGCTTCTTTGTCTTCTTGTAGTAGCGAGCCAGACGATGAATCCTACTTTCAACAAGGATCAACCTAAATTTGGAATCCTTGTCCTTCCTGTTCCTCTCCAAATGCTTTCTGATGGCAACTGCCTTCTTGATGAGATGGTAGAGGTCCTCAGGAATTTCCGGAGCAAGCCCTATCAAAAAGAAACAAGTGAGATCAATTAGCCATCCAAAACCCAAAAAAAATTACCAACAATAACTTGCCAAGGCACCCAAAAAACCAATAATATGACTATCGATCTTGAGCAGTATTCTTACCATGGGCCTTTAGTATCCTCAAAATCTTGCTGCCGGTGTCACTCCTCACCTGAGCAATCCCATGAGAATCACGAAGAATAACACCAATTTGAGATGGAGTTAGACCCTTCTTGGCAAACTTGCAGATGTTTTCCTCAACCTGAGAAACAAGAATAATACAACTATCAAACCAATATGCATCTAAGCAAACATGATTCTTTATTCAGTAAACATAAACCTTTTAGTTAAGAAACAATGATTTTACCAATATTATCTCATTACTGAACAGCAGTAAAAAGTTTTAACTTTAGACTACAAAAGTCAATATATTTCCGCCCTTTCACTGGAAACATATTGAACAAAGACATCTAGCCAAATTGCTTAAATGCCACACTGTAAGGACTACAATTGTTGTACACTTTTACTTGCATTCCAAATAATGTTAGCAGCAATGCAGCACCAAACGTATGACAATCAATAAAATGACCAAGGAACTAAGGAGTCAAGGGCCATCTAAAGGAAATTAATCTGAATTTTCTTAAAGACCATAACTCCAACTTTTTATGCTTAGGTTACAGATGTTGACCATCAGTCCGTTGCAAACTCTAGTAGACAGTCTAACCACATCCAGCATTTCATTCTTATAATATGTGGAGTACAATTTTCTTCTATACAACGTAGGAGTGCGGAGCCAAATATTTTCTTAAATGGGTCAAGAATATTTCGAATATAGAATATTACCTAATTTTTAGTTTAAAGGGGGTAAAAATTATAATTTTAATGGTAAAATACAATTCCTATAAATTTTCCTAGTACAAACTGATACATTTTTGACAGGAAATGGGGGCAAAATAGTAATTTTATTGTAAAATACAATTCCTACAAATTTTGCTAGTACAAAAGTGGTACTCACTTTGTCCCAAAATGAATGACCATTTGAAATTTTTCTTTTAATGATTTTTTTCAACTTTTTTTAGTTCATTATATTATCACAAAACTAAAAGTTTGAACGTGAATAGCAAGAATATTTATGATTTTTTATCTATTAACAAAATCCTTTTCAAAATGATACTTAAATTCATAATGCTCATTCATTTTGGGACAGAGGGAGTACATTTTTAAAGGAAAGGGGAAGCTGCCCCATATGGCAAAGGTTGGGTCTGCAAGTGCATCGGAGTGCAGAAAATTCCTTAAGCAGCTAATACTATTGGCGCAGTGCAATCAAAATTAGAGAAAGCAGCATTGATAAGACACTCTCTAACAACATTGGAATGAAATAAGACACTCGCTGAGAAGTAGCAAACGAGTGTTCTAGGTTGATACAGTAGTACTTTTATAAAAAATAACTAAGAAAAGAGAAATCAGTGGGAATTTGATCGAAAATCTCATCAAAAATAATTAAATTGCAAATCTTTAATCAAGAGGGTGGAGTCCTTACATCCTGAGAAGAGATCTTCAACCAAGAGGGTGGAGTCCTCTTGTACGGCAAAGCTGATGCTGAAATACCCTTACTGTTCAATGCATAATCAATACAGTATTAATTATGTTTGTTAATACAATCATCTACATACATCAAGCTATCCGCAAAAACACACATAATTCTGTTAAATTTACCAAAAAAAATCTACTTTAATTAGCCCTATTAATTTATGCATTTAATCGAATCTATATATAACCCTAAATCTATACGTAAGTTCATATAAACGAATAATTCGTAAATACAGATCCATATATGAATTCTTATACACAGATAATTCACAGAAAAGTAAGTATCTGACCCTCTGCTGTGCATGCGACCCATGGTGGTGACCGGCGATGAGAAGGGGTGACGGTGCCGCTCCGCTGCAAGTACAAAACTGCAAAACCCTAACGCTGCTACTGGAGGCGGAAAACTTGCGAATAGATTTGATTTGTATAGTCTGATTGATTTGGGGGTTGGGTTTGGGCTGGGCTTACCTACGGCCCATTAAACTGAATTCTCACTTATTAGAGAAGTATTTATCTTTTTGCAGTGTACCTAAAAAAAGGTTTTTTTTTTTTTTTTTTTTTTTTATCTTTTGCAGTTTTTCTTTCTTAGTAAAGTAAAGATTAATGTTTTTTTTTAAAAAAAAAAAGTAAAGTAAAGATTAAGTTTAAAAGTTTCACATCGTTAATTAAATAAATTAAATCTTATTTTTGTAATTTATGAATCGTGCATTACTTGCGTGTACCTTGTTAAAATATAATTATTTTTATTTTCTTTTGCACAAATTAAATTAGATTTATTTGGGATTATAAATAATAATTTATTAGTGAAAATATACAATAAAATAAAGTGTGTGGTGGCATTTTTTGTAGTTAACTAACACTTTTAAAAAATAGTGATATTGTTTTTCGGTGTAGTGTTAAAGTGTGGGTGTTTTTTTAGTGCCGGTGTTGATGTTAAATAATGTATCAGTGTTAGTGTTAATGTTAAAAAAGTGTCACAATAAAAAAATGTCAGTTTCAGTTATGAGTACTAGAGGTGTTAATAAGTTATTTACAAAAATGTCATCACGCTTTTTCTAAAAAAAAGTTTCTAGTTAATTATAAAAATGTCACTTCGCATTTTTAAAAACTAATTTTTCCAAATTGCTACGAAGAAAAATTGGATTTTTCTAAGATTTTAACTAACTAATAAAACATAAATTCAACTAACAACATGAAAATAAAAAGTCACATAATTGAAAAGCAAATTAACAAATAAACATAAATTCAAATAACAACAAACAATTTATTATTCTAGCATTCTAGATCCATCTCCACCGTAACCATCCGATCCATCTCCACCAAGGTTACCGAATCCTTCTCCACCAAAACTTCCGAGAAATTGGCCAAAAAGGCTTCCTGATGGTGGTTGTGATTGTTGGTATTGCTATGCTCTAACCATCCGGTCCATCTCCACCAAGGTTACGGAATTCTTCTCCACCAAAACTTCCAAGGAATTGGCCAAAAAGGCTTCCTGATGGTGGTTGTGATTGTTGGTATTGCTATGCTCTTTTCTGTATAGTGATTGCTTGTTCAGCTTGAATATGAATATGCTGTGTATTCTAGCTACAAATATTTTTAATTGTTAATTTAAATATTTAGATCTATAAAATAAAAAAATATAGAAATTTAATGAAATACTTTCAAGGTATGTGAGGCGCTAATAGTGATATTAATGTGTTAGAATCTACATTTGTTTTCCAATTTCTCTCAAGGTATTGTATTGATCCTTCCGCACATTATTTTATCCAAGAAAAAAAAATTATAATATGAATTTTATCTAGCATGATCTAGTTTAGTGCAAACTATCCATGAGTCGTGTGGTCGAAAGAAACAATATTTTAGTAGGAAACAAGTCGTATAGGAAAGATGTGAAACGTGCATTTGGAGTTTTACAATCACAATTTTCAATTGTCGTATAATCGGCACGCTTTTGAAATAAAGATGTACTACATGATATAATGTCTGCTTGCATTATCATGCACAATATGATAATCGAGGAACGTGATCTCAATACAAAAATTTTAGATGTGCCCGAAAGCACAAGCTCCAACAATTCAAATGGAAACTAATGAAAAAAATATGTTTTCAAGAATTCATCGCTTGCCGTAGAAAAATCAAAGACAAGAATGCACAATTTATTTGTATTTAATTTTATTGAGTATGCCTTTTTGATTTCATCTTTTCGCTTTCTTTGAAAAATATATGAATGATAAATTTTATTATCTATTGTTTAAATTTTTATTATATTTAATAAAATAAAAAATAGTCTTTTAGACTAATACAATAATGTTTTTCATCTTAGTAAAAGGAGAGGGGCGGATATGTAAATATCTTAACTTTGTTCGCGATGCCATTACTGACTGCCTTATTGCTCTATGTTCCTACTTCTATGCAACTTGCCGACGTTTTTAGTAAAGCTCTTTGGGTGAGTTTGGGAGTACTTTTTTATGGCTTATAATCATTTTTGAAGCTCAAAAATACTTTTAATAGCGTTTGGATAACAATACTAATTATGATTTTAAGCTGTTAAAACGCAAAAAAACTGTGTTTCGTAGAAGCAGCTATGACCCAGCTTTTTCTAAAAGTGATTCTTAGAAGCTGTTATTTGTGTTGTTTTTACAATAATATCCTCTATCTCTTTTATACATTTATTATATCGAGATACATATCATAAAGGTCATTTTTGATATTTATCTTTAATAATCAGTTTTGAACATATACTGTCCAAACATACTTATAAATTTTAGTATTTATTACAAATAATCGATTTTTCTAAAATTACTTTTAAAAAATCACTTTCAGGGAATCAGAAGCAATGTCAAACTCACCCTTAGTAAGCAATAATTTGATACTTTTCTTGGCAAGTGGAGCATTCTTAATCCCCACGCTCCAACTTGAGGGAGGGGGTGAAGACAAAGATGGGATGCACGACCGTGCTCCTCCAACTTGAGGGAGGGGGTGAAGACAAAGATGTGATGCACGACCGTGCTCCTCTTAGACACACGGTCGTGTTGGACAAATGCTATGGCTTCTTTAAGACTTAACGGAAAAACTGACAGCAAAAGTAACGGAGATTGAAAAACAAAAGAATTAAAGTCGAGTCTTGTATTTAATACAATCTCCGTAAGAGTTATTTGTCCTTACCGGTGCTTACGGTTGTATGACAAAACTCTAGTAAGATAAAACGACTTACTATTAGTTATAAGGAGCACTCCAATATAACTAATCTAATGAACAACAAAGGTTTTAGAACTTTGGACTTGAAAGATTGAATGCAACAATATGCAATGATTTGGGTTATGTTATTCTATCTCTCTAGAGGGTAAAATGCTCAAAATGACTGTATATGTAAATTGAAATTCGGAGGGGAAGTATATAAAGAAAATCAAAGGGTTTGGTGGCTTTTTCCTTGAAAAGTCACAACTTTTCGGGTATAACGGCACTTGCGCGGCCGTGTCCGATGAAGCTGCGTGGCCGTGCGAGGCAATATGCACGGCCGAGTTCATGGCTCGCACGGTCGAGTGGCAAGGCAAGGCACGGTGCACGGCCGTGTCCTAGACATTTGCACGGCCGTGCGGAAGCTTCTTCGGCCACTCGTCGCCCTTTAGCCACAACAAGTCCACACCAATTTTGGGACCCAACCCAAAACACACTTTGACCCAATATTTAAGTTACAAATCATTTGTCATTAATTTCTCATTCACACGGAAATGGTTTTGAGACATTAAATGAGTTATATATAATCTACAACAAATGTAGATTATCATTTGTAACTAGTTAGTTAACACATAACGAACTTCCGTTAGAAACTAGATCAACGTTAAGTTAAACTTAACTTTTCGTTATCCATTTCCAACAATCCCCCACATGAATGACAATTAATGCATGAATGCAATTTCGTCCAAAGTTCCGGCGAACTATTATTACATCGGGATAGATAGCTTGTGGCCTTGAATCTTCCACTAGTGAAATATTATCGGATATACTAGCCATTTGGTAGCGAGTCGCTTTGAACCAGCCGATCGTTGTCGGGTGTATACCAAGACAATAATACTCACATAATAACTCTAACAATTGTTGTTCTCACGTTTTGTCCATTTTGGCCCTGGACCGTATCTCATTCATAAGCGTTCATTTAGGCGGCCTTATTACCTCTCACTTATATAGGTGATTCTCACTATAAGGAGTATCATGCGCTACTCCACCCGTAGGTATAGAAATCATTAAAAGTTTTCTCAACTTAACCTTACCACTTCTTTGCATGTGCTTGTACTTGGATGTTACGGGAATGAGTATTCAACATCTCCGGGTTAATAAACCGAGTTGTTGTTTCCAAGTAACTCTACTAGAACTTATAACTTGGTTGTCTCATTGAACCAAGGGGCACGGGATCTCCATTTCTCAAGGTTGAGTGTCGCTATAAGTCCTTTTGTTGTGGGTTTTAGACCCATTCCCCTTAACGGTTTATACGGTTGATCTCTATTTATACCTTTGGTAAATGGATCCGCTAAGTTATCACATGATTTTACATAATCAATGGTGATAACGCCATTCTTAATCAACTGTCTAATGGTATTGTGTCTACGACGAATATGTCTAGACTTACCATTGTACATACTATTGCATTGCCCTTCCAATTCTGATTGACTATCACAATGGATTAGTACGAGACGCGAGGTTTGCTCCAACAAGGAACATCCTCCAGGAAGTTCTTAAGCCATTACGCTTCTTCCCCGGCTTTATCCAACGCGATAAACTCGGATTCCATTGTGGATACTGGCTATACACGTTTGTTTGGAGGATTTCCATGACACTGCTCCTCCACCTATAGTGAATACATATCCACTTGTGGATTTAGAGTCTTTCGTGTCCGATATCGATTGGCATCACGGTATCCTTCTAATCTTTGCTGGATATTTATTGTAAAGTATTCCATGGTTTAATGTATACTTTAAATATCTTAGTACTCTCATTAGAGCTTTCCAATGATCGATACTAGGATTGCTTGTGAACCTACTTAGTTTGCTCACCGAATATGCAATGTACGGGCCAGTACAATTTGTTAAGTACGTGACGCCAATTATTCTTGCATATTCCGGTTGAGAAGCTGGTTCCCCTTTGTTCTTGGCTAAATGTAGAGCCAAGTCTACAGTGTCTTAGCCGGAGGGTCATCAAAGACATTGAATTTCCGAAGAACATTCTCTAGGTAATGGGATTGTGAAAGAACTAATCCTTCGGATGTTCTAGAGATCTTTATCCCTAATATTACATCGGCTAATCCCATGTCTTTCATGTCAAAGTTCTTCTTTAACATGCCTTTGGTATTCATGATTAAATCATGATTACTTCCCATTATGAGCATGTCGTCTACATAAAGACAAACGATAACGAATGATTCGGATGTTCCTTTAATGTAGACACATTTGTCACATTCATTGATCTTGAATCCATTTGATAACATGGTTCTATCGAACTTCTCATGCCATTGTTTAGGTGCTTGTTTTAGTCCATACAAGGATTTTACAAGTTTACACACCTTTCTTTCTTTACCAGGAACCACGAACCCTTCGGGTTGTTCCATGTAAATTTCTTCATCAAGTTCTCCATTAAGGAAAGCGAGTCTTCACATCCATTTGGTGTATCTCAAGATTATGCGGCTGCTGCAATAGCTATGAGAACACGAATAGATGTGATCCTTGTGACGAGGAGTATGTATCGAAGAAATCATATCCCTCTTTCTGTCTAAAGCCTTTGGCAACTAGCCTAGCTTTGTACTTTTCGATAGATCCATCCGCCTTATACTTCCGTTTAAGGATCCATTTGCAACCTAATGGTTTGCAACCTGGAGGAGATCAACTAATTCCCAGTATTGTTGAGCATTATGGATTCTATTTCACTGTTAATAGCTTCCTTCCGTAACGAACTATCCGGACCAGGACAAAGCTTCTTTAACGAGTTGATGGTTCGTTTTCTAACATGTAAGATAGAAAATCGGGACCAAAAGTCTTTTCCACTCTTGCCCTTTTGCTACGTCTCGGTTCTTCATCTTCTATTTGAGAAGGACCGGATGTAGACTCATGTGTTCTCTTATTAGAACCTACATCTTTCCTGTCATGCTTAGGAAAAATGTTTTCAAAGAATACCGCATTCCTTGATTCTATAGTAGTTCCTACGTGCATATCCGGAATGTCCGATTTATGCACTATAAACCGATAGACACTACTATTATTGGCATATCAATAAAAACACGATCGATGGTCTTTGGGCCAATCTTGACTTGTTTAGGCTTAGGTACTTCAACCTTGGCCAAACACCCCCACACTTTAAGGTATTTAAAACATGGCCTACGATTATGCCACATTTCATAGGGTGTTTTGTCAATACCTTTCTTGGGTATTTTATTAAGAACATAATTAGAAGTGAGTATTGCTTCCCCCCACAAGTTGTCGGGTAAGCCTGAACTGATCAAAAGCGCGTTCATCATCTCTTTGAGAGTACGGTTTTTGCGTTCAGCAACTCCATTAGATTGAGGGGTATATGGGCCGTTGTTTGATGAATTATGCCGGATTCCCAACATAATCCTTCAAACGGTGCTTCATATTCTCCACCTCTATCGCTTCTAATTTTCTTAATTTTCAAGTTAAGTTGATTCTCAACTTCTTTCTTATAAGTCTCAAAAGCCCCTAAGGCTTCATCCTTACTTCTTAAGAGATAGACATAGCAATACTTAGTGCAATCATCTATAAATGTAATGAAGTACTTTTTACCTCCTCGAGTTTGCACTAGTTTTAAATCACATATATCGGTGTGAATTAATTCGAGAGGTGTTGTGTCTCTTTGTATGGCATTAAATGGTGACTTAGTCATTTTTGCCTCAACACAAACTTCGCACCTATTAGTCGATTCGGATTTAGTCATTTGGATTAAATCTTGTCTCGCTAATTTCTTAATGGTATCGAGGTTTACATGTCCTAATCTATCATGCCATAAATTAGAACTTTCCGACAAGTAAACATAAGGAACACAACTTTTATTCATCGCACCTTGGCGGATTACAGTCATTACATTCATTTTTAAAAAGGCCCTCCTCGAGGTAACCTTTTCCAAGAAACAAACCATTCTTGGTTAGTACAAATTTGTCGGATTCGAATACTAGTCTAAAACCGGCCTTACTAAGCAAAGCGCCGGACACCAAATTTTTACGGATGTCTGGAACATGCAGCACATCCAACAAGGTTACTTCTTTTCCTAAGTCATCTTCAAAATCACGTTTCCAATGCCTTGAACATCGGAGGTCGCCGAATTTCCCATGTAAAGCTTTCTTAGGAGATGGGAGTATAGGAGGAGAAACTTTCCTTGTTACCACAAATATGGCGGGTAGCACCTGTATCTATCCACCATGCTTTAGGGTTCCCCTCCAAATTTGCAACGTTGGCTTCAAAGACAACCGGCTGCCAAAGTCTAGGTCCATATGGTCAACATTGTTCGCCTCTTTCTTCGGGAGACGACAATCCCTTGACAAGTGGCCCGGTTTGCCACAATTATAGCAAGACCCCTTGAACCTTTTAGAGGTCTTCTTCTTCCCTTTCTTAGCATTCCGGCATTTTCGTAATGCTTTCTCTTTGTGCCACTCGTGCTAGCCTCGGCGAGATTGACCTTTGCCTCCATCTTGCCTTTAGCAACTTTGACCTCATTCATTCTATTGTTCTCTTCTATTTGAAGACGAACAACAATGTCTTCTAAGGACATCTCCTTGCGTTTATGCTTGAGATAGTTCTTGAAGTCCTTCCACGAAGGAGGCAATTTTTCAATGATAGAAGCCACCTTAAATGGATCATTCATGATCATCCCCTCGGCATCAAGCCCATGTAGAATGATTTGGAATTCATCTACTTGAGTTGTTACCGATTTGGAATCGACCATCATAAAGTCAAGATACTTACCAGAGCGACAAATTTCTTTGACCCGGCATCCTCGATCTTGTACTTCCTTTCCAAAGTGTCCCTCAACGCTTTGGCTAACTCGGCTTGTACTATACACATTGTATAGTGCATCGTCAAGTCCATTTAAGATATAGTTCTTACAAAGAAAATTACCGTGAGACCAAGCCTCCTTTGCCATTTGCCTTTGAGAGGTCCTGGATCACCTTTTTCTACCGCCGGAGGATCTTCCTTTAAGAAGCGGTGCAAGCTTAGGGTGGTCAAGTAGAAGAGCATCTTCTGTTGCCATCTCTTGAAATCCACACCGGTGAATTTCGCGGGTTTCTCACCATGACTGATGTGATGAGTTGTAGGAGCGGGAGCAACATTGTTGAATGTAGTATCTCCTTGCGATGGAGGCGTCACATTCCCTTGACTAGATGAAGTGGTGTCTTTCTCGTTTGCCATCTCTTGAAGAAGCGTAGAAATAACTCTTACGATTGTTGGTCAAATGCTATGGCTTCTTTAAGACTTAACGGAAAAACTGACAGCAAAAGTAACGGAGATTGAAAAACAAAAGAATTAAAGTCGAGTCTTGTATTTAATACAATCTCCGTAAGAGTTATTTGTCCCGCACTGGTGCTTACGGTTGTATGACAAAACTCTAGTAAGATAAAACGACTTACTATTAGTTATAAGGAGCACTCCAATATAACTAATCTAACGAACAACAAAGGTTTTAGAACTTTGGACTTGAAAGATTGAATGCAACAATATGCAATGATTTGGGTTATGTTATTCTATCTCTCTAGAGGGTAAAATGCTCAAAATGACTGTATATGTAAATTGAAATTCGGAGGGGAAGTATATAAAGAGAATCAAAGGGTTTGGTGGCTTTTCCCTTGAAAAGTCACAACTTTTCGGGTATAACAGCACTTGCACGGCCGTGTCCAATGAACTGCATGGCCGTGCAAGGCAATATGCACGGTCGAGTTCATGGCTCTGCACGGTCGAGTGGCAAGGCAAGGCACGGTGCACGGCCGTGTCCTAGACATTTGCACGGCCGTGCAGAAGCTTCTTCAGCCTGCTCGTCAGCCCTTTAGCCACAACAAGTCCACACCAATTTTGGGACCAACCCAAAAACACACTTTGACCCAATATTTAAGTTACAAATCATTTGTCATTAATTTCTCATTCACACGGAAATGGTTTTGAGACATTAAATGAGTTATATATAATCTACAACAAATGTAGATTATCATTTGTAACTAGTTCCGTTAACACATAACGAACTTCCGTTAGAAACTAGATCAACGTTAAGTTAAACTTAACTTTTCGTTATCCATTTCCAACAGGTCGTGCAACATGATTTTGCTCAAAACAACTTCAGTCACACGGCCGAACCTTATCAGCTACGCGGCCGTGCCGGTCCTTTGCTTGCGTAGACGATTGATTTATTTTGGGACAGCGTTTTAATTCGGTTAGGAATTGTTTTTCCTTAGTTACTTGTTTTCCTAAAACTCTTTTACCTATATAAATACTCGTTGATAAGATCAATAAAATCAAGATGATTGAAACCCTAATTTGATTTCCTTCATACATAAAAATGAAATCCACAGTCAATTATTCTATTTGGAGCCTCACCAACATGTCTAAACATTTAAGGTCTTCCATTATATACATATAAACATGGCATTAACAGACTGAAGAAACTGCATTACACATACAAGATAAAAGTGAAAAGGTATACCGAGAGTACGATCCATTAGAGCTGTTGATATCAGCCAAGTTATTTCTTGATCTCATTCTACGTTGACTCGGACTATCTTTTTGGCTCTTCCCTGAGATTGAACAGAGCTGGTTTCATCTGGTTTTACAGCTCCAGCATTTCCCGGGTTCTCTGTCCATGGAAGAGCCCATCCTCCCCAATTCGCCAACCCGTCCCAAACATTGTCTCTGGCTCCTACATAAGTAAGACATGAATTGTAACTAAATTTTTTGGGTTTTCCTCACTCAATCATCCTAACATGCCGATGGTCCGAAATTATGTTGCTAAGCAAAAATTAGTTAAAAAGATAGCAATTGAACTTATTATGTACCTGTATTCTCAAGCATATTGAACCCATGACTCCAACCAGGTAAATTCTTGTCAGCATCAACTTTCCAAGCTTCTTCAAAGCCAGTAAGCTCATCTGCAATTATATCACAGAATAAAGTTGTGGACTCAAAAGACATTTGTCAAATTAGATAACTTTGTTTGTCGAAAGAAAACGCACCTTCATTTATGTTGTGCAAAATTTGCATTGAGTCCTGATGCCCATCTCGATCACGTCTTGTTGTCAACGAATGACCCTATAACAAATATACAAGAACTTTACCAGTTGACATATAAAGATCTTGCTGACAGAAAATTGCCATTATCTTTTACATTTCATACAATGCGAATCACTCTAGATAAATAAAAGATACGGAGTGAAATTAAAGAATAACAAAGGATAGAACACCTTCTCATGGATTCCTCTGGAAATTGTATGCAGTTCCTGACCTGCTGTCTTATCTTCTTCCTTAATCTCTAGTATAACCATCTGTTCACGAGGAAACGTTGCAATAAAATCATACTCCCTCCATCCCAAAAAATACGTCCAATTTTATTTTCAAATTGGTTCTTGAACTGATCAAGAGCATATTCGATTTTTTTGGACAGAGGGAGTACATAGGGATGCACACATTCACCACTCTCCTTTTACAAGAGAACAAAAAAGAAGACCACTTGAGTTCCTTGCACCAATGGAAACATTACCTTAACTAATTAATACCAATGTCAGGGGCTCAAACTGTGGTACCAACAAAAAAAAAAGAACAAAAAGAAGAAAAATAAATAACTTACCCCATCACCACCAATTCTCCTGCCTATCGAAGAACTATAATACATTCCATTTACGCCACCGTATGACACTCTTTTAAAGCTGAAAGTATTGGCCTCTGGAAATTTAGCCATAAACCACATGGTTTCACATAAACACGCTAACGGGGTCAGAGTTCCGATTAAAAGACTACAAAGGAACGTTAGAAACTAAATAAGAAACGTGTTATACCATCATAATAGGTGTTTGGGTTCTTGATAAGTTCTTTCTTGCTTGGTACAGAATTCTTTGTAGTGTTATCATCTGGGTTTAATTCCTCAACAAGTATTTCCTTCTTCGGTCCAGCTTCGATCCCAAAGGGACGAGTAAAAAATGGGTCGTTGAACGGACTCTTGTCTCCAAACATATTACCATACGGCTGAGTGAAGAACGGGTCATCAAATGGATCTTTCCCTCCCCAAAACTTGGACATTGTTGTAAAAACTTAAAACTAAGCCCCTAGACAACAGAGATAAACCAAAGAGAATAGGAGATGTACTTCAGCAACATCTGGCACAAATTAAACTATATATGAACAGAATACCCAATTGAACTTGATCATGATATCGAAAGGGGAAATACTACTCCCAATTCCCAACAGAGGTTCTGTTGGAGTCTACTATTCTATTTTAGGATGTTTCACTTAGATAGTCCACTTTCCATAACTAAGACTATAAAATATTTGTTTTTTTTAAAAAAAAAAAAAAACTTTTATAGTCAAAATATGATAACTTTCGTGCATATTACTTCCTCCTCCCGAAAATCATTTCATTTTTGATGGTCAACACAAGTAAACTTCGATTAATAAATAAATCAATCCAATCATTCAATGAACTTATAAAAATTGTTATTGTTAAATCTTTAAATTATTTATCAATGACAATTTTTTAAATTCCAATATATGATTAGATTGACATTAATGTGTGATCAAAATTCACTTGTGTTAACAATCAAAAACTAAATTTGACTATCATTTTGGGACTAAGTAGTATTCCCTCCGTCCCAGAGTAAGGCTCTTACTTTCCTTTATGATTTGTCCCGAAGTAAGGTTATTAATTGCTTTATTTCTTAAAATAGACAATGAGACACATTTGTAATGATCACAATAACAATACACTCATTATTTCTTACCAACTTTCTCAATCCTACTTTCCTTTTCAGAATCAAACTCAGAACAACCTTATTATGGGACGGAGGAGGGAGTATAACTTTAGCACAAATAATAAGAGATACAAGGACATAAAAATGTAAAAATTAAAAGTTCGACTTTCACTCTTTACTGGAGCAGCAGAGGGAGTATTTCTTAAGAAATGGCATCAAGAAATTTGTACTGTGTGCAGTACTACTTGAAAATAATCCCAACTTACCTAATTTTCTACAAAACTCAGTAAATTGTGTATGCAAACAAAGTTATTTATACTCTTATCTAAAATCCTTATTTTATCCAATTATTTATTGTTTTTTTTCAAGAATTTAGTACAGGAAAAGAAAATCATAAATTACAAACCCTAAAAAAATGAGATTCTCTGTATTTTTTTTTATTTTTTTTAAAGTTGGAATGGGTGTGCAAACACGAGAACTTCCCAGGGGTCACCAATCACCCATCTAGTACTACTCTAAAGATTCACCGAATTCGAAGGGCGTACCTCGATACCGACTGCAGTGAGCTTCACGAAGAGAGAGAAACGGAAGAGATCAATGGAACTCACTAGAAGAGAAGAAAGTAAAGTAATTAGTGTTAGAGAGTTGTTATATAAACCCGTAAAATTGTTGAGTAAACCCGTATCATTAAAATCACCCCAAAAAATAAAAACAAACCCTCTATTTTTCCCTTTATACCCCACCCACACCCACACCCACACCCACCCAATTAACTCTCATTTACTCTCTCCCTCTCACTCATCCTCACCCACAACCAAACCTAGAGAGAGAAAGAGAGACGTGAAATTGAAATTAGAGAGAAAACGCTGTGTGCGCAGAGAGAGAAGAGAGGAGAACGCTGAGAAGAGAGAGAGAGAAGAAAGAAGAAGAAGAAGCAAAACCTAGGTAGAAGAAGAAGAAGAACAACCCCAATTCAAGATTCAAGATGTCAAACCTAGGAAAATCAGGTAATTATTCTTTCTTCAATCTAAAATTACTTTATTTTTGCTTCATTTTGAGAGAATCTCATTGTGATTTTGTGAAAAATTTCGAAAATTTGGATTTTGAAGGGTTCGGCCACTACTAGCCGATTTATTACACAAATTCGGCCACACCCTATCGAAAAAACTCAAAATTTCGGCCACCCCCGGCCGAACCTGCTCAATTTTTCGGCCACCACCGGCCGAACCATAGCTATATTTCGGCCACCCCCGGCCGAACCTGCTAAATTTTTCGGCCACTACTGGCAAAGTTTTCCATTGATTGCATTGTATCAATTCCATGTTTTTTAATCCATCTATTCATCAAAATTTGGACATTTCCCTCCTTTTATTAAGAACTAGGTTCAATGTCAATGCATGTTAGATTTCTCAGGCCTTTGTTGAATTTTGATGATGCATTTGTGTATATATGAGTGCCCTACATGATTTGGACTGTAGGAGGGATTGATTTGGGTAGCCAAACGCAAGTTTGTGCATGATTCTCTACTATGCACGCCAAGTGTTCGATGAAATGCTCCAATGAAAAATTTCTTCTATTTTCTTGGAATTTTTGCCATGGGCGATCTTTGACAATCTTTCTTTCTTATATATGCATTGTTCTTTCTTTCTTATATATGCATTGTTTTTGATATGATATGTTATAAAATGTATTACGAGTTTGATTTTTTGATGTTTTCATTGCAGTTAAGCAAATTTTTTCAAGGAGAAGGCCTCAAACTGCTTCCTTAAGGAGTGAAAAAGTAGCCGCACGTACTCAAGGGCAAACTTCACAGAACCAAGAGCCAGTTGAGGATTTAACCGTTGATCCTCGTTTGTCGGTCTACAATGAGCCTATGGAAACCTCACCTGAGCCTCGGATAGACCTTATTCCGGCTCAACATGATATTGACCCGGAAAATGAACGGGAATACGAGCCGGAAGATGAGGAAGATGAGGATGATGATGATGATGAGGATGATGAGGAGGGAGGTGGGGAGGTAACGTCTTATCCCGGTGGACCTAGGTACAAAACATTACTCCTTTCCTATGAAACCCATATTGCTAAATCAATTTGGGAGGGTAAATAAGATAGAATTTTAAAATGTATTAACCATATAGGAAAATTGAAAAAATGGGAATTGGATTTGAGAACGACCCGCACGCTCAGTTGCCCTGTTCTTCACTCGCGCATTATAAATAGTCCGTATTATGGACTTGTTTTCCGGAAATTTCTCTTTTAATCCATGTAAAATATCCTTCGGCCGACTATTTGCATGTGACAATTCTATCACGTACTCCTTCTCTGATTTAAGTAATCGACCGGCATAAGAGTGACCCAACATGGATTCGCAAATAGGATGATTGTGAAAGCCACAAACCACTTTTAATTGCCATTGACCATCAACCGTGACTTGTCTGGCGTTCAACTGAAACTTACAACCGCATTTCTTTGTTCCGCTCTCTCTATTTTTCTTTTTTTTTTCCCAATTCCAATATTTCAAGGTTGGCAGTTCCTTGAGAGGACAGAGAGATTGGTTTTTCCTTGTATTTCCCCCAGCGATCACAAACAAGCGTCATTCGAGGAGCGGAATTACGGCTCCCGTTATCCGACCGACCGACTACGATGACAAACCCATGCTCTTCCCCCTTTTTACGCACCCATTCAAACATTATTTTCCGGTCTCGAAAAAACAAGGGCATTGTGAATTCTGGGGTGTAGTCTCGCAAAACGCTTTCAAAATCAACCGAGACATAGTTGTTGTCACCCAGGGAATACTGCAACAATTAAATAAAACAATAAGGGAGGTGTAAGCAGAAAAACAAAGGTTCGGCCAGTGGTGGTCGAATTTTCTTCGACGGTTCGGCTGGGTGTGGCCGAAATATTTCAAATATTCGGTCACTACTGGCCAAAATAATTCAAATATTCGGTCACTACTGGCCGAAAAATAGCCTAGATTCGGCAAACCAGAGCCGAAAAATTTTAAAATTTCGGCCGGGTGTGGCCGAACCATAGCTGAATTTCGGCGGGGTGGCCGAACTCGAACAAATATTCGGTTACTACTGGCCGAATTCTAGCTACGAAACAGAAATGACATTTTTAACAAATTTAAAGGTTAGAAAACTTACATTAACATTCGATGGTAGGGCATCCATGATGAGCCTGCTGAATCTCTTGTCTTGGAACAAATGTGTATGAATTTTGTTTTTGGGAGAGGAAGAGGAAGGAAATGGAGGAGGTAATTTTTTTGGAGTAAAAAAATAAAGAAGAAGAGATTAAGTAAAAAAGAGATTGAAAATTGATGAGGGAGGGAGGGGGAAGGTGGTGAAAATTGATGAGGGAGGGAGGGGAAGGTGGTGAAAATTGATGAGGGAGGGAGGGGAAGGTGGTGAAAATGGTTTACGGGTTTACTCAATAATTTTACGGGTTTATTTAACATTAGTGAATGAAGGGATATATTTAGGGATATTTTTGTCATTTCATTCGATGACATTTTTGAAAAATACAACTTACGGGTTTACTCAACAATTTTACGGGTTTATATAACAATTCTCTTAGTGTTAGCCACACTCTCGTTTTAATTAGGATAAATTGCAACAAGATCCCTTTACTTTTCACTTACAACTTTAGAAGCCCCCGTACTTTGTAGTTTTAGTTCTTTTTGTCTCACTCTTGACTTTGACTTTTTTTTTTTTGAATTTTCTACTTAAATTAGATAGATTAGATTAGGTTTTGAACTTTTGTATCCCTATATAAACAACGTGACTACCATATTATTATGTGCTTGACGGAGACATCTAGGATATTCAAGAGAGATCCACAAATAGTATTAACGAGAGGGAAAAGGGACCTAGGAGATGCCATGAGAGGCACTTATACAATCCTAGCCATTATCGAGGTGTGTGTTTTTTTATAGAGGAGATGAGATATATATGAGAAATTTGTTCACGGAGAATATTCATGCTTATATCTTAGTGATTGCATGTGAAAAGTTGTAACCACCATTATATATTGATTATATTGTATATTATAGTTTGACATCTCTACCAGATGTGTAGTTATGTGTCGATAAACTTAGTTTCTAAATCATGTGTTGTATCTTTCATATTATTTGTTGGTGATTGATTCTTCCCGTAATAGGATTGCTATTATGAGTTAGGCGGATGTGAGATCTTTAACATGTTGCTTTCTCATAATAACTTGAGGTTGCGGTTGCACTTTATTTATTTTTCATACGGTCCATTCATATTTCATACCGAACATTCTACTTTCTATTGTTATCACAATTTCATATTCAGATAAAATATTTTTTCTTAAAATGCAATAAAAGTAATAATATCTTAATTTTTTTTCCAAAAAATACCATGCATACATATATTATTAAAAGGGGGGAAAAGAAAAAAAAACATTTAACATCATCTATATTACAATAGAGGTGGAGAATAACCACCACACAAAGAGTGGCTGAGATTCAATATAGAAAAAGACAAAGAGTGGCTCAGATTTAATTTTAGATCCCACTCTTTGAAGAAAACGACAATCAATAGAGTGGTTTCCTGTCCGGCATTGCATCTCTCCCACAATAGTCAATCTTCACTCCTAATTGAAAAACCCCTCCCCCCCTTCCTGAATTGCCATTGTGATCCGTCATCATAATCAATTGGGTCGTTCATTCAGAGCCACACAATAGCCATCATACTCAAGACGGTTTCCACCGACAGTTACCTCAATTCTTCCCCTTCCAAAGTTATCTATTTCAAATCACAAACATCGTCGAATAATGAGTGATGAACATAGATGGATGCAAAGTCGGCGCTGAAAAAGGAAAGAGGAAGTCGGCCCCGGCCCAAGCATAGGCATGACAGTTAGTAGTCACCTCCGACCTCTCCCCCATCTCCGCCTCAAATACTAGGGCTATCAGGCTAGGGTTTCAAGATTCCATTGCAGTTAAACAAACATATCTCCCTTCATTTATTTAATTTGTTGGTTAATCCTTATTTCACCCACAATACTCTGCGAATCATTTGTCTTATTTCTGCAAAATTATTTGAAAATACCCTAAGGTATCATTTGGAATGAAACCTAATGTCTTTTCGGGAGGAAGGAATCAATTTCATGAAATTGCAACTGGAAACATAGATAGATCATATAGGTGTTTTAATTCAAAGGTGAAATCGAAAACAAAGCAGAAGAATTAGAAATTTTGAAATTTTTAGACATAGGGGATTCTATCTTTGTTTCTTCAATTTCATGATTTTTAAGCTATAAAGTATTACCATCCGTCCCAAAATAAATCTCAAAATACCTATTGATTGATACACTCTCCAGATTTTGAGTTACTAATTAGCCCTTTCCAGCCATGCCTAAACTATTTTTGATGATAACAGAAGTCTCATAGAAAAATACTGTAAGTGTTAAAATAATGAAATTACTGATATTGTCTATATTACAATAGAGGTGGAGAATAACCACCACACAAAGAGTGGCTGAGATTCAATATAGGAAAAGACAAAGAGTGACTCAGATTTAATTTCAAATCCCACTCTTTGAAGAAAACGACAATCAATAGAGCGGTTTCCTGTCTGACATTGCATATCTCCCACAATAGTCAATCTTCACTCCTAATTGAAAAACCCCTCCCCTCCCATTACAGTATTGCCATTGTGATCTGTCATCATAATCAGCTGGGTCGTTCATTCAGGGCCACATAATCGCCATCATACTCAAATACTCAAGACGGTTTCCACCGACAGTTTCCCCAATTCTTCCCCTTTCAAAGTAATCTATTTCAAATCACAAACATCGTTGAATGAGTGATGAACATAGATGGATGCAAAGTCGGCGCTGAAAAAGGAAAGAGGAAGTCGGCCCCGACCCAAGCATAGGCATGACAGTCGGTAGTCACCTCTGACCTCTCCCCCATCTCCGCCTCAGACGCTAGGGCTAGCAGGCTAGGGTTTCAAGATTCCATTGCAGTTAAACAAACATATCTCCCTTTGTTTCTTTAATTTGTTGGTTAATCCTTATTTCACCCACAATACAAATATCCTAAGGTATCATTTGGAATGAAACCTAATGTCTTTTCGGGAGGAAGGAATCAATTTCATGAAATTGTAACTGGAAACATAGATAGATCATATAGGTGTTTTAATTCAAAGGTGAAATCGAAAACAAAGCAGAAGAATTAGAAATTTTGAAATTTTTAGACAGAGGGGATTCTTTCTTCGTTTCTTCAATTTCATGATTTTTAAGCTATAAAGTATTACCATTCGTTCCAAAATAAACCTCAAAATCCCTATTGATTGATACACTCTCCAGATTTTGCGTTACTAATTAGCCCTTTCCATCCATGCCTAAACTATTTTTGATGATAACAGAAGTCTCATAGAAAAATACTGTAAGTGTTAATATAATGAAATTACTGAAATTGTCTATATTACAATAGAGGTGGAGAATAACCACCACACAAAGAGTGGTTGAGATTCAATATAGGAAAAGACAAAGAGTGGCTCAGATTTAATTTCAAATCCCACTCTTTGAAGAAAACGACAATCAATAGAGCGATTTCCTGTCCGGCATTGCATCTCTCCCACAATAGTCAATCTTCACTCCTAATTGAAGAACCCCTCCCCTCCCCTTCCCGAATTGCCATTGTGATCCGTCATCATAATCAGCCGGGTCATTCATTTAGGGCCACACAATCACCACCATACTCAAGACGGTTTCCACCGACAGTTTCCCCGATTCTTCCCCTTCCAAAGTTATCTATTTCAAATCACAAACATCGTCGAATGAGTGATGAACATAGATAGATGCGAAGTCGGCGCTAAAAAAGGAAAGAGGAAGTCGACCCCGGCCCAAGCATAGGCATGACATTCAGTAGTCACCTCCGACCTCTCCCCCATCTCCGCCTCAGACGCTAGGGCTAGCAGGCTAGGGTTTCAAGATTCCATTGCAGTTAAACAAACATATCTCCCTTCGTTTATTTAATTTGTTGGTTAATCCTTATTTCACCCATAATACTCTACGAATCATTTGTTTTATTTCTGCAAAATTATTTGAAAATACCCTAAGGTATCATTTGGAATGAAACCTATTGTCTATTCGGGAGGAAGTAATCAATTTCATGAAATTGTAAATGAAAGATAGATCACATAGGTGTTTTATTTCAAAGGTGAAATCGAAAACAAAACAGAAGAATTAGAAATTTTGAAATTTTTAGACAGAGGGGATTCTATCTTAGTTTCTTCAATTTCATGATTTTTAAGCTATAAATTATTATTTCATACGTCCCAAAATAAATCTCAAAATACCTATTGATTGATACACTCCCCGGATTTTGCGTTACTAATTAGCCCTTTCCAGCCGTGCCTAAACTATTTTTGATGATAACAAAAGTCTCATAGAAAAATACTGTAAATATAATGAAATTACTGAAATTGTTCGCTGCTCTCTATTTGCATTGCCCTCTCAATTACTTGCTCATTGGGAGCTTCAATAAATGACTAAATATGTGAACTAAATTTTAATGAAAACAAATCATTGTTTTATTCAAATCCAAGTTGGGAAATCATGAACATCTCTCGGTGCACTGGAGTTGGGGTAAATTGCCTTGGATAGGGAAAAGAAATTGAATTTGGTATATTCAGTAATTAAAGGACTTAGAATCAAATTTGCTAAGTTATCTGTTTGTGGGTATTAAGTAGTAATAGCCTTGACAGATTAGGTCAAAATAAATTATATCTTAACCCAAACCGATGTAGACACTCTTATGTGTCAAAAAAAAAATTATATCTTAAGCTATAAAGTGTTTTAATACATAGAAAATATTTATCTACTTGGTTACTATGATTTGGATTGGTAATGTTGATGGCCGATTGGTGTAAATTTCTATGCTTGGTTGTTATCGTGATGCTGTCGTAAGTTAGTAGATTCATGTTTCTGCTAATTCTTAGACTCCAGTGTATTTACTCGATTATTTTTTATATGGTGGACTTAAATTTTATTTAATGTCTTATGATGGAATTGATTGATTGGGTTAGGGGGTGTTCATATTTTGCTACTGTTTTGGGGCTTTCTTTAATAGAATTGGATGATTCCCCCAACTCTGCAACTCTAACCATAAGTTTATTTATGTTAGGGTTTGTCTTTACTCTGTTTATGTTATCGTGATGCTGTCGTAAGTTAGCAATAGAGTACTTCACCTTGATGTTGATCAATGAAGGTCTCCATTTCCGCATGAGGTTTATTAACACCCTAGGTAACAACCATAATAAAGCCAACCATACGTGTATTTTTCTTTTAATTTAACTTGCTTATAGATCAAAGGTTGATTTTTTTACTTGCTTTTTCATGTGCAAACTATCAAATTAATCTATAAGTTTGTACACAATAATCACTTCTCTCATTCTACTCGAACTTTTATATTTTCTTCACTTGAAATGCAAGGATCGAGTTTATACTCTATACTCTACACACCAGTTTAGAATGGGTTGTTTCTAATAACTTTATAAGTCACTTTACTATATTAATAAGATCTTCAAGTGATTGTCACTTTTATAGCCACTTTACTTAACTCGCATTTACCTATTGCTTCACATGCTCAACAAGAGAGATACAGTGGAGTGGAAAGTTTGAACAATTTGAAAGTAGAAAATTTGAACTGTTTTAATGGAATGAAGGATAAATCATACAAATAGATATTCGTCCTAAAAGGATAGTCTCTTTTGAAGAAGTTGTTTTAATCTTACGTAGTTTATTGTAAAATGGTGTTATGACACCATGTGTTTGATTATTTCAGGATGGTAAATTTCATTAAAGATGTTTAAGATGGTTTAGCATGGCGTGGATTTCAAATAAGACATTCAGATGTGTGGTACATTAAGTGAAAAGTGAAACTGATTGATTTCATATTGTCAATGTCCCATCTATGCACAATTATCTAATTGAAGAATCTCTTTTTGTGTATAAGGTGTCTTTGTTAGCATGTCAAATAAAAGTAAATATTTTCACCTCACTAAAGTACTTTATATTTACTCGAACTTTTTTTTTTTTTTTTTTTTTTTGATCCCAGGGTTCCTCGTAGAGTTAATCACGGGACCACTAGCCCGGCCACGGTGTCCTGGCGGAGGCAAATCGCGGATATGCCCAGGCGGTGGCGGCAGCGCTTATACTCACGACCCCAGGGAGCCCTCCTACAAGCCAATGCCGTTCCATAATGCTTGAATGGATGTGCGGCTCACAGGACCCAAAACCCAAGATAGGAATTAAACCAGAACGATTCTCCTTGGGGGGAATCGAACCAGTGACCTCCCCTTCGGGAAGTTACCCAAGATACCATTGGGCCAAAGCCCATTAGATATATTTACTCGAACTTTTCAATCATGATAGAATGCTAAAGCGTCATTGGAATCATCCCAAGGCCACACGCACCTGTCTCCACCATTTTTCTCTCTTCTTTGACTAAAACTTTGACCAATGATTGCATCAGAAGAAGGTAACAAGTAGTTGATAGTGAATAATGTAGTGGTTTGGGATTATGAAAAGGTAGTTGATAGTGAATAATGGAGTGGTTTGGGATTATGAAAAGGAGAGTCTTTGATATGCACAGTTCTGTTACATTCATAATTGAGTTACTGTTAAAGTCCAAGATTGATATGTATTTGGAATTGGAGAGTGATGTGGGAACGGTTTACGGAGAAGTCCAACTTTGCAATTTCGAAAACGGTATAACCAAATTTCGTCTCACATGGTAAATATCGTAAATTAGAACATTTGTTCTTATTATTCTGGTGAACTCTTAGATTTTTCCACATTGTTCTTCAATCTGACATTTGAATTTTCATTTACTCTCAAGTTGATGCAACAGTTAAGAACAAACTTAGGCAACATCCGTTTGTAGTTTGTGATTGTTTGCTATTCTACTTAAATGAAATTTGAGTAATTGGGGTGATTTTAATGGTGTTCATCTTTTAATTTTACTTACTTGACCACCGTGCATAATGTTCTGTGCCATTAGCACCGGTTAGGGAGTACTAGTTTATATTGCAATAGAGGTGGAGAATAATCAACACACAAAGAGTGGCTAAGATTCAATCTCAGAAAATACAAAAAAAAAAAAAAAAAAAGCTGAGATTGAATTTGAAAAGAAAAAAAAATGTCTAACTCCCAACAGTTACAGAACTCTCCTCTATTCTTTTTCGACAACCGCTCTACTCCACACTTTCCCCATTCCTTCCCTATCTATGTACATTCACTCACCAACCCCGCCCGTCGCATGCAACCCTCACTTTAAGTATTCTTTTTTAATTTGCACTTTTCATTGGATCCAATTTCATCTAAACAAAATGATTACCGGTGGAAGAAGTTGCATCTCTTCTCCGCCGAATTTCTCAAACGATGTTAATCCATCTTCAGCACCACCCCCAGATTTCAGGTTCATTTACTTTTCTGTTCTTTATAAAATGCATTTTTTTTAACTTTTTCATGCTTTGTTCTGTACACTCCAACTAACATACATACACCATTTTAGATTCATGTTTTTCTGTGTTATAGATAATAGATGTCTGAATTCTCCATGTTTGCAAAGCTCCTATTTCTGAAAGCAACATCATCATCGCTAAGTACGATATTTCTTTATTTTACATGTTTTCACTTAATTGATCTGTTTGTAATAATCAATTTATGCTAAGTTATGTGGTCTAAAATTGGTCATTGATTTTGGGACAGAGTGTAGGGTAAATATTAGCAATAATATTTGAAAAGGCTTTATCGAAAATAGCAAAATAATAACTATTAATAATAAATGCGGAAATTGAAATAATCGGAAGTCGAGTCTTGTGTTGAACACAATTTTCGCAAGAAGATATTGTCCCGTCCAAGTGCTTACGGTTGCTAGCAATCTTCTCGTAAGATAAAACAACTTATCGTCTTTTTGATAGAAGCACTTCAAATCAAAAGACTCGACGAACTTAATTGGTGTTTAGAACTTCTGAACTTTGAAGGGAGGAAGAATGCTACAAGATGATATTTAACTGAATATCTAATGCTTTGGATGAATTGATGAAATGAATTGACAACCTGGGGGGCCTTTTATAGATATTGAAGAGTTCTGGTGACCTTTCTGTTGGATCGTACCTAATGGGATAGCACAATTTGGGCTACTACTTGCATGGTTGGCCCAATGGTCCAACTAGGTTGGCCCAAGGAGGAACACTACTCCTTGTTTACATTCACTTATAAACTAGCATTATTTTACATCTCAAAGCAATGTGGGATAACTCTTGCATATCCCATAAACTCTTCATTTACCCATTTCATTTTGTATACTTTGAGCATTAATTTCTCATTAACCACAAATTAGTTTTGAGAAAATAAATATATCAAATTAATCTACTCCAAATGCAGATTATTAATATGCAATCAATTTTCATTTTCCTAAAATGAAACCTTATGAAATTCTTGGTCAAAAGTCGATCAAACCTTGATGATGCCAAAATCGTCAAATCAGCCCAAATCCAAGCGTTCGGATGCTCCGGAGATTGCAAGGCCTGAAAATAAGGGAAAACACGTAAACTAAGCCGGGACGGATCCGGCTAAAGGCCCTCCGGCGTGAGAGTAAGTTCACGATTTGTATGTAAGAAACAAAATTGACAGAGTTTCTGTATTGTAAAAAATAACGTACCCAGTAATGAGCCATAGGGCTTGTATTTATAGGGATGGATTGATAGAATCCATGTTGAAGTGAACTTGTAAAGAGATAAGATATAATCTTAAGAGAATTATATCTGTTAAGGAGTCATTGTTTGACTTGAATTGGTGTTGGTAATTGTAATCCTGATTGGATCACGACTGTAGAATCCTTGTTTGATAAGGACTGTGTAATCTGCTAGCCGGAACGCCGAGGAGCAAAAATGTTTTATCTCGGCATTAGCATATAAGCCGAGCTGCATGATATTGCCTCCTCGTCATTTGATGATTGGCCGGCATGTGAAGTTGCGGGGGTGAATGATTCTGTTTCCTCGTCACTTGATGATATGACGAGGTAAGAACTTTTCTCTCCTCGTCACTTGCGATATCTCGGAGCAAGATGGTCCAAGTACGAAGATATAAGGCCGAGATGGATGCTCTTCGGCATACGAGGAAGATGTTCCTCGGCCCTGACACTTGCGTATTGGATTATGTTTATGGCCCAATCCCTTTGGGCCCAATTCGGGCAAGCCCATATTCGTATCTCGGTTTATACTGTTCAGTGGCCCCCGACTTTCTAGCTCGGCATATGACGAGGAGAAAGTCATCTCGTCCTCGGCTTTATGGGATACGAACAGGTTTTGACACGTGTCCTCGGCGTCTCTTCATTATCTGACGGTTAATATTCTAATGATTACATGGGGCCCCCCAGTCTTGTCACACCTTGAAAATCGTTACCAGCATTTAATTTAGGGGGCGCCTTACCCGGATTCTTGCTTTACCCATGGGTTTGACCCGATTAAGTGAGTATAAAAAGCTAAAATCCTCTCATTTAAACCTTTACACACCCCAATTGTTTTAGAGCGAATAGCAAGGATTCACCGGCGAATCTCAGGTCTTCATCCTACCCAGCTTTCGGCGAACTTGATTTTTCCGGCGAAGTTACATTCTGTTGCGATTCCGACCATTCCTTCACACTCAGGTATGAAATTTCTCCCTTTTTATGTCTTTCGCTCCTGATTTCGAATTTTCTAGGGTTTTTGGAAGAAATTTTGAATGTGCCAAGAAAAAGAACCGCCATCGTTGAAGACTGAAGCTTTTCTTCATGAATTTCTACTTTTTTAACTCTTCAAACTTCAAATCTTTGATTTTCTTTGAAATTTGTATGAACTTCCTTGAATATTGAATGAACTTCCCCTTTAATCTTTGATTTCCCTTAGAAATGGCTCGTTCTTGGGACCATTCCCCCCGATTCCGTTATGGATATCACACCGGCAATTTGAGGGTTTATCGTAGAGAGAGAGGTCCATGGTTGATGCTGAACTTGGATGACATAGGAAAGATGTTGAGGAGTTATGGCCGTACCCGGATGTTCATCCAATACCCAGATAAAACAAGAATAGATCGAATTGATTCTTCAACTCGTAATGTAGTGTTGCTTGAGGATAGAGCTGAAATAGTGGAAAATAACGAGTTGTTCTATCCTTCATCTGATCACATAGTTCGCGAGCGTTTGAGTGGTAAGGCTCCCTCCTCGGCCTTCTGATAATGACGAGGAGGGGTATCTCCCTTCCCCGTCATAAGATCAGCCATTGAAGAGGTAACTAATTTTGTCCCCTCGTCTTTTTGCAGATATGATGGGTAGAGAAGGAGAGACATCTTCGTCCCCCCGAATTGTTGATGCTTTCATGGAGGGTGCTCAGGTCGAGGGCAGAAGAGGCCGAGGAAGGGGAAGCCGAGGGAAACAACGGGAGAGGGCTCCAAAGGCCGGGGATCCCATGCTCGAAAAATTGTATTCCACGTACGGGGTGGACAAAACCGAATATAAGTTAACTTATATGGGCAAACTTGATCTTAAGACTGAGAAGGAGGAGGAGAACTTCTACTACAATGAAGATTACGTCCATTTCTACTTCAAACAATTTCAACAGGGGCTCCGTCTTCCTCTGGACCCCTTTATTAATGAATTCTTAGATGATGTGAGAGCGGTGCCGGCCATGCTGGGAGCCAATGGTACCAGGGTTCTTGTTAGTTTCATTGTCCTTTGCCGTAGCTTAGGGTATGAGCCAACCATGGGAGCTTTCCGGCACTTCTACCAAGTTAGCTTTGTCAAGGAAAGTTGGCTCCTCGTCATTAGGAGTGCACCCAAGAAACCAAAGCTGCTTCTCCCCATGTCTAGCAAAGTTGCAGGTTGGGATAACCACGTCATTAGGGTTGAGAGTCGCCAAGGCTGGGAATTCCAATCTCCTTGCAAGGATCCAACTTCATCAGGTCATGTTCAATAGTATGAGTGGACCAAGGATTTGATAGAACGCCTTGAGACGTTTGCCGAGGTGGGGGTCCTTGATTGGTCGGCGGTAGAATCTACTGATCACTACTACGTCCAAGCTGGATTGATGCCGGGACCGAAGGACGGGGTGGTTCCCCTCGTCACCGTTAAGAGGGGGAGGCATTTTAATGATTGGACAACACACCCTGGCCTCCTATTTCACAAGGATTGTCCGAGGTGCAAGATCCCTCCCCTTGATCAGTGCCTGGAGGAAGTAGATGTGGTTGGATGTAAATATTTAACTCTGATACTCGTAATTTTTTGCATTATTTGTTAATTCTCCTTCTGCCTGTACTTAACCATCTCTTCCTTGTCTTTGCAGTTTTAACCCCCGAGGAAGAATCAGCTCTAGCCATGAAGAGACTAAGTCCTATGGAGCTGGTGAAGCAGAAGAGGAGACACGTCAAGAAATCGGGCTTGGTAGAGAGAAGGGAGGAAGCCAATGCCCGCAATCTGATTCTAAATGCTCAGGTTGATCAACCCCTTCCCTTCAAACCACATGGGGAAGTGAATGCCGAGGATGTTGTGTCCGAGGAGCGGGCTGACCTAATTACTGGAGATAGGCTCATCCTTAATGCTGATGCCGAGGAGGTGGAGGCCGAGGAGACAGGCCTCGTAGACAGGCGTTCTGGCTCCAAGAAAGCCCAAGTAGCTAGCGCCAAGGAGCCTGCCGCTAAGCGGGCAACTGTTGACTCCTCCAACCCTGAGGGTCCTCCTCCCCTTACCATTCAAACCGTCAAAACTTATGACGAGGCCGACGAGCTGGCTCGGCGGATGGCTGCAAGTGTCCCACGTCTGAGGGGTCTTCCTCTGCAAAATAGGAAGGGACCTTTGGTGAGATTGGGCCGAGCTCCAGTCCAGAGAGCTATGGACGAGGAGTCTTATGAGGCTCTCGTCAAAGAGGGTCCTAGCGAAGATAACTTGCTTTGCCGCAAGGGTCTCTTAATTGCCGAGGTGAATGTCTCATTTTCTCGGTCATACTAACTTTGAGATTTGCTTGGATTTCTAACATTGATTTCTCTTTCAGTTGGCTTCTGTCATGGCTTATGAGAACGTCTTGGCCAAGAAAAAAGCCAGGCACTTGAATGAGGCTAAGTCTGCCCAGGAGAAGAGTGAGGCCGAGAAGGCTTCCATGGTTAAGCTTCTGAAGGCCAAGGATGCTGAGCTTGAAGCGGCCAAGGCCAAAGTAGAAGCCGAGGTTCTGAGAGCCGAGGGAGAGAAGACAAAAGCCGAGGAACATCTCCGGCAAAAAGAAGAAGAGCTTGCTAAGGCAAGGAAGGATAAGGCCGAGGTCCAAATGAGGTCCGAGGAAGCCGAAGCCAAATGCCGAGGGTTCAAAGCTACTCTTCTTTCTAGGGAAGAGGAGGCTGTGGCCCAATTCAAAGAGAGCCAGGCTTTCAAGGACGCCATGATGGCCAGCTCGGCCTTTCAAGATGCCGTGGATGAGAAAACGGCAACCATGTTCGAGGACGGGTATCTCCACCTTGCCCGTAGCATCCTGGCTGACCCCTCCACCGGCTTGGACATTAACAAGGTGGCCATGCTGATTTGCCGGGATCAGTATGACGAGGAAGCTAGGGCTCTCCACCACTTAGTTCCATTCTCTGAGTATAACTTAGAAGTAATGGCCGAGAAAGATGCCCAAGCGTGCCGAGAAGTGTGGAAGCCAGCCCCTGTCGTCCCCGGCAATATCAAAGCCTTGGTGGAGGCGATTCAGGATGAGGGAGAGCCCGAGGTCGGGGGAGGAGAGGCCGAGAAGACTGATTCCCAAACTGATCAAGCCGTTCTTCCTCCCCCTGGTACTATCACGGAGCGGTGGCTTGAAGAGCCTTTTAACGATGGCCAGCAAACTTAGGATAGATTTTCCTTTCTTGCTTTTTGTAATAGATGATAGGACTTGTATTTTCCCTTGAATATCAATGAAAAAGTACTTTTTGTTTTAATTCATGTTGTTTCAATGAATTGCTTGTGTTTCTGTATGCTAGACATAGGCACCAGATTTGTGAAGGCGGGATCCGAGGAGGGTCCCTCATTCCCTGATTGTTGAGCAAGTGATTAGGCCGAGGAAGGACTCCTCAGTCTTTAACTGTACTCTAAGTCGTATAGGTCGAGGAAGGACTCCTCGGCTTTGACTGTTGGGTGATTTCTTCTTTTTCGTCTCCTTATGCCGAGGAAGATGACTCGTGCACAGGTTTCAGACGTGATGCCTTTTAGTCGTAGTGACAAGATGTTTTCTTGTCTTGACGGGAGGCGAGTCATCAGGCCGAGGAGGAATCCTTGGTCTTGACTGTGATAGTTGTAATCCTGGAATCAAGGCGGACCCTTGTCAGGATATAAAGCCATTAGGCCGAGGAGGACCCTCGGTCTTGGCTGTTAGGAGCTGTGTCAAGACGTAAGGTGTATGTTTCGAAGAGTCGGGGATTAAGTCCTCATCTTCTGGTGTTTGTGTGAAGAGTTGATAGTTGCTTTGCATGTTGGAAGAAACTGCTTTCGTAAAACTGAAATGTGATTACATCAAACTGCAATCCTATCAACTAAAAAGTAAAAGACAGAAAACAAGAAACTAATCTACAGCAAAATAAACTAGACTAGTGATAATATTTTCTAAGATTGTCGGAGTGCCACGGATGCTTGAGATCTTTCCCCTTCTTGGTCTTCAATCTGTAGGTCCCTTCTCGAATGACTTGAGTGATGATATAGGGACCTTCCCAATTTGGGGATAGCTTGTTTTGTTCTGCCTTCCAACCAGTTGCTTCGATTTTTCTAAGTACCCAATCGCCTACTTGGAATACTCTTCTGATGACCCTTTTGTCATGATATGCCTTAGTCCTTTGCTTGTAATTTACCATCCTCATCTGCGCAGCTAGTCGCTTTTCATCTATCAGGTCTAGGTCTAGGAGCCTATTAACCTTGTTGACTTGCTCATCATAATGGGAGTATCTCACCGTAGGGATGGCCATTTCAGCTGGTGCCATAGCCTCAGAACCGAAGGTTAGTGCGAATGGGGTTTCCCCGGTTGGCTCCCGGGTGGTTTTGCGAATAGCCCATAAGGCTAGGGGAAGTTCGTCCAACCATCTACCCTCGCGTCCTTCAAGGTTCTTGGTGAGGGCGGTTAGGACCAGTTTATTGGCAGCTTCTGCTTGACCGTTGCCTTGGGGTCTGCTTACTGAATATTTTACATGGCGGACTTTGACTCTTTCCAATTCCGTTGTAAATGCCGTAGAGAATTGAAGTCCACGATCAGAAACAATTGTATGTGGAAGGCCAAATCTGCACCATATATTGTCGTGGACAAAGTTGATTGCGTTCTCTTCCGTTATCTTGGCTGATGCCTTGGCTTCTATCCACTTGGAGAAGTAATCAACAGCTACTATCACATACTTGCAATTACCACGGGCGGGAGGGAAGGGTCCAATGATGTCGATCCCCCACATATCAAATGGCCACGTGGGTATCACAAGTGTTTGCTCAACTGCCGGTTGTCTAGGAATGTCAGAAAATCTTTGGCACTTGTCACATTTTTTAACATAGGTGTGAGCGTCCTCCCTCAGGTTTGGCCAGTAGTAACCTAGCGATATGATCTTGTCAGCTAAGGTTCTGGCCCCCGGGTGTCTGCCGCAAACACTTTCATGTACTTCTGCCAAGAGGTTCTCAATTTCCTTAGGATAGACACACCTTAGCAGGGGCTTCGTGAAAGATCTTCGGTAGAGGACTCCGCTCATCACCACGAACCTTGGGGACCTCTTCTTGATAAGTTTAGCTTGAGCTTCATCTTCTGGGAGTTTCTCCTTCTCAATGTACTCAATGTAGTCATCGATCCAACATCTCTCCTCTCCGTCTAGGAGCATGACTTGTAGTCTTTCATACGCAGGTTCCTCGGCATAAACTACATATGGATTGGTCTTAGATGTAGACACTTACATGGTTGCTAGTTTAGATAGAACGTCTGCGACTTGATTATCTTCCCAGCCTATTTGCTTGAGTTCGAAAAATTCCATCTTCTTCGTCATATCCAGGACCAGGTCTCTATACTTGGCAAGGGTGGGGTCTTGGGTGTTATACTCTCCCTTTACTTGTTTGACAACGAGTTGGGAGTCACAGAAAGCCGCCACCTTAGAGCTTCATATTCTGCTTGATTGTTGGAGGCGGGGAACTTGAAACGGATGGCGTCTTGCGTGGTGTACTCTCCTTCCGGGCTTGCTAGTACAACTCCAGCTCCGCTTCTCTCTTTTGTAGGCGATCCGTCAGGTATACGGGATCCAACGGTTGGATGGGAGTTGATGGGAGAGTCTTTTCCTCCGGTGCGTTTTGCTTTCGGGAGGTGGGGAGATGCTCACCCATAAAGGCGATCTCGACCATGAAGTCAACCAAAGGCATTGCCGGGAGGGTCTTCCTTGGTTGGTAGGTGATATCAAACTTCGGTAAGAGCGATGGACCAATTAAGGAGACGTCCGGAGCCGTCCAACTTATGTAATATCTTCTTCAGTGGTTCATTCGTATATACAGTGATAGGATGTGCAGAAAAATAGGCACGTAATTTCCTCGATGCAATGACTAGCGCGTACGCTATCTTCTCCACATTAAAGTATCTGCTTTCCACGTCAGACAGTGCCTTAGAGACATAGTAGACGGGCTTCTGAATTCCTTCGTCATTAGAACTAGGACGGCTGCGACGGCATGATCGGTGGCGGCTAGGAAGACATACATCTCACCTGGTAGTTGGATCTGAGCAAGGGAGGGGGACCCAAGTACTTCTTCAACCGGAGGAATGCTTCAGAACATTCGGGAGTCCAGGAGAAGCTCTTGGTACCCTTCAAAACCTTGAAGAAAGGCAGTGCTTTTCGGCGGATTTGGCGATAAATCTTCCAAGTGCCGCTATTCTTCCATTAAGTCTTTGAACCTCCTTGATGGTTGTAGGTTCCTTCATGTCGATGAGCGCCTTAATTTTTTCAGGGTTGGCCTCTATTCCCCTTTGAGATACCATGAAGCCTAGGAACTTTTCTGCCGTTACTCCAAATACGCACTTGCTTGGATTCAGCTTCATGTTATTAGCTCGGAGGTTGTTAATTGTCTCTTCCAGGTCGGGAGCGTGACTGCCCTCCTTGGTCTTTATGACCATGTTATCAATGTAAGCTTCCATGTTGCGACCTATTTGTGCTTCAAATACTTGGTTCACCATTCGTTGGTACGTGGCACCCGCGTTCTTGAGCCCAAAGGGCATCATGATGTAGCAATAATTTCCCCCGGGTGTTTGGAAGGCCGTCTTCTCGATGTCCTCTTCCGCCATTTTTATCTGATGATAGCATGAATAGGCATCTAGGAAGCTGAGAGTTTGGTGTCCAGCAATGGAGTCAACCAACTTGTCAATTCTGGGGAGAGGATAGCTGTCCTTGGGGCAGACCTTGTTTAGATCAGTGAAGTCTATACACATACGCCACTTCCCATTTTGCTTCTTCACCATAACTACATTGGCTAACCAAATGGGGTACTCGGCGCTAAGCAATTTCTGCACCTCTTCTTTAATAGCTTCCTCCTTGTCCCTTGCAAAGTTTCTCCTTGTCTGGGAGATAGTCTTCGCCAAAGGATCAACTTCCAGGCGGTGGAGGGCTACTTCTTCATTGATTCCTCTCATGTCTTCGACTCTCCAAGCAAATACGTCGAGACTGTTTTTTAAGAGGGTGGTGATTCTTTCTTTCTCTTCAGGAGATAGTTGGCCCCCGAGTTTAATTTTTTGTTCAGGATAGTCAGGATTGATGACTACCTCTTCCAGCTCATCTACAGGCTTCATTTCAGGACCGTCTCGAAATTCCAGAGACTCGATAATGATTTCTCTAATTCTCCTCCCTTCGTTGTCGTTCACATTGAGGCCTTCTTCCTCCATAAGTTTATCAATGTTTTCTCAGATACAGGTGGAATTGTTCCTTAGTCATCTGCAATTTCTAGGACCATAGGCTCTTCCTCATTATCAAGTACCTCACGGATATAGCTCATTCTAGAGCTAGTCTCGGTGGTTTTCTGAGATTTAGAGATCTTAATGTTTTCCTCGGAGGTATCTATCTCCACACTTTTCGATTTCTTTCTGCTCTTCATGACATGTTCCAAGAAGTCTTTGGGGGTTGCCCTCACACATCCAATTCCAGCACGAGTGGGAAATTTAACTCGTTGGTGGGGAAGGGAGGCCACCATCCCAAGCTTAGCTTGACTTGGAATGCCTATGATTGCATGATAATCACTAGTCAAATCCATGACTACGAAGTTGACAGTGGCCTTGGCTCGGAAGGGATGTTCACCGACTTCAAGTTCCAGTTCCACAGTTCCCTTAGCTCCAACCTTATGGTTGGTGAATCCTTCCAGCCTGCCATGATATGGTTCCAGGATAGTGTCTTTCAATCCCATCTGTTGGAAAGCGGAGTAGTACAGAATGTCACGGGAGGCCCCCGTGTCCACAAGTAATCTTTCCGATTCCACATTGTCAATTCGACCCTTTATCACCAAGGGTTGTTCACGGGCAGCACGGCTCCCTGCCAGTTCGTTGGGTGAAAAGCTGATGACCTCTTTCGCCTTATGAATCCAAGCAGGCACATGGTACACTTTGCTTAGTTCATGGATCTGGTCCCTTAGCTTCCTGGTAGAAGTCACTTCTTCACGGATCACGTGCAATTTGGCTCTAGGAGGCCTACGCTCTCCATCTTCACTCTTGTCATCATCTTCGCTTTCCTCTTCCTTCCTCTTTCGCTTGTTATCTTTCTTCATGACATAGCGATCTAGCTTTCCCTCGTCAACCCATCGTTGAATTATTTTCTTGAGGGCCCAACAACCATCAGTGGTGTGCCCGTTGTCCTTTTGGAAATCACAGTATTTGGAAGTGTCACGAGGGTACTTTGGTTTTTCACTCAACGGACGAGGCGGTGGAAGATTTACTAACTGCATGATTTCTGAGATGGGCTTGGTCAGAGGGGTGAACACTTCAGGTTTCTCTGTGCCTCTTGTTCTGTTCTTCCCCTTGGATCCCTTGCCATTCCCTTTATCATTCTGGCGAGTGCCCGTCGCCTCTGGTTCCTCCTTGTCGGATCCCCTTTTCTTGCTCTTATCCTCAGCCATTGCAATGGCGTATGCCACTTGGTATAATTCGACTTTGGATTTAGGTTCCCGGGCGGAGAGTTCATAGATGAGTGGACCAGATTTCAATCCAGAGTTGAAACAAACAATGACCTCCCTGTCAGTGAGGCGTTCTTCAACCTGGTCTGCCATTTTTCGGAACCGGTTGTAGTAGCTAAGGGTGGTCTCTCCCTTTCCTTGCTCAATATTGGCAAGGTCAGTCAATCTCATCTTTCTCCTACCAGTCGTGGCAAAGTGGTTCAGAAACATTCTCCTCATGCCTCCCCAGCTATCGATGCAACCTTTTTTCAGTTCACGGAACCAGGTCAAGGCTGTTTCGGAGAAGGTGCTCGCGAAAGTTTTGCAAAGCATGTCATCAGCTACAGTGAGGAGATTCATGGTTTGTTCAAAACTTTGCACATGGTCTTTTGCGTCAGTGGTTCCGTTGTATTTTTCAAAATTCGGGACCTTAAGGTGGGGATTAGGTGGTGCAGCTGTTATCCTCAAGGAGAACGGACGAGTTGCCCAGTCAAAGTCATCATCATCAAATTTCTTTCCCATCTCCATGTCATCGAGCCTTTGTTTCAACAGCTCCCATTGTTTTGTTTCCACTCCTCTGTCACTGCTTGAGCGGGTGCTTCGTTGGGAGCTACGGGTTGATTTATCTTTGGGGCGACCATTTATCCTACTGTGGTCCCCGTCATTTCGATGGCTGTCTCGTTTAGATGGTGCCTTATCATGTCTTGGTTCCAACTCTTGGCCACCCAGTATCATTCGGTATGGTTCAGGTGTCCTCGGCCTGGCAAATTCACGAGCACGAGGACGAGGAGAATCTGGGCGAGGTCGACGTGGTCGAGGAGAATCATGACGAGATCGTCGAGGACGAGGTGATCCAGGGCGACGAGGAGCCATGACAAGACGAGGTGGTGACATTCGCTTGCTCAGACTGAGCCTTGTCCTTAGGTCCCGTAAGTTCACTTCTTCTTCCCTGGGAGTTAACTGGCTTCTCAAATCGACAACCTTATCCTTCTTCTGATTATTATGCCGAGGACGGGAGGAATCTCAGGGGGCCTGCTTAGATGGAAAGGCAGGATCGAGGGGAGGACCTCGTCGCTCACCCTGCTCCCTTCCAAGAGGGTTGCCCATAGATGGCAGCATGAATTCAGCCATGGAATGGTCTGGGTCCAATTGCAAAAGAGCAGCCTGTGTCTCATACATCCTTTGCAACATCTCCATTTGTTTATGTAACAAAGAGCGTCGATCAACGGGTTGAGTTCCTCCCGCTTGACCGGCGTCGGCATTCTTTGTCTTCTTCCTTCCCACTTGCTTCCCACGAGGACGAGTAGGACGAGGAAGGTCAGCACCCTCTCCCTCGGCGTTCGCCTGACCCTTAGAACGAAGAGTCATGGCGAGGGGAGGAGGGCCGTCAGGCTGAGGTAGAGGAGGAGGAGGAGGTAGCTCCTCGGCACCTGTGTTAACCCCATTCACTTGGGTTTGGTCCTCGGCAGTTACACTTGTAAATTGTCCGTTCATTGCAAATCAACAACAAATTATCAAGTGCAAATTTCCCAAAAATCACGCTTTTCAATAGATCCAAATTTCTGACCAAAATTAGGGCAAATTTTGACCACAAACAAACTGCCAATCGCGATTTTACCAACACAAAAATTTAGGCCAGAAATTAGCTTCCGGCCGAATTTCTGCAGAATCCGGCGGTTCAAGAACAAAGCTCAAACGGAACAAGGATTTCCGTTCAAATCTAGCAGATTTCCGGCAAGAAATTTGGCTTTTAGCGAGCTTTTTCCAGGCCAAACAAAGGGTGTTTGAATCGATTTCTCGGCAATGGAACCAATTGATGATGCCAAAATCGTCAAATCAGCCCAAATCCAAGCGTTCGGATGCTCCGGAGATTGCAAGGCCTGAAAATAAGAGAAAACACGTAAACTAAGCCGGGGCGGATCCGGCTAAAGGCCCTCCGGCGTGAGAGTAAGTTCACGGTTTGTATGTAAGAAACAAAACTGACAGAGTTTTTGTATTGTAAAAAATAACGTACCCAGTAATGAGCCATAGGGCTTGTATTTATAGGGATGGAATGATAGAATCCATGTTGAAGTGAACTTGTAAAGAGATAAGATATAATCCTAAGAGAATTATATCTGTTAAGGAGTCATTGTTTGACTTGAATTGGTGTTGGTAATTGTAATCCTGATTGGATCACGACTGTAGAATCCTTGTTTGATAAGGACTGTGTAATCTGCTAGCCGAAACGCCGAGGAGCAAAAATGTTTTATCTCGGCATTAGCATATAAGCCGAGATGCATGATATTGCCTCCTTGTCATTTGATGATTGGCCGGCATGTGAAGTTGCCGGGGTGAATGATTCTGTTTCCTCGTCACTTGATGATATGACGAGGTAAGAACTTTTCTCTCCTCGTCACTTGCGATATCTCGGAGCAAGATGGTCCAAGTACGAAGATATAAGGCCGAGATGGATGCTCCTCGGCATACGAGGAAGATGTTCCTCGGCTCTGACACTTGCGTATTGGATTATGTTTATGGCCCAATCCCTTTGGGCCCAATTCGGGCAAGTCCATGTTCGTATCTCGGTTTATACTGTTCAAACCTCATTTTTCCAAAACCAAAATTTCAACACAGAGGTAGTACCTTTTTTTGTAATTCATTTGAATTGTTAGATTTATCGATTCGTAGTTAATGCTATGTTTCATTGATCAAAGTGGATTATTCCTTTTGAATTTTATCTTATTTTTTGTTTGTTGTTTTTCGTTAATAGTTGCCACTACAAGAATAAAGAAAATACTATGAGCTTTTAAAAGCAGATGTACTCTCTATTCTGAAATTAGTTTACTTATTCACTCTTTAGGACAGCGTTTTCATTTTTACCTTCAATTGCATAATATTTGTTGAGCATATTTTGAGTGGCAACATATGTTGTGGGCATTTTTCAATTTTGTCCCTCCCATTGAATTTTCTGTTCATGGATTGTGGTGAATAACTGCTTCTCTTATATTTAATTTGAGGTAGTTAGACACCAAGTATTACATTATCTACCAAGTTTTTGTACCAAAATGATTAAAAAAATAATTAACAATTAAGTGAGATGGATTTCAAAATCTGAGATTTTCCAAAATACATACTCCAATACAAGAAGACTACTAGGGTCAAGAAATTAAAGGGTTGAGAGAGAGTTTTACAATATGAGCTCCAGGAGTTGAAGTCATCCTCTAAAAAGAAGGCATCTTCTGATGCTAAGTTCTGTTGGAATATTTGATATATGTGGGTATGGAAGTCCATAGATCTATGACATTGTTGTGTTGTTGGTTTTGGACTGAATTTGGCAAGGGAAAAACGCGTCTGAGTTTCTGGCAAGGAGGGCGACCGCGCTCATGCCAAGGGCGGCCGCGCTTGGTTGTTTCAAACTCGCCATAAGTTTCTGGCCGTTAGCGCGGTCGCGCAAGCCTCGAGGGCGGCCGCGCTGACGTCGTTTCTGGCGTTTTTCCTGGGCCGAATTAGATCAGTTTTAGGTCTTTTTAAGCCCTAAAACCCTAGTTTTACCATACATATAAATACAATAATTCCTCCAGCCGAGTTTTTACATGATTTTAACAAGAGAAAACTCAATTCTCTAGTTTCTTTCATTGATCGATTACTCTGGGTTCATTAGAGATTTGTTCGTGAGATTCAAGGCGACTGAGATAGGACCGCCGGTGATTACATACCTGTGTGCTGCTTTGTGGTATGTAATCCGTGATCGTTTTATCCTCGGAGAAATTTGCTTGTACCTGAGTTGCACCAATTGGGGGCAATATTTTCTCTTAGGACAGTCTTCCTAAGGCGACTCGATCAAATCACGATAAGTTTTTCTAATCAATCATTTACTTGTTTCTGTTCTGTTTTCCTGATCCTGTTCCATTGCTTTCGGTTTTGCTATTGGCTTAATTGGTACGTTCTTGACTTGATCAATAAATTCCCTACTGTTGATTAAATTGTTAATTTAATCTGTGGTGCAATAATTTGATTTCCAACAGTCTAAGAGAAAATAGTTTTATTTGATCATGTCTGGTGGTTCCTCTAGCTCTCCCTTTAAGTCCCTAGTTGACACCTCCGATCTTCCGGAGAAGTTCGGTGGCAAGAACTTCAAGCGTTGGTCTGAATGCATGAAGATCTGGCTGTCAATTAAGGGCATGTCTGGTATGCTGACATCCAAGTGTCCCGCTCTGAATGGTGATGATCCAGTTAATGTGGCTGCTGTTAAACTGTGGAAGGAGCAGGATGATGTTGTTCAAGGATGCATTCTGTCAGCTTTGTCGAATGCACTCTTTGATGTTTATTGTTCGCTCCTCTCACCGCCGCGTCACCGTGGGACTCGCTTTCCAAGAAGTACGACCGATGACTCCGGTGTGGAAAAGTACCAAGTGGGAAAGTTCCCGAATTATCACATGAGTGAGGGAAAGTCGATTACCGACCAAGTGCACGAACTCCAAATCATTTTGCAATCACTCAAGGATGCCGACATGGGACTTCCCGATAAGTTCGCCGTCATGGCTATTATTGAGAAGTTTCCTCGATCTTGGGGGAATTCGGTATGACCCTCAAGCATCGTATCGGAAGCTTGACACTCAATGAATTGATGAATGCAATTGCGATTCAGAGGTGCATAATGGTAACCAACCTAGCGTACCCGTGGAGGCCGCCGCTAATATGATAACCGGTAAAAGCAAGTTTAAGGGAAAAGGTGTGAAAACTCACTCTAAGGATAAAGAAAACCATGATAAACTTAAAGTTAAGAAAAATAACTTTAGGAAGCCAAGAGCAAAACAGCAACCGCTGGAATTGTGGAGAAGGTGGACACTTTTCTAGGGACTGCCCGTCCAAGAAAGGAAAAGGACCACAAGCCTCTGCTGATGACCATCCCGCCGTCAACATGGTGTTGGGTCCAAAGGATTATGATGATCCCGACTCGACGCACCCGGAGTTGACGATCCGACCTGCAATGTTACAAAGTATGTAACTTCTTATCCCGAAATCTTTATGTCTATGAACCCAACGAGTGGCTAGTTGACACTGGGGAAAATGTGCACGTTTGTGCCGATAAATTGCTATTTGTGTTTTACCACTCGAGCGTGGTAGATCGCTGACGATGGGGAACTCTAGTGCCGCAAAGGTGCTTGGGACTCGGACGCGTGGACCCGAGGTTTCCTAATGGGCGCATTCTTACCTTGTATCAAGTGTATCACGTTCCTGATATTCGTCGCAACATTATTAGTGGTTCTAGTCTAGTTAGGGAAGGATTTGAGATTTCATTTAAGTGTAATAAGGTCATAATTTTGGATTCTGGTAGTTTTGTGGGAAAAGGTTATTCCTCGGATGGTTTATTTAAAATTAGAGTTGAAACTGATGTTTGTTTGCACAATAATTTTAGTTCTATTGATTATCCTGTTTCTTATTCCATTGAATCTTCAAATGTTTGGCATGGTCGTTTAGGACATATTAACTATGATTCTGCGAAAAGAATGATGAATTTAGATATTATTCCTAAACATGCTATTGATAAGAATTCTAAGTGTCATGTATGTGTTGAAGCTAAATCTACAAAAGGTCCGTTTAAGCCGGTTGTGAGAAATTCTGAAATTCTAGATTTAGTTCATACTGATATTTGTGAATTTAATGGCGTGTTGACCAAAGACAAAAAGAAATACTTTCTCACATTTATTGACGATGCTAGTAAATACTGTTATGTCTATTTGCTTAGTTCTAAGGATGAAGCATTAGATAAATTCATTATATTTAAGAATGAAGCAGAAACACAAACCGGCAAGAAACTTAAACGGTTAAGGTCTGATAGAGGAGGTGAATATGAGTCTAACCCTTTCATGTATTATTGCCAAGAAAACGGAATAGTACATGAAGAGACTCCTCCCTACACCCCTCAATCAAATGGTGTTGCTGAACGTAAGAATAGAACCCTTACTGATATGATTAATAGTTTACTCATAAGTTCTGGACTGCCTAAATATATGTGGGGAGAGGCTTTGAATACGGCTTGCCATATTTCTGAATAGAGTCCCTCCTAAACATAGAAAGGAAAGTCCGTTTGAACTTTGGAGAGGTCGACAGGCTAGCCTGAAACACTTAAAAGTGTGGGGGTGCCTTGCAAAGGTACTTGTACCCGCACATAAAAGGAAAAAGCTTGGACCTAAAACTGTTGATGATATCTTTATAGGTTATTCTGAAACAAGTTATGCATTGAGATTTCTTATTATAAAATCTGAAATTTCTGGCATAGATGTGAACTCAATAGTTGAGTTACGTGATGCAACATTTTTTGAGGATGTGTTTCCTATGAAGGACGGACTTCCTAAGGAATCTAACCCAACCACTAATTCCATTCCTGCTCAAGTAGAGGAGCTGACAAATGTGGGGGTTGATTCCAGTGCAACTCATTCTGACGATGAGATTGAACCAAGGAGGAGCAAACGGGCAAGGACCACCAAGGACTTTGGAAATGATTTTATCACTTACAATGTCGAGGGTGATCCTCTAACCTTCAAAGCTGCTATGGCTACTTCTCGATGCCAAGCAGTGGAAGGATGCTGTTAAGAGTGAGATGGATTCTATTGTCTCTAATGGGACATGGGAATTGGTCGATCTCCCTCCTGGTTGTAGCACGATAGGATGTAAGTGGGTCTTCAAAAGGAAACTGAAACCGAATGGAACCGTTGACAAGTTTAAGGCTAGGTTAGTGGCTAAGGGATTCAAGCAAATGGAAGGAATAGACTATTTCGATACCTATTCGCCAGTTGCTAGAATGACTACAATTCGAATGCTTATCGCATTGGCCTCTGTATATGATCTTCCTATCCATCAGATGGATGTTAAGACCGCTTTCTTGCATGGCGATCTAGAGGAAGAAATTTATATGGATCAACCTGAAGGTTTTGAGGCCTCTGGCAATGAGAGAAAGGTTTGTAAACTTGTTAAGTCCTTGTATGGACTTAAACAAGCCCCTAAGCAGTGGCATGAGAAATTTGATAAAATTGTCTCATCGTTTGGCTTTGTTACTAATGAGTTTGATAAGTGTGTTTATAGCAAGAGTATTGGTGATAGTAGTATTGTCTTATGTCTGTATGTCGATGATATTCTGTTGTTTGGAACGGATATGAGGATAATTGATACTACTAAGGAATTCTTGAAAAGTAAGTTTGAGATGAAGGATATGGGAGTAGCTAGTGTGATTCTTGGTCTTAAGTTGACTCGTTCAACTAGTGGCATAACCATATCGCAATCTCATTATACCGAAAGTGTAATTGAGAAATTTGGTTATAAGAATTGCAAAGTAGCTAAGACTCCATATGATCCTTCATCTGCACTTACTAAGAATGAAAGTGGAGTACCGATGGCTCAGTTGAGATATTCTCAAATTATTGGAAGTTTGATGCATCTTGCCAATTGTACTAGACCGGATATATCCAACTCGATTACTAGGTTGGCTAGATATACTCAATGTCCAAGTAAAGCACATTGGGAAGCTCTTGATAGAGTTCTCAAGTACTTGAAGGGAACGATTTCCCTTGGGCTGCATTACGGTAGGTATCCTTCTGTTCTTGAAGGATATAGTGATGCAAGCTGGATTGCCTATAACTCCGGGAGTTATGGCTGTACGGGGTATGTTTTCACCTTAGGCGGAGCTGCAGTCGCTTGGAGGTCGACCAAACAAACTCTGTTGTCTAGGTCTACATTTGAGGCCGAATTAGTTGCCCTTGACACTACTGGATTGGAAGCAGAATGGCTTCGAGGACTTATGTCTGAGTTGCCCATGGTCAGTAAGCGCATGCCTATTATCTCTGTACATTGTGACAACACTGCCACAATTGAGAAACCGAAAAGTGTCAAGTACAATCAGAAACTAGGAGACACATCCAAATTAGATTAAAATCTATAAGGGATCTAGTGTCTCGGAAGGTGATAGCTGTTGATTATGTTGGTACCTAGGATAACACAAATGATCCTTTAACCAAAGGGCTAGAATTTGCTCTAGTTCAAAAATCTAGGTTGGGGATGGACCGAACCCCGTCTCGATTCAAACGCAGCTGGCAACCCAATCTACCTGAGTGGAGATCCCACAAAGGAGATTCAATGTGGTAATAACAAGTCAGTGGGGTGAGTCGAGCACCTAATAATAGATTGACATGTTACATGTCCGAGTCTATCCCCGAATAGCCTAGAGGTGCTCGTTGCTGCTAATAAAGTAAAAGTTTGGAACTTTGAATGGGATCAAGTCTTTTAGATAAGATGCTAGCAGTACATCTTCTGAGATGCCCAGCTAAGTGAGTGTTGTTGTTGGCCGCAACTAGGGGAATTTGGGTTATTCCTTGAAAGCACTCATGATAGAGGATCGGGACGTATGGCTTATAAGCGTCAAGTGTTCGATAGAGGGCCTATCATAGCTTTTGTCGTGTTTGTTACCGGCAAAGGCCTCTACATTCAAAGGCATCAGATTCAAGACACCCGTTCATCTGGTCCTGTGGAGGTTTGCGTTGGATAACATAGGTAGTGGTTCAAGCCGGAAGGTACCATTATTGAAAGCATGACAATGGACAATCTGTACACGTCATATTTTTATGAACTTGTGGGGGATTGTTGGAATATTTGATATATGTGGGTATGGAAGTCCATAGATCTATGACATTGTTGTGTTGTTGGTTTTGGACTGAATTTGGCAAGGGAAAAACGCGTCTGAGTTTCTGGCAAGGAGGGCGACCGCGCTCATGCCAAGGGCGTCATCGCTTGGTTGTTTCAAACTCGCCATAAGTTTCTGGCCGTTAGCGCGGTCGCGCAAGCCTTGAGGGCGGCCGCGCTGACGTCGTTTCTGGCATTTTTCCTGGGCCGAATTAGATCAGTTTTAGGTCTTTTTAAGCCCTAAAACCCTAGTTTTACCATACATATAAATACAATAATCCCTCCAGCCGAGTTTTACATGATTTTAACAAGAGAAAAATCAATTCTCTAGTTTCTTTTATTGTTCGATTACTTCGGGTTCATTAGAGATTCGTTCGTGAGATTCAAGGCGACTGAGATAGGATCGCCGGTGATTACATACCTGTGTGCTGCTTTGTGGTACGTAATCCGTGATCGTTTTATCCTCGGAGAAATTTGCTTGTACCTGAGTTGCACCAATTGGAGGCAATATTTTCTCTTAGGACAGTCATCCTAAGGCAACTCGATCAAATCACGATAAGTTTTTCTAATCAATCGTTTACTTGTTTCTGTTCTGTTTTCCTAATCCTGTTCCATTGCTTTCGGTTTTGCTATTGGCTTAATTGGTACGTTCTTGACTTGATCAATAAATTCCCTACTGTTGATTAAATTGTTAATTTAATCTGTGGTGCAATAATTTGATTTCCAACAAGTTCTTGGTCAAAAGGGAAAAGAAACTCAATAGGCTTAATGAACAATTAGAGATTAATCGAGTCAAATAATAACAAAGAAGTGAAAAAGATCAAAAGTGATGAAGAAGAGCTTCAAGTAGCAAAACGGTTGATATCAGAATTTGTGGACAAAGCTTGAGGCAGAGGTGTCAAAGGTTTAGGCCGAGTATTCTGAAGTTAGGGAATCATTACAGAAAGAACTTATGGAGGCTAAAAAAATGGGGTTTTGTTAACCGATAATCTTGCTTCACTAAGGGAGATTATAATAAACACACAAGAAGAGCTTCATTGAGTGTCCCATGAACTAGCAGGAAACGTGGAAGATCGTAATAACACAAGATGGATACTTGTAGAGTGGAATTTAAAGGTTTTTTTCTTTTTTGTGGGTTGTAGTTTTAAATTTAGTGTGGTTGAATCATGCTCAAACTTGATTTACATCATAAGTTTAGTTGTCAATGAGTTAGGTTTACCTAAAATATTGACCACCTTGGCTTATTGTTGGAACTCGACTTTATGATATATGTCCGGGTAATGGATTTCATAGATGGAAGGTGATCATATAGTGAGAAGTTTAAGGAGATCGTGTTTATAATTGTTTTGAAATCTTAGTTTATTTAACTGTCATGTTGCATTAGACGGTGGTACACAAAGTGATACAGAAAATTTGGGCTTCAAATTATGTGATACTTGGGGGGCAGGGAAATGAGACAGAGTCTTCTAGCCACATTTGTGAAGAAACAAAGTGTTTCTTCCTACAGTTGATCGGTTCAGGCATTACTATATTCATGTTGCTATTGGAATGGCTCTTAAGTCTTCAACTTGATATTACTGTGTAATTCAATTCTATCTCTATAATTTAATGCTGGATTTTGAGTACTACTCAGTGTTTGAAGTGTTCATAAGAATATCTACTGATCTTTTTTGTTCATTATAATAAAAATCAAAAAATTGTTATTCATAAATTACTAGTCAGTAACCCGTCGGTATCCGACGGAAAATAATTTTTTTTTTGATTAAGTAAATAATTATTTATGTGTTTTAATTGATTTTTAAGTAACAATATAAATCGAAATTGATAATCAATGTAGCGGATATTAGGAGTATAATTAATACAGAAAAAAAATGTTGACACATGATGTAACGTGGAAAGCCCTTGAGACAACTATCTCGCCGGCACAAAACCGCGGGAGGTTAGGTCCCTGCCTAACCAAAAAACATTATTAAGATTTTAGTGTTACAACTTTAGAAGATGAAGAGATATAGTTACAATAGCGTGAGTTTAATATTGTGTGCTTAAGTGTCAACATAATCTCTTCCATCTCCTATAAACTTAAAGAAAAACAAAATAAAAACAAAGAATATAATAAGAAATTGCAATACTTTTGTTTAACCACAAATTGTACGACATAAATTCTCAGAGTCTGTCGAAAACTTCCTTGAAGACTACATTCAGCGTCTTGTCATATGTTTGAGCATCTGAATCACAAATAATAACTTTAAGTCCTCTCTTCTTTGGTTACTCACGGAAAATGCTACATAAAGTTGTCAGGTAGTAGAAAACAAAGTTGTGAAAGATATAGTCCTACATGGGAAAGAGATTGTCCCTGACTCTTGTTGATTGTCATATCAAAAGAAACGTCAAGTGAAAATTGCCTTCTTTGGAATCTTACCGGAAATTTTGTCAAATCTGACGGAGACATTATCATTCTAGGAATAAGCACCTTCATGCCAGCATTTTTTCCCGAAAGCATCTTGGCTTCGACTACGTGCTTACCTACATATATGTAACAAAATTAAGTATTAAATTATATGTATATAAAAATAAAAAATTACTGTATTTACCTAATTGAGTGACAATCATTCTGGTGTCGTTACACAATTCAGCAGCTTGATCAAAATTTCTCAAAAGCATTATTATCTTTATCTTTCCTGCTTGTGTGAAAGAATCAGACATATAAATAGAAGATAGTCATACAATATATGTAATATACATTATAATTCTCGAATAATTAAATAAAAACGTACCTGAAAACATTAATTCTATTTTTAACTTCATTATCCGGGTCATAGATATAAATCTGAAAAAAATGGGGGGGGGGGGGATGGCCGTCATTAGGCAATAAAGAACCTATCATATGATCATTCTTTCCTTTCAATTTAAACGAATAAGGACCATGACCATTGTTTATGCCATGGTCAACTGCACCGGTCATTGAAGTGAATGCGAACATAGAATTGTACGCTCGAATATTGTCTTTATAATTTTTACTCTTTTCATGCTTGTTCTCTAAGAGATCACTCAATAACTTAGGTGGCTGTACTAATGGGTCAATCTGAACTTTTCCATTCATGCAGCATAATAAAAATTTAGGCTGTGTTGATGCTTGCGTACTTTTTAACCTTTCATCATACCAGAACATCACACCACATTTCGAACATTCGTACTTCGGATCGCCTATATCCCCATAAACTACAATATTTTGATAAATATTTAAATTATGTTAGTAATTCATAGGCTATACAGAGAAAATAATAATATAATATATACTTGAGAAAAAAATAATAATAAACACCTGTATTATATTGTTCGTCCGAATCTTTTGCTTTCTACCGACGCGCTTTCTTGGATTTTTCCTTCTGATTTATTAACAACTCACTTGTTGTCGCATGCATGCGAGAATTATTTATTAACGCGGATTCTGTATACAAATGGAATATATGACTTAGTATTAATGAAATATTTTATCATAAGCTATTGAATAATAATTTGTAATAATAAATAGTTTTATTTAAAAATATCGAATGTAGAACAATTAAAAAAAATCATTACCTAAATTCACATTAGGAGATAATAATGTTGTATTATTTGCTCTTTGTTACATTATTTGTTTCTACAATGTCAAAAGAATGTTGAGAACGATTAATATATTTATTTTAGCTCTTTAAAATATATAGTTGACTAATAAATCAAACATATAACTTTCCAGATATAGGACTGTTTTTCATTAATTCAACTTCAATTGCGTAATCGAATCCATCAACATCCAAATTTATCTTTGAAGATTCCAAAATAGAAGCAAATACCTTTCTTGGTCTCCGATTTTTCTTTCCTCACCGTCTTTTAACAAATTTGTCGTAATAGAATCCAAAGAAGAAGAAATAGTTTTTCTTGATCGTCCAATTTTTGGCTCAAGGAGCGTGCCGTGAAAAGTGTTATGTACACTTGATGCTATGCTCGTAAATTTAGTTTGAATAAGAAAAATAATTATTCTTTAATAAAAGATTATTAAGAAATTAAAATTAAAAATAAAATAGGAAAAATATTGTAAATTAACAAAGAAAATTATACATATAGATCCACGGTCGTGACTTGAATTAGGAATAAGATTTTCATTTGTATGGTTCACACCAATACCTGTATATCAAGTATTATTATCTTAGATCTAAATTAATTAACAAATTTATATAAAAAATTACATTATATATATATATATATATATATATATATATATATATATATATATATATATAGAAACAATTTTTTTTTTTAGAATTTGTCTTTTTTATAATGAAAATACTTCAAAATTGACAAAATTCAATAACATATTACCTTGAGCCGTAATACAACTTTGATGATTACTCGGTGAAATCAAATGACTACCCGATGATAAGTCCACTAAAAATAAAAATAAATTCATTTAAAATGATAGTAAAAAATAAATATAAAATCATGCATTCTTATAATTTAATTTTATACACATGATATTAATGGATATGCTAAAATAATAAAGTAAATAATAAAATTACCATTATAAGATGCGTTTTTCTTTTCATAGATGATCTATACATTTGTATAATCTAAAAAACTCAAATATTAATGAACATATATTTAGATAATGTTAATAATTTAACAACAGTCTAAAAATAAATAAAAATAAAATAACAAATCATATACTCCATCCGTCCCAGCTCAGTGGAGACTTATTTCCTTTTTTATTTGTCCCATTTCAGTGGAGACTACCCAAAATGGAAAGAAATCTTCACTATTCCCCCCACTCAGTCTCTCTCCAACTCCATCTACTCCATTTTTACACTCACAACACCAATCAAATCACTATTCCTCCCACTCATCATCTCTCCTATTTAATACTCCCTCCGTCCCACGTGAATGGACACTTATTTCCTTTTTGGGACGTCCCACGTGAATGGACACTGTCCAAAATGAAAAAGAATATTCACTATTCCCTCCACTCATTCTCTCTCCTACTTCACTTTTACACTCACAACATTCTCTCTCCTAACTATTCCTCCCACTCATTATCTCTCCTATTTAATTCTTCATACTCACAAACACCTCCTTCACCTATTTCTCTCTCCTACTTTTCCTTAATTCCCACACCCAAAACGTTGGTGTCCATTGACATGGGACGGAGGGAGTATATCCTACTCACAACACTTTCATTATTCCTTAATCGGTATGCCTAAATTTTTGGTCTCCACTGAGCTGGAACGGAGGGAGTATAATATATAGAAAAATAAGTTATAAATTTTATTTATTAAAAAAAATTAAGACGAAATTTTACATTGTATAAATATAACTTTTGCAAAAAATTAAAATAAAAATATAAAGCATAAAAATGAAATAGTGGAATGGGATATTTGCTAACACTTCATTTAATTTAAAAACAATACACAGAGTATTAAAATGTACTAATGTATTAACGATAATACTATGTATGATGTATCTATCTATATAGAGGTTGTATGTACATATTTTATGTCTATAGTGATGTGGCTTTACAAATGAGAGTTTTAACAAAAAATTATCCACATGAAATCACTATATCTCTTTTCACCAACTTTAATATATATATATATACACTACTATGTAACATATCAGTAAATATTTGATGTGAAATATCATTAATGACCTTTTGAGGTGATGTGAAATATTGAAGGGGCATTTACCAAAAACTACTTTTGAAATATGAATATTACATAAAAAATACCCGGACAATTTAGATATTACAAAAAAAATCTTTAAATATTAAAAAAAAACTATTTTTTTTTTTTAGAAAAAGGTGCCTTGAGGGCTTTTTATTAACAAAATAATAGGTACATTTTTACAAGAGTGAAATGGAGCCTTAACCTCCAACTACCATTACAAATTTGAAAGGCTAGCCTTTGAGTACCACAGTAAGTCACTTTCCCTTTATGAATATGAGCCTCATTTGCCAACCTATCGGCCTAAGCTACAGCTTTGTTTCACTCCATCCCTCCCTATATACATATAAATGATCAATTCACCAACTACTTTGTATATCCCTTTCAAAACAAACCACATTTGCCACACTTACTGATCAAAATTGTCATTTTAATATGAAATTTGAATATTCAATTAAGCATGGAGGGAGTACATTTTAAATCTAGCACTTCCCAGAGGACCTAGACATAAAATATGTACATACACCATTATATATCCACTTTTTTGTTGATTTTGCTTTTTAACAAATGTTTTGTTCATTGAGTCATTACGTCGAACACTTGGAGGGCTTTATCAATAAGACCAGTTTTCACTTAACTTGAGATATGAGAACGATATATTAGGCGATTGTTACCAAGAAGTTTGTACATTAGCAATGTGGAGGCCTTAAATTAGTATACATGTCATCCAATTGAGAGCTGCCAATCTGATTGCATAGTTAGAATTAACAACTATTGAGGTGGATATTTTGATGTGTAGATATATATATATATATATATATATATATATATATATATATATATATATATATATATATATATATATATATATATATAATGTGATATGATTATAAATGGAAAGGGGGAGCTACCTGGGGGCTGCTGTCGGCGGCGATGGAGGTTCGACGACGGCGAGAGAGAAGATAGGTTTATTAACTTAGGCCTCGTAATACAATTCCGCGCTAAGGAGGCCTGGTAATCCAATTCCGCGCTAAGGGGCGTTTGGGAGATCAGAAATGTTTTGGACCACATTTTTGTAGATCACCCACTTCTTTTGGGCCTAGGTTGATCAAACATGAATTGAATTGGGTTATTTTTTTGTTATGGGCTTATGTGCATCAAGCCTGAATTGTTTTGATTCATGGAGTTAAATTAGTTAATTGTTTTATTTTTATAATAAAAATGTGTAAAATTGCTAACATATCCCGGTATTCAATGTGTAATAAATGTTTGCTTGTCATTGAAAATGAATATTTAATTAAGAGTATTTTTGTTAAAATAACATTAATTATGGTTGGACTTAATACTATACATATATATATATACTCCCTCCGTCCCGTAATACTTGACACAGTTACTGTTCCGCACGGGAATTAAGGAAAAAGTAAAAAGGTTGATGTGTTGTGAGTGTAGATAGTTAAGTAGGAGAGAGAATGAGTGGAGAGAATAGTAAATTATAATGGTGTTGTGAGTATTAAAATAATGTAGGAGAGAGAATGAGTGGAGGAAATAGTAAAGATTCTTTACCATTTTAGGAAGTGTGACTTATCAGTGGGACGCCCAAAATAGAAATGTGTGTCAAGTATTGTGGGACGGAGGGAGTATATATATACTCTCATCGTACATACGTCTCTTTTTATCTGTGGATTTATATTAACAAAACATGGGTTCTGATAAACTCGCTTCTTGAATTATATTATTCAGAAATTTAGTTAGAGATGGCTAGGGATTGTTAAAGCATGCAAATGATTTAAGTGGCATGTTGCTAATCTACTCTATACTTTCATTCTCTCCTTCTTGATTTTATACATTCTTCTTGAATGACACAACTAAAAGATGGACAACACACATATGAACCTAGAAGCACAACAAATATATGAAAATTACCTTGGATGAGCCTACGCATTTAAGATTGAATCGATGGCGAGGAAAGAAAATATGCGCCGATGACACAATGATATTGGCGCAGTAAAGCAGGATCGATTTTCAACGGTGGATAATTTCGAATATTTATGTATATTTAGTAGGATATGAATTGTATCCTTAACCGATAATACATTGTCAAATTATCTCTTATCAGTTTTAATATAGATGAATTCAAAATCATCACTTATCCATCCAAGTTTGAATTTTAGATAGAAGTTAAATGAATAATACTTTTTATTTTCAAATAATTCGATTTTCTATTGATTTCTAGAAACTGTATACGAAATTTATGGTTAAATTGTAATTTATTCTGGCATCTCTTTTAAATTTCAAAAATTACTAATTATTTTAAATTTTCGAAAATTACTAATTATTTTAAATTTCGAATTTCTATTGATTTCTAGAAACTGTATACGAAATTTATGGTTAAATTGAAATTTATTCTGGCATGTCTTTTAAATTTCGAAAATTACTAATTATTTTAAATTGAAATTTATGGTTAAATTGAAATTTAGTCTAGTATCTATTTTTAATTTCAAAATTACTAATTATTTTAAATTTCAAAAAAAAAAAATAAAAATTATCTCACTTGGTGTCCTATAGGAGTGGAGGTAATGCGAGTCGATTGACTTATTCTTAGTAAGAAATACTTGTAGAAAGAGTTATACGGATTGCAAGGTTGTTCCGGTGAGAGCACAAAGAACTCAACATAGACTGGTGGTACTTGATTTTCGAAGTAAGAGAATTTCGAGGAAGAGAAAATTACAGGTAGACCCTAGAATCAAGTGGTGGAGACTTCAAGGGGAAAATCAACCGAAATTTGTAGCTAAGATGGTCGATACCGGTATTTGGGCGGATAATATGGAGGATATGGATATAGATTCGACTTGGACTAAGATGGTACATACCATAAAGGAGGTGGCGAAAGAAGTCCTTGGAGAATCTAGAGGAAATGGGCCACCAAGTAAGGACACATCATGGTGGAACGAGGAAGTAAAACAAGCAATAAAGGGCAAGCGAGAATGCTACAAATTATTGGGGAAATGTAGAGCGACGAGAACTATGAGAAGTATAAGGAAGCTAGAAGAGATGCTAAGAAAGCAAAGAAGAGACGCAAGAGCAAAGGTGAATCGAAACTTTATGATAAGTTGGATACAAAAAGAAGGCGAAAAGGACATCTACGTACTCGCTCGTATGAGGGATAAGAGGACACGAGATATTGGGACGGTTAAATGTGTGAAGGACGTAGACCAAAGAGTTTTAGTCCGGATAAAGAGATAAAAGATAGATGGAGTTCGTACTTTGATAACTTGTTCAATGGCGGTCAAGAGCAGGATGTTGGAGATTTAAATATCTCTTCGAGTATGGTTAATCGAGATTTTATGCGGAGAATTCGAAAGAGTGAAGTGGAAATGGCAATGAAAAAGATGAGATTGAAGAAAGCCGTTGGACCGGATGGTATACCAATTGAGGTTTGGAGATGTTTCGGGGAGAGGGGAGTAGATTGGTTAACAAGATATGGAGAGTTAACACAATGCCATTGGAGTGGCGGAAGAGTACTACGATCCCTTTGTATAAGAATAAAGGTGATGTCCAAGATTGTGCCAACTATCGGGGATCAAACTAATGAGCCATACTATGAAACTTTGGGAAAGAGTGATTGCACAAAGGCTGAGAAAAATTGTGGACATTTCGGATAACCAATTTGGGTTTATGCCAGGAAGATCGACTATGGAGGCAATATATCTTATGAGACAAACCATGGAGAAATATCGGGATCAAAAGAAAGATTTGCATATGGTTTTCATTGATTTGGAGAAGGCATATGATAAAGTGCCAAGAGAGGTACTTTGGTGGGCATTAGCAAAGAAGGGTGTTTCAAAGAAATATATTGATATTATCAAGGACATGTATAATGGAGTTAGTACTTGTGTACAGACTAGTGTTGGAAAGGCGAAGAGTTCCCTATAAAGATTGGAGTGCATCAAGGTTCCGCACTTAGCCCCTTTCTTTTTGCTTTGATAATGGACGAATTGGACGAGGTCAGTCCAAGATGATATACCAAAGTGTATGCGTTCGCAGATGATATTGTGCGATTGATGAGACAAGAGAGGGTGTGGAAAGTAAATTGGAGTTGTGGAGACACACTTTGGAATCTCGAGGTTTTCTGATTAAGCGAAGCAAGACCGAATATTTGGAGTGTAAGTTTAGCGAGTTGGAAGTAGGGAGGCAGGGGCGGTCACATTTGATGGAAATATTATCCAAGCTTCGAGTTTTTTCGCTATCTTGGATCCATTATCCAAAAAGGATGGAGAATTAGATGGAGATGTGGCTCATAGGATTAAAGCGGGTTGGTTGAAGTGGAAGAGTGCTACGGGGTTTCTATGTGATCGCGGCATGCCCAATAGATTAAAGGGAAAATTCTACCGCACGGCAATTAGGCGGCATTGCTTTACGGCACCGAATGTTGGGCCGTGAAAGCAAGTGTCACGTGCATAAGATGAATGTGGCGGAGATGCGTATGCTTCGATGGATGTGCGGTCATACAAGAAAGGATCGGTTGGGAATGAGGTGATCGAGGTAAAGTAGGAGTTGCGCCCATTGAGGATAAAATGAGGGAAAATCGTCTAAGGTGATTTGGACATGTGAGAAGGAGATCGAGTGATGCACTGGTTAGGAGGCCGAAACAGTGGAGAAGTGATAAAATGGCGAAGGGTAGGGGAAGACCCAAACAAACTTGAATTAGAGTGATTGAAAATGATATGAGTTTACTTGGAGTTGATGAAAGTATGGTGTTGAAGAGACCAGAGTGGAGGGCAAAAATTCATGGGGGGGTTGATTTTTTTATTTTTTTTTATTATTTTTTATTTATTTATTTTTATTTTTTTAATTTTTATTTTTATTTTTATTTTTTATTTTTTTTTTTAATTTAATTTTTCTAATTTATTTTTTTTCACGATAACATATGAGGATTCATGTTAGCCGACCCCAAATTATTTTGGGACTAAGGCTTTGTTGTTGTTGTTGTTGTATTTTAAATTTCGAAAATTACTAATAATTATATCTCCACAATTATCACCTAAAGAGTTTGAATTATTCAAATATTGTGCTTAAATTTAGGTAACCATTAGTTTTCAAAATTTCAAAACTGATTAAAACAATCAACTTCTAATTAAGAGGGAATTTTTATTTTAAATTGCAAATTAACTTTAACTAATAATATTACAATAATGCCCTTAATCAAGTCTTACTTGGAATAAAAATGAGTTGGAAATTGAATTGCTACGTGGCCTTTGACGTGGTCTTTTCTGGAGCCTCTAAATAGTTTTGCTATATATATTATATATGATATGATTACATGTGTTCTTTTCTTCTTTGCTTCTGGTGAGGAGGTGTGTCAAGTAATGTCTGCTCTCTCCTTTGCATAATACAATACCTAAAGTTTGCAAGCGTCTCCCTCTAATCAAGTTGTTCATGCCAAAAAGATAAGTGAGCTAATTGTATTTCTATTTTTTTTTTTTTTTTGTAACCAATTTCCATTTTTCGTAGAGGCTTCTTTGAAACTTTGGATGATGATATTAAACGTTGGGCCACGGGGAAAGGAAGGCAATTTGCGGGCATTGTTATCATCATTGCAACATGTGCGTTTAATTCTATTTTTCTTATTATGGTTACGGAGTCTTACCTTTTTTTCTTTATATTGGAGTGCATTAACTATCGTTTTTACGGCTATTCTATTTGCATTATTTTGTCTTATATGGAATGTAGGTATATTAAGTGCTCAGTCTTATGACTACAGGATTTTCATTGCCTAACCATAATTATACTAAAATTGGAGGCTGAAGGTTGCTTGGACTTGTTGGTACCTCGACGGAGATGTTGCATGAATTTAATTGACCTGTAAATATGAAAGAACGAAATGATATGTAAAAGGAAATTTCACTTGTATTTTGGGTCTGAAATTTCCATTTCTCTTGATTTGAATAATAGTGGCCTCTTGCAACCTCTATTAGGGATATGTCAAGTTGTTGAGATGTACACGTACTTCTTGTTGTTGCGCATGTCTGAGTTTTCAACTCTTTTCCCCTTCTTGGGCTATCCTTTGTCCCTATGAGGTTAGCTGTCCATTTTTGTTGTTGTAGAGCGAGTAATCTGGTTACAGGAGACAGCTGGATTTAAATTAGATGTGGATGTGTCAGTTAAGCTCGAGCTCCTTCATTTTCATGGATGTCATAGGAGATGCTTTTTGGTAGTTCTTAAGGACTGCTTTATTGTGGAGATTTCACTTCTACCTTGGCCTCGTTACAGGAACTACTGTGAGGACCCCGACCCGGAACTTACACGTGTCCCAAGCTGGAGCGTCCTCAAACTAACCCAAATATCAAAAACTTTTAAAATCTTTATTTAAAACTTTCAAAATAAATATAAGTATTATAACCATTTTCAAAATAAGTCTACACCTTTTCACAACGGAGAAATAGTTGACTAACTTAGAAAGTACGAAACTGTTAGTTACAAAAAGACATCGGTTATAACAATGAATGAAGATTAAATAATACAATTCCCATAAATGATTTATACTAAAGTACATTTTCTATACCAATCAAATCAACCCAACAATCCCCAAAATATAACCTCCAAACTCCTTACCGCCCTTACTTGGCCGGTCCACCTGTCTCGGAATCTAAAACAGTAAAGGGAGAGGGGTGAGAATAAATCTCGACAAAAATTTATTATGAATGCGGCAATATGCCATATAAGATGCAACACATAACAAGTTGCACATAACACGTTGGAAAAGCCGTAAACACCTTACATTACCTTGGTTTACCTTTTTCCGTCTCGAACGATAGTCGTACAACATTGGGTATAATAATACTCCAATCTTACAAAGGTGAGCCGCTTAAGCAATACTCACGTCTTATAAGACCCGTTTTCGGGGAACCAAATAAGACAAGAGCAACTGCTGTAAGGCTTTTTGGCTCACTACGAGATGCTATACCCCAAGCCGTGGCCACGAAGGGGACGGTCACAGGTATAACATAATCCGATCACATTAGGTCACACTTCCCTAATTGATCGTATTATATTATACCCCGATGTCGGTGACTCACACATAATCAAGCACATAATAGATACTTGAATAAATCCACAAAGGGGATAAACAACATAGCAACATGGTAAAATATACTCATGCTCAACCAACATCATAGTGCAACGTTTCTTTAATACACTATGCATAAATAAGCAATATAGCCACATGGTAAAATATACTCATGTTCAACAATAATCGAGTGCGGCATTTATGTAATACACTAAGCATAATCCAATCCATGAATAGGTGCTCGAGTAAGATAATGAGATATCAACAACCTATCTTACTTAGTCATTATACGACAATATATGATCTCTATAAGGGTCCAAGTTATCTCTACCAAGTTGGTGTCACCTTTAACAAACTCGTCAAATGATTTCTAAGTCGAAGGTAGAGTGCTTCCATATTTCCATTTAAACCCGATTAAGGTACCATTAAGTAACACAATTGCTCTAAGTATAACTTAGGTTAAAAGGATTAATTCATATCCGAAAAGGTTAGGTTCCAAACTTTATATTGGTTAAGGATCATGCTAGGAGGTTACTAATGAAAATTGGCGGCGAAACAGGAGCTAGGCCAATTTCGCCAACCCGGGCGACCGCCCATAACCTCTTGGGCGACCGCCCAAGAGGGTTTTCTAAGCATCCTAATTCTGTCACGATGGGCGGTCGCTCATCACCACTGGGCGACCGCCCGAGACCCCATCCGCCGACTCAATTCCAAACCCTTGTTTACTTAGGTTCTTAACTTTCCCTTTTTACATCATCTCAACTTTCATAATCTCCCTCAAGAATTTCCAATTTTTACAAATTCATTCTAATTCCTTTAAACCAAAATAACATAACCTAGACTTTTATTACAAGATTTTCAACCCATTTTATCAACTCATTTCAAGTAAATCTTCTAAAATTAATTCAACCCATTTCTTTCATTTAAATCAACTTCTTAGAACAAGAGCCTCATTTTAATTCATTTAAATTCAAAGTGATCTAAACCTAGATTTATTACCACTTGATTTTCCACCCACTTTACTACCATTTTCAAGATTTAACATTCCAAATCTAACTCCACCCATTTCTTATACTTCCAAATTTACTTCCATCAACAATAATATCATACTATATTATTTACCCATTTCTTAACTTCAAAGAAGATTCCAACCATTTTAAACTAGTTCCTTCCATTTCTTTCATTATTTAACACTTCCAAGAACACCCACATTTCCTTATGATCTAAATCAATTCCTTCCCTCCAAGAGAGTTACCAAAGCATCCTATGAGCATTTTAACAACAATAATTATCTCATGAACAATTAGAGAAGAGAAGGGTCATAATAACTCACCTTAAAAATAGGAGATGGATTTAAGACTTTCTTAGCTTGATGAACTCCTCTTGGTCTCCCGATTTCAAAAGTGCTCTCGGATCTAAAAATGGTGAAGATTCGAACTTGGAAGGAGCTTGAGAAGAGGTTTTCTCAAATGGGTTTCCATGGATGGAAGGTTGAGAGAGAAAGTGAAGAGGAAGAAGATGAAGAAGGAGGGAGGAGTATGAATATGGTCAAGAGAGAGGGGGGGGGGCCGGTCCATAAGAGGGAGGGTTTTGGGGGATTTTGTCCCCCACTCAAAAATCCCCTACAACAAATCTTTCCCCAATTTAAAATAATTTTCCCAACCAACAACATTTTATTTGTCCATTTTATTACCACTCCATTCTAATACTTTATTTATTTCTAATTATTATTTTTCCCCTAGAACATTATTTATTTCTTTATCATTTTATTCTAATATAAGAAATTTAGAGATATAAAATAAACACATAAGGTTGATATTAATATTAAAAGTATATAATGTTATATTAAAATTGTGCCTAGGGTTAGGGTCGTTACAACTACGATATTGGCGCTGACCTCTAATATTTCATGAACTTTTTTTGCATTTCTGAAGTGTGGGTGGAAAACATTGTACTCCTTCTGTCCCAAAATGAATGTCCATTTTTTTTTCAAATGTACTCTTGTTCAAGAGTAATTTTGAACATATATTGGACATTCATTTCGGAACGGAGGGAGTATTACTATAGAAGAATATCCATGTTGCTGGGGTTCCATTAATATCTGATGCTCTATTTGCTCAAGAATCAATAAAATCTACATGACAATATTGTCTGTCCGTAGCAAATATTAAAATAATCTACTTGATATACCTTTAGTAAATGGTGATGAAGTCAAATGTAGATAATGTGACGTGGGCATGAGATGAATCTAACTAAGGAAGGGCTAATGTAATTCGAAGATATAATGGAGAGTCTTTATCTACTTGCTCTTTGCTTAGGCCACTTTGGACGGTCATTTCTCTCTGTTGGAAAATATGGCCTGAGAGGATGGAACATGGCTCAAATTTTTGGTCCCAATTATACTTGTCAAATTATATGTGACAATTTAGTATTTCCTTAAAAAAATTGATCTTGATCTTGAAAATTTGATTTTGATCTTGATCTGGAAATCAATCTATCTCATTTTTTGGTCATTTTGGGATAGAGGTGGTAATTGAAATGAAAGAAGATAGTGTCGTGGTCAGATAGCTATAGCAGGTAGCACTATGGTAAACTACATACATAAAGACAGAGATATATGTATATAGAAGGTGAGGTTCAAAGGTATTGTTACTTGGTATGATACTATAAAGGCTTAGGTAAAGAAACATGGAGTTAGTATTGCGAAGGAAGCTTTTCAAGGACTACAATCAAGGCGAAAGAGGGTTCACAGTAGCCACGACCACGAGTGAATCCGAGCCACCAATGACCAGAAGACTACCAAAAAACCCGTATGGTCATCAAGAAATACTACAAAATGACCAGCTTGTTAGTTAGCTTTCACCAAACAGCCTAAGAGATTCATTCTCGAACCCAGCCCTGAAATAGCAATGGGGAGAAAGCGGAGAAAAGGACATGATTCTGCAGCTAAATCCCAGTAGTTGTCATAAGGTTCCATCGATATAAATGTTCATACAAATGCAACTCAATGTCTAAGATTTTGACTTTACACAAATTATAATGCTAACATTTGTTCACCCATGATTCCATGAAGAGAAAAAACCAAAAATAAATATACGAAAAAGTATTTTCTAGTTAAGATCTACTATATCCAAAGGCCCTCGTACATTTTGGTCAAGCAAGTAGCGATCTTCACAACTCAAAGTTATGTAGGCTTTGCACGTTGCCATAGGGACATTGAATCATATAGATAGCTTCTACATGGACATAAAACTTACCCCTTTTCGATTGTAAACCAACTTGTTTCATTTTAAAGCAGTGACACCAAAAATTCCAAAGAGCAAAAACGGAAGAGTTTCAATGGTATAATAAAGGAGATAGATTGATAAAGCATGGATTAGGCAGAAGCCACAGACCTGAGGTAGGTCATAACATGTGTCATTAATCGTGAAAGTAGAAACATCCATAACTCGCTCAATATGTAAGGACATTTTCATACTCTACAATGATTTCTGATGAATAATGGTATGGCTTAAAATCAAGCAGAGGCTCCAAACAAACTCTTGCAAGAAATATTTAGCACGTATTTCTTTTCACAAAAATCTTCATATCATCTAAAATGCAACTCAATAACCAAAGAGGGGGAAATATTAGGGACAAACCTTTCTTGACCAGCAGTGTCCCAAATCTGAGCCTTAACCATCTTATGATCAATAACCAAAGTTTTGGTCTGGAATTCAACCCCAATCGTGGCTTTTGAATCCACACTAAACTCATTCCTAACCAGAGCAAGGAGGCTGTGATTTCCCAACCGCCGAATCTCCTATCAATACAACCTTGAACACGTAATCGATCTTCGAATTAAAATCTCCATATAAATTCGACATTCTTGATCACCCCCACTCGAATTTGAATTTAATCCCAATCAAATCAACCCTTTTATGTAACCCAATTTCTTCAAAATCCACGGAATTGATTGATATCGAGTTGCAAGAAATATTTAGCACGTATTTCTTTTCACAAAAATCTTCATATCATCTAAAATGCAACTCAATAACCAAAGAGGGGGAAATATTAGGGACAAACCTTTCTTGACCAGCAGTGTCCCAAATCTGAGCCTTAAACATCTTATGATCAATAACCAAAGTTTTGGTCTGGAATTCAACCCCAATCGTGGCTTTTGAATCCACACTAAACTCATTCCTCGCAAACCGAGCAAGGAGCTGTGATTTCCCAACTGCTGAATCTCCTATCAATACAACCTTGAACACGTAATCGATCTTCGAATTAAAATCTCCATATAAATTCGACATTCTTGATCACCCCCACTCGAATTTGAATTTAATCCCAATCAAATCAACCCTTTTATGTAACCCAATTTCTTCAAAATCCACGGAATTGATTGATATCGAGATATTGGGTTTGAACCCGCAAAATGGAAAATCAATCGATCATGTGAGGACGTCTATAATGTGATCCTCCACGTTGATTAACATTGTTGCGGTTAAGAAAATCATGGGAAATTAGGGATTCTTATAACCAAACGTATGAAACAAATCTGTAACCAATTTGATATTTGAATTTCATTTTTGATAAAGCCTATATTTATCTTATCTTTTAATGAAATAATTATGACTACATCAGATTTAGATTTCATTTTTGATTAAACCTATATTTTTTTAATTAAAATTTAGAATAAAAATGAGTTGAAAATGGAGCTGATGATGTGGCCTTTGACGTGGACTTTTTTGGAGGCTCTAAATAGTTTTGTTGTTTATATTATATATGATAAGTAATTTATTAACAATAATTTTTAATTTTCATTAAGATAATTATATTTGTTCTTATGTTAATAAAGAAGTTAAATATGGCCAGTATAAATATAAATGAGACGGATGGAGTATGTATGGAGTTAATATCTAGAATCACTCATCCAACATGTATTTTTTTTTTTTTTTGAGCAATCCTACATGATGTTGGAATATAGTAGCTATGGCATGATTTATTCGATACATGCTATAACCATTTATCAATGCTATATAACTATGCATATATATTTAAGTGGCAAACCTCGTTTCAAACTTGTCTTAGATATAGGCATTTTTTTATTTAGATCAATTGTGTGATATTGGAGATTATTAATGGCTTTAAGTTGTCAATTTTACTACAATAAACTTAGTTTCGGAAGGAAACTTAGGCTACCGGGAGGCTGATTGATGGTTGTCGATAGGAGTGGCCCCGGTGCCAACACCATCGGAGGCAACTGAAAAAATGCCTAGACTGTCTTGTGTTGTGTCTGGTACAACATCAATGATTGAATCATTCATGCGGCATGATTGGCTTAGAGAACACTGTAAAGATGTCAAATATATGAACTTTATTTGCATAGTTCATAATTTTTACAGATGTATTATAAAAGGAATTGTGATAATCATCATTCATGCGACATGATTGGTGTTTGTTCAATTGCCGGTGAGTGTCTGGTGCATGTCTTTTTAGTTCCTGTTTTCACTATTTGGCTTGTGTTAGCGTATTAAGCAACAGTAAAATAACAAAAAAAGATGGATCAAAATCTTTCTGTAAATCTAGCAATAACAATGACTCTTAGTTTTGAATAGACCTTTCCCTCGGTCCCTAGTAAGGCTAAATAAAATTTATAGCGATTTTAATATGAATAAACGACTTTTTTGTCATCGTACTATCTCATAATTTAATATTAACTTTGTATACTATCAAAACAACAAATGTAACCTACTCCTACATACTATTGATTTATTAGCAAAACAAACAAACCAAAATCGTTAAAAATATTGATGGACGTTAAAGGGTGTTAGTAACTTAACAAATATTACTATCAAAATTTTCAGACTGCCCCCATAACTAAACAAATTTTTAACTGACTTAACTGAGTACTAAATATGACCTATTTATCATTATTTATCAAATAGCACACATACTTATATTCAAAATTAATTCCTTCCTATTTTTTGTCTTTAAACCAAACCACACCACCACTACCATTTAATCATCGGCCAGCCCAACCCCACCACACTTCCGCCGTCTCACTAAAAATTCTGTTTCTCCTTTTCAAAGGCTTAATTAACCAAACAAATCTCCTTCTCCCGGTCAGATTTGAAAACCATCGCCTCTTCTCCCGATTGATTCTCAAACCATTTCATTTTCCTTCCTCTTCTTTAATCTGTATACCAAATTTAATCTAAAGGCACAATTCAAAACACAGATAGAACAATATTGATTTCTCAATCAAAAATTCAAAACCTACGATTTTGATTTCTAAATACAAAAACAAAACAAACTAATATGTTTAAACTCCCCCAAATTGGGCGATGGAGCAGGGACCAAAACTGCGGCTGGAGATTAAGTAACGGCGCCAAAACTCTAGAATTTGAGGTGGTTGGAACATAAACACTGTGATTTTGGTGAAGGCTAGCTTCGGGATTTGGATTGTGAGGTGATTTGAGGGAGAAGTATTGCAAAGAGAAGGCAGAAGGGGGAGGCCGAAGCTGTATCGGATCTGGATAGTGCGGGCGTGTTTGAGAAGATGACCGGAGAGCGTGACCGGAGTTTGGGAAGATGGCCGGAGAGAAGAGAGATTTAGGTTTTATAGGATTAAAGACAATGGGCAAATTGAATCTGTATTGTATTTTATCGGATCTGATGACATTACAGAGCAATGAAGAATGTAGGGAAAGAAGAGAACGGGCGAGAGGAGAAGAAGATGATTGGGTGGCCATTGCGGCAACGTTGTGGTGTGTGGCCGTGGTGGGGGGTACGACAGTGATAAGGGGTACTGGAGTGGGGCGGAGCAGATTGTTTTGGTCAAATTTCAACAAGTGTTTCAAGGGACAAGAAAAATGACTAAAGTGATATGAATCAAGGTACAATGATTATCAAGTTAAATAGAAATGGACACAAGTTGTTTGTTGACTAGGGAAAGCCCTTGAACAACTTGTTCGTCGGCATAAAATCTCGAGAGGTTTTGGTACCTTCCTTGACCAAAAGTTTACTAAAGATTGAGAGAATTACAGAGCTATGAGCGTATAGAAGGGAGCTTAAGCTAGTGAAAGACGTGTGTGCAAAATATAGTGTTCTATCCCTTTTACACCTCAAATAACGGCTAATTTTACAAAAAAAATAATGGGCCTAAAATCTCGGGAGACAGGTTGATCCGATTGAGATATCTTCGCCATTTTGTTGATGGAGGGGATAACGATGCATTCTTTGGAGAAACGTCTTTGAATTGGTCTTCGATTGCTTTTGCCACGTTCCCTGAAAAATAGGGTTAACGTAACAACGGTTCAACCTGCAGTAGATCAAGATGTAATAGAGCAACTCAAGTTGTTAGTACCAAGTTGTTATATGCAAGTTGAAACATGTTGACTGAAAATGTAGGGTCCAACAATTGCCCCCAAACTTTTTAAATTTTAATATGCAGAATATAAAGAGACAAAAAGATTTAAAAAGTTTGCCAAAAACGGAGGTGAAGTACGGCGGTTTTTAAATGAAAAGGTTTTGATGGGACGGTTTAAGTAATTTTTCAAAGCAAAAGTCATGATGGTTTTGACTCCCAACCGCTGCCAACTTCTCTTTTAATAAATAAGACTCCTTCCCAACTCTCCCTTTCATAGAATCAAAAGGGTTGCTTTCAAAGAGATTCTCGAGAGGAAGAACCAAGGAAGGAGATCGGAGAGAGAATCAAGTAGGAACCTCCGGTGAGTTTTTCATTTTCTTTTCAATTTCCTCTTTGATTTCTTGCTTAAGTTGTAAAATGGGGAGGAAGAAGGTGGCGAATATAATCGAGAGCGATGAGGGTTTGCCTGAGGGTTTCTTAACCCAAAATATATTGAAAAATTCGGACAAGGAAAAATGTCTGATTCCTGCGGCCAACTTAGAAATCATTAAGAGAAACCACGCAATGTCGTATGATACCGAGTTTCTCACCCATCCCGACTTAACCTCTGAATGCTATTCTCCCGATTGGGTGTGCTTTCCCGAATATCCCTTTGTCATTGGCCTGAAATTTCCATTCCCAAAGTTAATTACTAGGTTTTTTGCTTCTTCAAAACTTAACTATGCCCAAATCATGCCACAAGGTTGGAGATGCCTTGAGCCCTAGTTAGGTTAAGTGCGAAAACGAGTTGGAAGTTGGTTTAGAGGAGTTTGCTTACACAACTGAGTTTAGGGGATTTGGCCTAGGGAGATTTGGATTTAGGGTTAAGGCGGTGGAGAGCCTTTTTTAATGATAACGGTGATCCTGGCGATAGAGGGTGGAAGAATAAATTCTTCTTCGCAAGGAAAAACACCACAGTGTCGAGAGGAGGGTGCCAATTCCAAGTGGAGGTCTCAAGGTAGTATATATATTTTTCTTATTCTAATAATGCTTCTTAACAATCTGCTAACTAACTCCCTGAATTTCCTTTGACTTAGTTGCTAAGGCGAGCGTGCTTTTCGCTCATAAAGATAAAACGAGAGGAGAATGTGAAAAAGATTTATGAGTTGGATCCACTAGTGAGGTCTTTCAAAGCATTGCCAATTTTGTTTGTTGCGAATCCGAAAGGAGAAACTAATCTGAAGAAGCTCATCACGATCCTATCAAGATGTCCAGGTTAATCTAGCATCTTAGAGCTTTGCCTATCTTCAATTTGTTCTAATTCCTATAAATTGTTGTAATTCTACATCCCTTTTTTGCAGCTACTCGATCCAAAGACACCGTGAGTCTTTGCGAGACCTACCTTTGGGCGAGGCTAGGGCAAAAAGTTTTGCAAGGAAAGATAGTAAGCCTCCCACTCCCAAGTCACGTGGCATCTAGCTCTAATGTGAATGTGTCCAAGAAGAAGGAGGAAGCAAGAAGAGGAAATTGGTGGAGGGCGAGGCCACGGACGCAAGTGATGATATGGATATGGTGACAACAAGAGAGAGGTTTAAAGCTGCGATAACAAGTTTTGTTGAGAAGGTAAAACGAAGAGACCTCGAACCTTACCAAAGAGTTGATAGAGTATTAACATTTCTTTTACACAGGTTTCGGAAATTATGAGTCCTGTTATGGACCTGGTTGATGCTCTGAAGATCAAGGCGGCAAAATGCAGTTATGAAGCTACGGAATCAAGGAAGGAAGCCACCAAAAGTGCTGGGAAAGTAGAGAGGTTGGAGAAGGAAGCGAAAAAGTATGTTGGTGAGGTGGAGAAATTGAAGAAGGATTTTGAGATTTTGGGGAAGGAAGTGGAAGTTGTTCGTGCTGAGAACGAAGCTCATATGAAGGAGCTTGAAGCCGCAAAGGGGGACTTCAAATTCAATGCTACCAAGACATTGCTAGAGGCCAGAATTCAGTTGATGGAGGAATACAATAACGGACAAGCTCCAACTTGGGACTTGGAGGAGGAGAAAAGAATTTTAGAAGACCACATGGGAGAACCAGCAGATGGAGAGGAGGTGAACTCAATGGCCCTCGAAACTCTAGTTGATGACACTGATAAAGCTTTGAGTACCATAGTGGTAGCTCAAGTTGAAGAAAATGATCAAGGGAAGGAGTCAACTGTACCACCGGCGGCAGCAGGCCAAAGTGTTTGAAAATATTTTAAAGGTTGTAAGTAGTTTTGGATGGAAGGACAAAAAACAATTTTTGCTTATATTCGCCATACCTCCGTTGGTATGCTCAAAAATGGGGGGTCTGTCCCCAAGACAAGTTTATTTTGGTATGTAATGGCTCATAAGAGCCTAGACAATTTATTTGGGGGTACTAGGTTGGTCTAGTACTCCAAGCTTTCTTAGGTTTTAAGGGACCGTTTGGCTTATTCAACTTGTCCCTCAGTTGAAAAAATCTTTTGAAAACATTTTGAAGTTTCAAAGAAGTATTTTGGATTTTTCAAAAATACTTGCTTATTCATTAGATAACATGCTGATGTTATAAGCCGAAGGTAACATGATAATGTTACAACCAGTAGTTCACAACTTGAATAAGTGTGAAATCGTGCGCCCAGGCGAAGGTGTCAAAACCTTAATTCGTTAGAAAAGATGAAAATCTTTTAACCATATGTAAATTGTACCTTTGATCAGAGGTAACCTTTTGAAGAGATAGAACAAGTATCAGCCGTCCTGGCGTGTCAACAAGTTCTATCCCTCTCCCGTAGAGTTTCAACATGTATCGGCCCGTGCGGTGTGTCAACATGTTGAAATTCTTCTTCCTAGGTCCCGAAACATGTTGGAGCCGTGCTTGGCGTGTTAACATGCTTAGACCTACTCAATTTTAGGTCCCAACAAGTATCGGCCCGTGCTTGGCGTGTCAACTTGTTGAGCCTACTTCGTTTGTTCAAGTTGTATACCTTGCAAAACAAATTCATGTTAGGGTTGGGCGTTAGCATAGCTAACGCCCCTCCGATGCTTAAGTTAGTAAGGATTTTCAATAAAACTTGATAACTTGAAACATGTGAGTGAACTTGACAACAAAAATAGATCATACCTGAGAAGTCTAGTTGTAAATAACTGGACTTACATAAAATATAGCTTCAAATGAATGGCATTCCAACTTCTAGGGATCCTGTCTCCACTTGGGGTTGACAACCAATACGCACCTTTGCCAGCTTCCGCATCGATGAGATATGGTCCTTCCCACTCGGGAGCTAATTTACCTGCATTCAATTCTCTTGTATTTTGAAATACTTTTCTCAAGACTAAATCACCAACCTGGAATCTTCTTATTCTGACATTCTTGTTATATGATCTAGCAATCCGTTGTTGATAAGCTGCCATCCTTATCTTGGCTAAATCCCTGATCTCATCAATTGTATCTAAATCTTGGGTTAGCAACAGGTTATTTTCATCTTGAGTTAATAAGCCATACCTTCTTTGTTGGGATTGTCACCTCATTGGAATTACGACTTACGCCCCAAATACGAAGAATATGGAGTCCTACTTGTGGCCCCTTTTGTAGTGGTCCTATGCCCAAAGTACAAGTGGTAACTCTTGACCACTTTCCCTTCTTTTGATCTAGGCGCTTCTTCAAGTTGTTGATGATCAACTTGTTGCTTGACTCAGCTTGACTATTGGCTTGAGGGTGGACAGGCGTAGACATGATCAACTTGATGCCCCAGCGAGTACAAAAATCTCTGGTCTTCTTACTTATGAATTGTGACCCGTTGTCACATATAATCTTTGATGGCACACCAAACCTGCTAATTATATTTTTCTTTAAAAATGAAATTACCTCCTTGTCCCTTACTTGTACATAAGCTTCAACCTCGATCCATTTTGAGAAATAATCGGTTAATGCCAACATGAACACTTTGCCTCCAGGAGCCTTAGGCAACTTGCCCACAATGTCCATGCCCCACTGCATGAAAGGCCAAGATGAGACTATAGAATGTAGAGGCTCAGCAGGTTGATGTAAGATGTTGCTGTGTCTTTGGCAGGCATCGCACTTCTGTACATAGCTCATGGCATCTTGATGCATGGTTGGCCAATAATAACCAGTCTTGAGGGCCTTTGACGCTAATGCTTTTCCACCAGAATGATTTCCACATATTCCTTCATGGATTACTTTCAGCACTAGTTCAACTTGCTCATTATCAATACATCTTAAATAGTGCCCTGTAAAAGATCTCTTAAATAGCACATTATCTATTAAAACAAAAGTTGAAGTACGAATTTTAAAAGATCTAGCATTCTTAAAATCTGGCGGAATAGTTCCAAGTTGAGGGAACTCAATTATTGGTTGGGTCCAAGATGAACTTGTATCTTGTGCCCCATTAGATTGAGTAACTTCTTGAGTTTCCTCAACTTGGTCTATTGCCGGGAACTTAACATAAATAATGGGAATATTAGTATGCAACATCGATTTGCAAGTTGAACCCAAGTTGGCTAACGCGTGCCTTACGTATTCTCTTCTCTAGGGACCTGTTCCAAAGAGAATGATAGAAATTTTGAAGCTAAAGCCTTAACATGTTGGAGATACAGAGTCATCTTGGAATGTTTCGCCATATAACTGCCATTAAAATGGTTAGCTAGCAATTGGGAGTCAACAAATACATTTATATGCGTAATATTTAAACTTAAAGTTGTAGTTAAACCCATGATTAAAGTTTCATACTCAGCTTCATTATTTGTTGCGCTGAATTCACAAGATACAGCTTGAGGTATGATATCACCTTGAGGGGATTTCAGAACTATTCCCAAGCCAATTCCTTTGGAATTTGAAGCTCCATCTGTAAACAGTGTCCAAAATCTAGGAATTGTTTTACCTTCAAGTTGTTGTACTTCCAGTTCCACTTCGGGCTGCAAGCTTGGACTGAAATCTGCTACAAAGTCGGCTAGAGCCTGAGATTTGATGGCTGTTCTTGGCTCATACGAAATGTCATACGTGCTTAACTTGACCGACCACTTGGCCAATCTGCCTGACATCTCTGGGGTTCTTAACACATTTTTTATAGGATAGTTAGTTCTAACAGTTATAGAATGTGTTTCAAAATAGTGACGCAGTTTTGTAGCAGCAGTAGTTAAGGCTAAAATTAATTTTTCAAGATGAGAGTACCTCGTTTCAGCATCTAATAAAGACTTACTTACATAGTAAACAGAATGTTGTTCACCTTGGATTTCCTTCACCAATACTGCACTAACAGCATTTTCAGATACAGCTAAATATAAATAAAGGTGCTCACCATGTTCTGGTTTGGCAAGTAGAGGTGACGTCACCAAATATTCTTTAAGTTGTTTAAAAGCTGCCTCATGTTGGTCAGTCCATTGGAAGAGCTTATTCTTTCTTAATACTTCGTAGAATAACACACTTATCGAGATGATTTAGATATAAATCTATTCAAAAGCATTACTCTACTGTTAACCTTTGGACGTCTTTGATATTCTTGGGGGATTCCAAGTTGAGAATGGCTTTAATACGCTTGGGATGGCTTCAATTCCTCTCTTGGTTACCATATAGCCCAAGAATTTACACTCTAACACCAAAGTTGCACTTTGCCGGATTGAGCTTCATGTTGAAAGCTTTCAAGATGTTGAATGCCTCGTGAGGTGTTCTACATGATCTTCAATATGCTTGGACTTTACTACCATATCATCTATATAGACTTCCATCGTCTTGCCAAGTTGATCTTTGAACATCTTGTTCACCAGCCTCTGATAAGTTGCCCCTGCATTTTAAAGACCAAATGGCATAGAAATATAACAAAATATACCTTCCGGAGTCATGAATGCCGTATCTTCTTGGTCCGAGGGCTCCATTTGAATTTGTTGGTACCCTGAAGACGCATCCATGAACGTCAAGATATCGTGGCCAGCTGTCTCATCAACTAGAGAATCAATATGAGGAAGAGGGAATGGATCCTTCGGACATGCCTTGTTCAAGTCTGTGAAGTCCACGCATACTCGCCACTTGCCGTTCCTCTTCTCTACCACCACAACATTGGCTAACCACCTTGGATATTGAACTTCTCTGATCATATTGGACTTCAAAAGCCTCTCAACTTCGTCCTTTATGATCTGGTTCCTCTCCTGGGCAAACTTCCTTCTTTTCTGATGAACAGGACGGATAGTTGGATCAATGTTCAACTTGTGAGTAATGATGTCCTTGCTTATTCCTGTCATGTCCTCGTGCTTCCATGCAAAACAACATTTCTGACTTTTCAAGAACTCAATCAGCTCCTCCTCAATTTTAGATGGAAGGTCTATACCAACTTGTACTTGGGCCTCAGGATTTGACTCATCAACAGAAACATTCTTCGTCTCATGCTCCACTGCTTCAAGAACATCCTGGGTCTTTTTCTTTAATTGCTATGCTTGACGAGGAATCGAACTTGCTTTCATATTAACCTTGTAACAATCTTTAGAAACTTGCTGATTCCCCTTCAACTTGGCTACACCCCAAGGTGTTGGAAATTTGACACACTGGTGATAAGTTGACGGCACGGCCTTCATGTTGTGGATCCAAGGTCTTCCCAAAATGACATTGTACGAGGAAGAGCATTCGATCACACAGAACCTTTCCATAGCATTCATACCCTCCAAATAGATAGGCAACTTGATTTCTTCGACTGTTTACTTTATTTCACCACTGAACCCTACCAGCACGGATGAATTCTTCACAACTTCAGATAAAGGAATGCCCATATCTTCAAGAGCATGAGTGAAGATTATGTTGACTGAGCTACCGCCATCAATCAGAATTCTCTTGACCACACAATTAGCAATCTGCACCTGAACAACTAGACCATCATGATGAGGGTCCAACGTGTTGTCCTTATCCTCATCCTCAAAGGAGATAACTTGACCATCTGTGAAGTCACGACGCCTTGAGGGCAACTCTGACTGATCCTCCTTAGAACTCTTGGCATGACGCTTAGCTGCAGAGTAAGTTGTTCCACAAATATGGGATCCACCTGAAATAACATTTACTACCTTGGTGGCTGGAGGTGGTGCAACTTTCTCGGAGTGCAGGTGCTCCCTGAATCAGGTTCTTTAGACTCACTTCTGACCCTCTTCTTACCCAACAAATCCTTAAGAAGACCCTTGGATAATAAATGAGCAATCTCCTTCCTCAAGGCAAAATAATTCTCAGTGGTATGCCCAAAATCCTCATGAAATGCGCACCACTTGGACTTGTCTTTCCAAGTTGTTGGCTGATCATTCTTCTTGGGCCATCTTGCTTTATCTCCAAGATTTCCCATGGCGCAAAGGATTCCTGCAATGTCCACAGAAAAGCAGTATTCAGAAATTTTAGGATAATCATTATCATCCCCATCATCATCTAGAAAATGAACTTTAGAAGATTCAGATTTAGCAGGGGGTTTGCCCCTGTTGGACTTATAGTGATGGGAATCCGATTTTCTGTCAGAAGGCTCAAATAGAGGAGTAGGGGTTCTTCCAGTTGACTTCCCCATTGCCAGGCTGTCATCCTCCAATCGATGAAAGCGCAAGGCTCGGTTCTGATTTCTTCAAGTTGTTTCGCAGTCATCACCAACTCATTATAAAATAGAGAGCTCTTCTTCAAGCCAATACAGAATGCTTACGTAGCTGTGGACACATCAAGTTGGGTATAGTCACCTTTGCCTCCTTGTTAAACCTGTGCAAATATTCTTTAAGACTTTCGTTAGTACATTTGCCTGCACAATTCTATAAAGGTCACTAGTCAACTTGTCAAATGCCCTATTGCATGAAAATTGATTGATAAACATATTGACAAGTTGAGCATAAGAAGAAATAGAGTTTAGAGGAAGTCCTATTGGCCATTTTAATTTGGTCCCGACAAAGTTGAGCCAAAACCCCTGCAAAACATGCTTCTCTAAAAATAGGGGGATACTTATAATATCCATTGACTCCTGATACAGCAACACATGCTCTGCTGGATCGGTGCTTCCATCATATTTCTTCATATGAGGGACTGAAAATTTCTTTGGGATTTCCACACTAGATATTGCTGGCACAAAACGAGATTCATTATAGCAAGTTGGAGAAACTTGGTGGTATGGCACATTGACTCCAGGTATGCTCCGAAGCAAATCCTTTATAGTCTGCATTTCCTTAACAAGTTGACTCTCTGCGAAAAGAGAATTGTTATTAAACTGAGATGCAGAAGTATCAAAAGCATTAAAGAAACTCCCTGTTTGCCCCATTGAGGGTGTAACATAGGTGTAGCAAGATGACAACATAGGTTGACTAGCTGGAAGGCTAAATCTTGGTTGCTCAATTGGAATGGACGTCACGATTGTACTTTCTGCTGGCAAAGTATTGGACATAGGGATATCTCCGAAATGGCTTGGTCCTGTACCTGCACCAAACAAAGATCTGGAAAGTAAAGGTGAAAATGGAGTAGATACTTGAGTATCAACTTGCTTCCATTTACGCAGGCTATCAATGGCATTGAATATCATGGCGTTCGTATGCTCCTGACCATCCAACCGATCATTCACTTTCTTCAACATATCGGCCATGTTGGATAATATCTCCAAATTGACAGCTTCCGCATTCAAAGATGGATTGCCTTGGTGCCGGAAACAGGAAGCGGCCGACTCCTCTCACCTTGACTGCCGGACGGCAGGTTGGCCATTTCTACGCAAATAATCAAAGTTTCCCACAGACGGCGCCAAATTGTTTTGGTCAAATTTCAACAAGTGTTTCAAGTGACAAGAAAAATGACTAAAGTGATATGAATCAAGGTACAATGATTATCAAGTTGAATAGAAATGGACACAAGTTGTTTGTTGACTAGGGAAAGCCCTTGAACAACTTGTTCGCCGGCATAAAATCCCGGGAGGTTTTGGTACCTTCCTTGACCAAAAGTTTACTAAAGATTGAGAGAATTACAGAGCTATGAGCGTATAGAAGGGAGCTTGAGCTAGTGAAAGACGTGTGTGCAAAATATAGTGTTCTATCCCTTTTATACCTCAAATAACGGCTAATTTTACAAAGAAAATAATGGGCCTAAAATCTCGGGAGACAGGTTGATCCGGTTGAGATATCTTCGCCATTTTGTTGATGGAGGGGATAACGATGCATTCTTTGGAGAAACGTCTTTGAATTGGTCTTCGATTGCTTTTGCCACGTTCCCTGAAAAATAGGATTAACGTAACAACGGTTCAACCTGCAGTAGATCAAGATGTAATAGAGCAACTCAAGTTGTTAGTACCAAGTTGTTATATGCAAGTTGAAACATGTTGACTGAAAATGTAGGGCCCAACATAGATGAAGGGGGAGAGGAGGGTTTCAAAATGGGGAGCAGATGAATGAAGAGAGATGGGAGAGAGAAAGGTTTGAAAAGTTAGATGCATAATTACAATATTAGTGTTAATTGGGTGTGTTATTTGATAAATAAGGGTAAATATGTCATTTTTAGTACTTAGTTAAGTGAGTTAAGAATATGTTTGGTTACGGGGCAATTTGAAAATTTTGATAGTAATATTTGTTAAGTTACTAACGCCCTTTAACGCTCATTTAAATTTTTAACGATTTTGATTAATTTTGTTAATAAATCAATAGTACACATGTTACATTTGTTGTTTCGATAGTACGCATGTTAATATGAAATTCTGAGATAGTAAGGACGGTAGAAAAGTCGTTTACTCATTTTAATATTGAAAAAAAGATCCCAATATGTGAATCTTTGTGTCCGCAATAACTCGGGAATAGGTTTTACCGGAGACAACCGAAGCTCACAAAATGTAATTAAAGAACATTGTTTTCCCTCTTTTAACTTACACCGAAACTCTGCCCTAAAAAAATATTATAATGTTGTATAAATTTATTTTCATGTTGTATTATCATGTTATATTATTTTATAAACATACTGTATACATGATAATTGATAATGCTTCATAATACTGAATATAACATGTCATCAGGTGGCGATCGGTTTTCGGCGACCTTTCGATGACCGGCGGTGGTGACAGGAAACAGTATTGATGATGTTGTATCATAATACAATATATTGTGTACGATATAATATACTCCTGAATAAGAACTTGTAGTACATTTAATTTAATGAGAAAATTGGAAAGTGATTTGTCTAAAAATAATTTATGAATAAAATTCCCCATTTAAATAAGGACTGACACATTTAATTTTTTTTTTTGTCGAGATAAATCCAATCATTTTCACTCTTTTAGCTTAGACTATCCGCAATGGGTAAATGATATGGGGGATGAAACCCATTTCATTTAGTTGAAATGATGCAATGGGGGGTTGAAATGGGGTTGGATGAAATATTTCATCCAGCTGAAAAAAAAATTAAAAAAATTAAGACACGTGGCGGCTTCTAATTGGGTCAAGTTTGGCGCGTATGTCTCACGGCCATAGAAGGCGCGGCGTGAGGCGTTCATTTCCCCCCCCCCCCCCAAACCTTTTTTTTTTGTTTTTCATGAATCGGACACGTGACATACTCTGATTGGTCCGTCAGATTTTCAAATTTTTTTATCCCAAATCTTTGAGCTGAATTATCACCTAGTAAATTAATTCTTTTTATTTTTTTTTCACCAAAATTCATCATTTTTTTCCCTACAAATTGATATAAGTTTCATTTAATTTGGACAAAAAAAAAAAACACTCATTTCTCAATTATCCTTCTTCATTTTAGCCTTTATTTAAAAAAAATCATTATTTTTTTTCTATTAATTGATGCAATATTTTTTTTTAATTAAGTGTGAAATATTTTTTTAATTATAAATAATAATAATAATTATTATTATTATTTTACTAATCATAAAAATAGAGAAGATAAATAAAATAAAAGTGGTAGGTATAGAATGATGAGTTGAAGGGAGTTGAAATTTAATTTAGCCATTATAGGGAGTTAAATGAAATGGATAGATGAAATATTAGGTGGATGAGAAAAAGTGTAAAAAGTGTTAGATGAAATGGGGAAGTGGGATGAAGCCTCTGTACATAGTTTTATGAAACTAACATAAAATGTAATAAAAAAAACATGGTCTTGCTACCAAAGGTAATTTTTCAATAGATAAGGACTTTTGTGTGAAAAAAAAAAAATCCCAGCATGCATCTAACTCTTTACCAATGTAATCAAAGAACATGGTCTTGTACCAACGGTCTCCTGGCCAAGTGGTATCATGGCCGGCTTCCCTACGGGGAGGTCGGGGATTCGATCCCCCTCTGGGGGGATCTTGTGGATTTAATTCTTCCATTGGGTTTCAGGAGCCTTGGAGTCCCCCGGTGCACATCCGTGCAGTTAAGGAAGCGGCATTGCTGGGCTTGCAACCTCAGTGTGGGGAGTTCAACTGCCGCGTTGTAGGAGGGCTCCCTTGGGTGCCTCGGGCATATACCGCGATTTACCTCCGCCAGCATACTGAGGGGCCGGTACCTGGTGGTCCAGGATTGATCCGGCGAAGCTGGGGAACCTGGGTAATCAAAAAAAAAAAAGAACATGGTCTTGCACGTATATTAAAACTAGAATAAGCCCGTGTTCGAGGACACGTTATTTTATTTTTTTAATTAAGCCCGTGTCCGAGGACAGGTTGTTTTTTTTTTTTTATTAATTTTAAAAAAAAAAAATTTTAAGGGCAAAATGGGAAAGGGACAAAATAGTGAGGGCAAAATGAAAATTTCGACCATTGAAACTATTCATTCAACTGTTAACCCATTCCCTCATTTATACTATAGATAGACGACTTCCTTACAAATAAACATTCATTTACGGACAACAGAATAGATTCTCTCTCTCTCTCTCTCTCGATGAACGTCAAAAAAAAACATCAAATCGTTAAAAGAATATCGAAAAAAGTTTCAAATTTGCTCTCGATCATGTGCAAATTTGAAATTTTTTTAGACGTTTACTTAGGGTCCGAAGGAAGGAGTACAAGATTTCTAAAAATTAAAAGCAAAAGAGTGTTTGAAGACATCATCAAACATGAAATCAACTCATTCTAGAATATTAGAAAAGTTCTATAATTTTTTACATTACTTATCCTATTCTACATCAGAAAAAATGACACAAAAGGCATGGAGAGCCAAAACAACCCCTAACTTGGACTCCATTGCCAGAAGCATTAGCCTATATAAAAACATATTCCCAAAAAAAAAAAAAAGGAAAAAAAGAGTATCATACAATCCACCGTCCTCCGTGTCAACAAGTTTCCCAAGGTTAATAATGTACATTTCTTGTAAATGATATATAGATCCTACAGTAACTTCACCCCCCCCCCCCACAAACCCACCATTCCTAGAGTTAGAATATTCAAGCTGAGCTTCCTTCGTGAACACCTTGGGGTTCTTGTTTCTCTTTCTTGTAGTGTAATGAGTTAATTTACGATGACCAAATCAGTAATCGTCTAATTTATCAGTGTAATGAAGGTGAAATGGTGGATAGCTTTTTTTAGTGGGGGTTTCATAGCTACTGTTACAAACGGAACTAGTTTCTTAAACTTACTAGAACTCTTGGGAATCCAATTCTGGCTTTGATGGATACTCGAGACCTTGTAGGGCGGGCATCCTTCGTATATCTTCATCTGTGTATGCTGGAAGGAACCAGTATCGCTTGTCCGTGCCAAACACCTGAATATAAATACAAAGGATGGGTTAGCTAAAAGGGATCAATTATATATTCAGGGAATGGTGAAAAAAATATATTTATAAGCTATTAATGATTTTCAAAGAAGGCAAAGCTATTGTCAAATAGATGTACTACCTCCATCCCAAAATCTTTTCAAATTTGCTCTTGATCTTGAGCAAATTTGAAAGCTTTTGGTCATTCATTTTGATTTTGAGACGGAGGGAGTATAATAAAGTCAAAGGTTGCACAAACATTTCAAATGCCAAGGTTCAACTTAAATTTGGCCGTCGAGTGGCATTATTTTTCAATGATGGTACATGAAGTCCAGTAGAGTTTAGTTGCACCAAGCAATCTTCCAATCCCTCTCGTTCAAAATAGATGTCGTTTTGGAGGTTTTTACATGTTTTAAGAAATGCAATTATTACTACAACTTTAGCAATAACTACCAAAAGTACCCTTATTAATTGTTTCTCTCTCATGCATTACTTCACTTAAAAAGAAAGTACAATCAATGCTATGACTTAAGGGTAAAATTGGGATTTAAAGGCTTTAAACCTAAAAACGACAAGTATTTTGAACCAAAATTTACCTTCCAAAACAACATCTATTTTGAACCGGAGGGAGTACATTATAATGTGTTTGACAAGTCAAAAGGGAAGGACAACCATCTTCTTTCTTACAACATCGGACGACTTTATAAAACCATCTAGCGACGTTTCCCTTTTGCTTACAGCCTATTTATCCTAACTCAGCTATAACTTATTTTCATCATTCAACTATTTTATCTGGTTTGTAAAGTGCTTACATTTCATTTACTAAAAATAATGCACGTCTATTTTCGTCATTCAACTAATTGCAATTAATTTTCTTAACTAATGCCACATTTTCATCTTTTTAGTTTAAAAACAAAAGTTAAAAAAATCCTAACTAAACCAACACTGTTTGATCTGTTAGCAAACTTAATAGTCCAGTCACATTCCAACAGGGTTTGAATTGATCTGCTTGCAAGCTTAGTAAATCAGTCCCATTTGATCCCTTAAGATCCAATTACATTCTGTTCATTTGTGGTTTGCTAGTAACTAAATCAAGAAGAACCATCTACGAGGGTCCACTAATTTACAAGGGTCCACTGCCACATGGGCAGTATTGGTAAATCAAACACAAACAAAAAGAGCAAATTTGAAAAAAAATTAAAAAATTGGACATTCATTTTGGGACGGAGGGAGTATTAGTTAAGTCATTTTTCCTAATTTGTGTGCAGGGTGAACCCCAACACTTACCGGACTGAAATTTAGAGCAAAACTTTTTTACTCCTGTATCCAATTTTCTTCTTAGATAACCAACTATTAGAGCATCAAGTATCTAAATTTTCCACAATCAAGTGTCCTGCCTCTTAATTAATGTCACTATATCTGGATAAGCTCTTCTGAGAACTGCTCATTATTGGTATGATGAACTTTGGGCATTATTTTGTTAGAATGAAAGATGTCTGTTGATTGAGAAATAGTTTCATAAACAATCTCTTACCTGGTAAAAGTTCCTCTTGCGACCAAGGTCATAGCGCCATTTTGCGGTGGTCTTCTTCTCATATGCCTGAGCACAAGATAATATGCCAATCAACAACATTTACATCCACTATCTATTACTCTCTTCGTCCCAAAATGACTGCCCATTTTTCATTTAAGAGACAATCTGAAAAATATGACTTTTAGTAGAAAAGATGCATGATTATCCTTGTTATTCACTTTCAAACTTTTACTTTTGCAAGTATATAATGAACTAAAAATCGGTAAAAAACCATTTAGGGACAGTTTTTTAGAATAAGGTCAGTCATTATGGGAAAAGATTTTCTTGAGAATAATCATTCATTTTGGGACGGAGGGAGTAAATATTTAAACAGGAGAATATCACCATGTAAGAGAAGATAAGAGGGATTGGGGGTGAAAGCAATACCTCAATCGTCGTTGTATTAGCAGCCACCAGTGATATGTGCATAATCAGAAACCCAAATACACTCAAAGCAAAAGCTAGATTCAAGACTATGAAACAAGCAAGAAAAGTAGCAGATTAATAACACCAAGCAAAGGGAAAAGGAGCTGAAAAAAGGGTTTATTAGTTCTTACCAAATGCAAGAAAAGTAGTTGCTAGAGTGCTTGGTGATCCAGGAATCTCCCCATCACTGAAGAATGCTATAAAATGAGGTAATAAGGCTAAAGTAACAAGCGTTGTCTCAAGGAATGTGTAGAACTGCATTAAGCAATAAAAGTTTAATCAAATTTCTTTGTTCAATGGATGAAAAACCCATGCATACAGATTCATGAATGCTAATCATATACTCCCTCTGTCCGGAATGATAGTCCCACTTTTTTAGTCATAATTTTATTGAACTCTGAAATTACAAATTTTAGAATTCCATTGGAATAGTTACTTTTTCCTAAATCTTTGCTCAGAGTTCAATAAAATTAATGACTAAAAAAATGGGACTATCATTCTGGGACAGAGGGAGTACTATGCGATAAACCTTGGGTCCGCAGAAGTCAAATAACATTGTATACATTATTCATTGTTGGAGCTTTGTGTCAAAGGTTATGCAGCACTCACACTATTTGTAGATCAGAACTTAATTGCCAAGCAACCCTAACATAGATTCATCACTCAGGACTCACACATGTCGGTTACAACGCATCACAGCTTCCCCTTCCAGTATATCAGGAAGTCTTTTTATTGCTCCTCACCTGATTAATATACAATGCGTGTGCAATACCCATCTCATATATAGGGACTAAACCAAGCTTGTCAGATCGTCGTCTTGCTACCCATTTCCATCTTTACATTGATTTTTTCATTTATTGATCACCTTTCATGCAGATCCAAATATAATTGTTTATGAAAAAGTTTAGCATGAGACACTAAGTATATTTCCATCATTAATATACTCAATTGTCAAGCCACAAAATCATCTGAAAGCTTAGAGATTGCGAGGAAACCAAACAGTGTAAATTAAATGTAGAAATGTGCAATCACCAATACATATCTTCCCTTCTTTTCGGATAAACACCCCTCACATCATCCTTTGAATAGTTACACTGAAATTTTGAAGACAACCTTGCACAACATATTTTGTACAACTACTTCGTCCATGACGACCCTCTTAAAAAAAAAAAAAAGAAGCTTACTATAATGCATTATTTCCCTTGAGAATTATGAAAATAGCAATCTCCCATCAGTAACCTAGTTGCTTTTTCAACTGGATGAGTAGAATCATGAAAGTTGTAGATTAATAAAAGGTAAAGAGAATCCCCGAATGGAACATCCAAAACAGAAGGAATTGAGGATCCATCTACAAATGCAATACACTGTAATCGCATTTATCCAACAAAGACTAACACCTCTTTTATCTTGTCTCCTTGAACAACTTATGGAGAGAAGGAAATTTTTTGCCAACATGTAACCTTGCTCTTGTCAATAGAGGGATTTTCCAACCCAAAATCCGGTTTGGGTGTAAAGTCTTGACAAGGGGCCCACCAGGGAGATAATCTCTTAAATATATAGATATACAAAGACACTCCAAGTAAAATTTCTGTGCTTGCAACTTCTGTGTTGCAAGCGAGGAGCACTTTTGTACTAGCTATACAAAACTATGTCCCAAAAGAGTTTGAGCTTCCTAACATCCTTGCAACAATTTTTTTTTGATAGGAAACATCCTTGCAACAATCAATATCACCATTCAAAAATCGTTTTCTGCCTACATTTTTTGAGATTTTTCAGAATAGAACAGAAAACTAATATGAAAAAGCTATGCCAGCATGCGTTAAAGCATAGTAGGCTGTTGCTATTAGCAAACTAATTACCAATATCATTTGCATAATGAGTAAAGGGAAGTGCAATAGATTCTTAGCTTGAGAAGACTACAAGAACACAATTCTTACAAATCAAGAAGTTACCGATTTCTCTCACCCAGTAGAAGTAACAACGTTCTATAAAGAAATCACGACAAAACATGTTTAGCTTAATATAACTTTCAAGATTAGCTACTTCTAAGAGAGGAGGAAAGACGTACCAAGAAGAGGAGGAAATACTTGTAATTCAATGCCCCGACACAGTTAACAACCCAAACACAATGATGGTCCATTTTCAGCACGCACCTCCCACCTAAATCAAAAGAAAACATCTTATTTCTTACTTTAAAACCAAATTAGAAGAGAGAAAATACTTAAAAACAGTTTGTTAAAAAAAAAAAAACTCACACACTGAACAATGGTGACATCGAGGTGGTTTCAACTGGTTACACTTCCGACAGTACCGGATCCTTGGATTGGCTGGATCAGATGCCAAACCTCCAAACTCAGATCCTGTCAATGGGTCCGCGTCCCCTCTTTCCTCATCTGTGGCAGGCCTATAATTTGATGGCACACTACCAGGGTCCGTAAAAACTACAGAAAAGTAACTCCATAGCAGCATCACCAACTGCAATCATATTTATTACTGAAGTTAAAGCTTTAATTTTTTTTTTTAACATACTTGCTAGTAGCTATACAAGTTCTACTAGGATACTCACAATCTACGTACCCTTTAGCGAAAAGTCAAAAGCTAAGTTGGTCAAACTAAACAACTTTGGTCAATCTGAAGCTAAACGGAAGACCAAAACAAAATCTGAAGAACATTTCAAACTCAGAAGACCAAAACAACGTCAGTCAATCAACTAATACCAAGCACGAAATAACTATATTTTCCTGTTATACCCCTACAAGTTTTGAGCTACCATAACTGAATTGTTCCCATTAAAATCAATAAACTGTTCAAAATAATTTCTCAACGGCTTATAAATGGCTGAAATCTCCATAAACCAAGAAAAATATCTCTGTAATTAACATCAAAAAAACATAATTTAAAACATAGTTATGATAGTAACTTTACACAGATAACATCAATAGCAAAGTTCCCAAATTGATATCTAAGTAGCTGAATTACTATGAACCACCTAGCTTGGCTATTCATTTGACAGCAAAACTAAATCTATAAAGCTATAAAAATAAAACTGAAATCTGAATATTATACTCATTATTCAACAAACCCATAAACTAAAAGCTTCAAAATCAAAAGAAAACCCCAAAAGAAGGGTTGAGATTTTCAAAGAAAACGAAAAAACTTACCAAACAATGAAACAATATCAAGACAACAACAGCAAGAAGTGAATCAAGGCCGCCGGAGGTCAAAGAAGGTCCATAATTGGACAAAACGACAGCGTAATAGGTGACACCCACAACACCAAGAACCAGCAAGATCATGATCGAGCCCAAACCTCGCAGGGCACTACAGAATTTGAACACATTCCAAGCCATAACAGCTCCAGATCTATGCATACTCCCCCAAAAACTAAATAATTGTAAAATTAAATCAAAAATCAAAATTTTAAAAAGAAAATTCTCTAATCTATGCTTTACTTTGCTGTTGTTTAAGCTTTTGATTAAAAGATCGAATTTTGTTAAAACTTTTGATGTGGGTTTGGTTAGAGATTGTGATTTTTGTACAAGGGTTTATGAAAATTTCAGGTGAGGGGAATGGAATCCATGATAGGTGTTTAGAGAGAGAGAGAGAGAGGGAGAGAGTGAAAAACAAGAGACTGTTTACGGAGGAAATGGGTGTGATTTTGCGAAATTTCTACCCATCTTTTTTAAATAAATGTTAATTAAAAATAAAGAATTATTCAAAGAAAAAAAAAACTTTCAAGAAAATTAGGTCATGCTTATAAAAAAACAAAGCAAAAGAAGAAGATTAGTTCTTAAATACTACGAGCAATATTTAATCAAATTTTATTCATTATTCACTATATATTTGGAAGACTAAATCTTTAGAAGAGGCATTTACAAAAAACTACTTTAGAAAAATGGAAATTACAAAAAAAAAAAACGCATAAATTCGAAATTACAAAAAAAAAAAGAATTTTTTTATTATTTTTTTTATCAGTTTTGATCAAACAACTGATAATTTCAGTTATCACTTGTTTACGACTGATAACTGAAATTATCAGTTATTTGAAGCACAAATTACTCTTCAAACAACTGATAATTTCAGTTATCAGTTGTAAACAACTGATAACTGAAATTATCAGTTGTTTGACCAAAATTGATTAAAAAAAAAAAGTTTTTTTTGTAAAAAGAAAAAATGTAGTTTTTTGTAATTTCCCATCTTACATGTTTTTTTTTTTTGTAAATGGCATCTTTTTTAGTGAGTTTTTTTGTAACACTAAACTCTTAGTAAAATATTTTTTTGTAAAAAAAGAAAAAAAAGTTTAGAAAGTAATTATTGCAATATTAATACATTTCTCACTAAACTCTTAGAAAAATATTTTTTATAATAAAATTAAATGTATTCTAAGATATCTACTAAATAAAAATTAAAATTAAAAGTTTATGTTATAATTAAAAATATATTAATACTGATATTTTCTCATTTAACTCATTTTAAAAAACTATATCTCAAAATGACAACCTGGAAAAAGCATTTGTCAAAATGACCAAGTTTGTGTAGAATTTTCTCGCTTAAACTCGCTATTACCAGTACCAAATTTAAATTTCCTCAATTTTATTATGATATTTATGATAAGAAAAAAATTAATATCTAAAATAATTTTCTAATAAAGAACTAAATGGGAAAAAAAATCAACTACTACCTTCATAATTTCTTTTTTTTTTGGGTTCACACTATAGGCAAGATTTATTGATTGAAATATGCCTTTGGTTTGTTTGGTCGCCTTCAAGAAAATCTAGAAGGTCATCTTTACATTTTTAGAAAATGACATTTTATCTTCTTGGTACCAACTAATGGATGTATTCCCCCTTTGTCCTATAATCTGATAATTGTCTTTCGATTTTTCTTAATTTGTTTTACAAGTTTCAATAAATAAGAAAATTACAATGTACATTTTCTCAATCATTTTCTAGTTATTACCCTATCGTTATGTTGGAAGTAGGGATTCGAGATCAGCTCGAAAAAAAAACTTAAAAAAAACTTGAAAAAAGCTTGAACTTGAGTGAACTTAAGTTGTGATTCGACTCGAGCTAAAACGAAATCTTAAAATTCTTTTTGTATTCGAGTTGATCGTGCTCGACTCGTGTCTCGTTCGCAAACAATACGTTTTGAACTCGGTTCAAAAACTCGGAAAAAAAAACTCAAAAATCTATCTATCTATATATATATATTAAAGTTGGTGAGGAGGGCTATGGCTTCGTCACGTGGACAAGTTGAGGCAAACTCTTGATTTTGGAGAAGCCACGTCATCACTATCCCAAAATCTATATGACTTTTGGTATTCTCCTTATTAGCTAATACTATTAGTTAATAATAATAGTTATTATATAGGTTAACTATTACTATTAATAGTATTAGTTAACTATAATAGTTACTTTATAAGTTAACTATTACTATTAATTGTATTAGTTAACTATAATAGCTACTATATAGGTTAACTATTACTATTAATAGTATTAGTTAACTATAATAGTTACTATATATGTTAACTATTACTATTAATTGTATTAGTTAACTATAATAGTTACTATATAAGTTAATTATTACCATTAATAGTATTAGTTAAGTATAATAGTTACTATATATGTTAACTATTACTATTAATAGTATTAGTTAACTATAATAGTAAGTTAACTATTACTATTAATTGTATTAGTTAACTATAATAGTTACTATATATGTTAACTATTACTATTAATAGTATTAGTTAACTATAATAGTTACTATATAAGTTAACTATTACTATTAATAGTATTAGTTAACTATAATAGTTACTATATATGTTAACTATTACTATTAATAGTATTAGTTAACTATAATAGTTACTATATATGTTAACTATTATTATAAATAGTATTAATTTACTATATATCTTAAGTAATAGTATTATAGTTACAATATATGTTAACTATTAATATTAATAATATTAGTTAATCATAATAGTTGCTATATATATATATATATCAAAGTAGGTCGTTAATAATGTCAATGAGCATTTAGCTTAAAGACGTACTTTTCTCGGGAATGTTAAGGGTTAGAACCCCCTACATTGTATTTAAAATGTTGTCATTTGAAAAGAAAATAGGTCGTTACTTTTTTCATTCACTTTGTTAATGTCCATAAAAAAATGTTGCATACTGACATAAATTATGACATCAAAAATAAATGACATAAAGTATGAACATCAAAAATAAAATAGCAAAAATTGCTACATTGTTAGTCACAATGCAATTCCTATTAAACTTATGTGCAACAAAGTTATTAAAATTAAACACAATTTTTCTAACTTTATAAATGTTAATGTTTTGATTCATTTATAATATACTTATAATATAAAAAATAAATCATTATATTAGCAAATTAGTTTTTCGTGCGGAGCACGGATTACCTACTAGTTTTCTTTATTTCCTATCATTTTTCTTGAGCTCGTCTCGTTAAGTCGTTAAAACTATTTTTTTCATTGTTGAAGATCTCCGGGTCAACTCTCGAGAAATTGAAGTATTAAACAAAACCACTATTGAAATTGGAGTTGATCTTATAAAAAACGCGTTTTATTTTAAAATTAAAGAAAAATCATTTTTACACTTTTACTTAATAATACATACACTGAAACTTTTCATTTATACTAACACTAATACTTTTTTACCCTACACTGACACTATTTTATATTGTTACTTAATAATACATGCACTGACACTCTTTACACTGCATTTATTTAAACTAATACTGACACTTTTTTACATTGGCACTTAATAATCATGAACTGACACTATTTACACTGACATGTCACTCTTTACACTACACTAGCACTTTGTTACACTAACACTGACATTTTTTACACTAACACCGACATTTAATAATACATGCAATGACACTCTTTACACTTACACTGTCACTTTGTTATACTAACACTGACACTTTTTCACATTGACACTTAATAATACATGCACTGGCATTTTGTTAATCTAACACCGGCACTATCAGGAAAACCAAAACACGTTTTTCTAATATTAAGGAAAAACCCGTTTTTTTAAGATTTTGGCTTGAAATTGGGATGGGATGCAAAATGAAATTGGTAATTTATTGAGACATTATTTCTTTCCCGTTTCAGTTTAATGTTTTTAATTTCACTTTACACGAATATTAAGAAAAAAAATAATGTTGTGAATATGAAAAAGTAAAGTAAGAGTACTCCCTCCGTCTCATTACAAAAGATATAAAAACCCTATTTTGATGTCCATTATAAAACACAAGCTCAAAAAGAAAAGTTTTTAATATTTGTTTATTCATGAGACTCATTTGTCATATTCACATCATCTATCTACTTAATATTTCCTACGCCACTATCTCTCTCCTACTTCACTTTTCATAGTTACAACACTTAGGCTTCGTTTGTTTCGCATAAAACGACTCCCGAAAAATGATTTCCCGTAAAAAAATATCGGAAAATGAAAATGTTTTCCGAAAATGACATAAACATGTTTTCGACTGTTTGGTAAATCTAAAGAAAATGTGTTCTAAAAATATTTTCATGTGTTTGATAAATTAAAGAAAAATATTTTTCGATGAAAACACAATCCGAGATAAGTTGGAAAAGATTGGGTGGGTGGGGATTTGTAGGGGTGAGGTGGGTGGGTGTGGGGTAGGGTCGAGTATGGGTAGAGTAGTGGTGGTGGGGGAAATGTAAAGGGTAAGATGGTGCTAGGCTAGGGTGGTGATAAGGTAGGGTGTAGAGTAGGGTGGGTAGCCGAGAGATGGGGGGTAGGGTGGGTAGCCGAGAGTGGGGGGAGTTGTTAAAAAATAATATAATTTAATTATTGATATGATCATGAAAAAATATATTTGGGCATGTACAAATATATGAGGCCCAAAACGATAAATATGGATTGAAGGTTAAGAAAATATGCCCAAGATAGGATGAGTCCGACATGGCGACTTAACCAAGAATATCGGCGGGAAACAAATCCAAGCAAGAATCCCATTAGAGTCCATCATTAAATACTTTGATATTCTCAAGGCAAGAATCTCGAATAAGGATGTTCATGACAACGGCAACAACAAAGATTGTTGTCTTATCATGGTTGTCGTCTATAAGCGACATTTGGATTAGCAGCTACATTCCAAAAGCAGCCAAAGACGTTGCATTTGGGCCCACAAAATTTGTTATAATGATGAACTATCAGTCAGGAAAAAGGTGGCCTCTCCACTATATTTGAGTGCCCATGCACACCCAATGGAAGAGTGACACCTGTCCAAGAGCATGTGACCTGCACATGACATGAGCAAGTATATAAACAACATCAGAAGGCAAAATTGGGTAAGACTCAAGTACATTTTGTAGTATTTCTCAAGTTTCCATTGTACTATCTTATTTTCTAGATCTTGTACTTATCCTCACACCGGAGGGGCTTTGTCGGAGATGCCCCTGGCCTAGTTTACATGTGCTTTGTGTGTAGGAGATCACAGAGAAGACGCCGGAGTATCCCCAGTATCAAGCTACTCATTCAGGCCTTTGCAACCATCTTTCTGTGGCAGCATCAGTTGGTTCAGGTTTCGGGACCTGAAGTTTCTTCTTCGTTGGGTCATCTTTGCTTGTTCTTGTTCTTAAATTTTCCTTGAAACCCAGAAAAACAATACCAAAATGGTTCATGACAAAGGAACCCACTTAAAAACCATCCCAAACGCTAACCTGGCGTTGACAACACCAAACTTATGAAGTGAAGCTTATGTGCCTGCTGGATCTGGTTTGGAAGGTGGCGTGCAATCAATAGATACGGAGTCTATCGTGCGGCGTAGAAGAGAGCGGGAAGAGAGGGAATGTTATGAGGAAAGAGGGCGAGATGTGGAAAGCAAGAGCATATACCCCTCACATAAGCTGAAATAAGAGCAGAAGCGTAGCGGATAAGGGCAAATACTGAGCTGTTGTTGCAGATTCTCGCCAACAACAACAGGCTTATGGAAATGAGACAAGAGCCAATGTAGATCCCGCAGAATGTCATGGGAGGAATAGCTGGAAATAGCCCAGTAAGGGGGCAAGCTGTCAGTCAAAGTATGTCAAGGAGGTTTGATAGGTAAGAGCGTGACACGCCGCCTCCAAAAGATAGGCCTAGAGCAGAGAGGCGAGAAGTAATCAAAGCGAGATCTGAAGGAATAGTGAGGAAGAAAAGGTCTCAGGAAATTGTTGAAAATGGGAAAAGGAGGAAGGTGCATTATCAATTTGCCAACTCACGAGATTCGTCTTATTCCTATTAGTATGACGGGGATGAGATAGATACTGGGTCAACCATGAACAAGACGTATAGGCAAAGTCGCTCAAAGCATTCAGACGGGAGGTCGCGAGATTCTTAGAGATCTCGCAGAGATAAGGAATCTAGGAGATGTAAGAAGACTGAGGAAAAGGAGGAGGACCACTGGAAGAAATAAATGGCAAAAAGGATCAAAGAGCTGGAAGCGGGAAATAAAACAGAGGAAGATAAGGATTCTTACTTAACACCTTTTGTGAAGGAGATTCAACATGCTGACCCAGATCCAACTTTCCGCATGCCATCATTGCCTGAATATTCGGGGAATACAAGAGCGAGAATCCATGCTGGTGATTTTGAAGTGACAATGTCCATGCTCACAAAGAGTGAAGCGATTTTGTGCAGGGCGTTGGCTAGTACTTTGACTGATCATGCTCTAGAATTGTTTCTCACACAGCCCACGGAGTCATTCACGGCTATCAAGATTTTAAAAGGAAGTTTTTGGCGAGATTTAGTACCTCTAGAGCACAATCGGTGAGGAAGCAAAAGTTATGCGGCATTCGACAAAGGACTGGTGAGGGGATAACTAGTTACACAGAGAGATTCATGAAGGTGGCTAATCAGATTTCAGACATAGAGCAAAGCAACATCATCATGCTCTACAATGCAAGTTTGTTTCCTGGTCACTTTAAGCGAAAATTGGGAATGAGGCTGCCTGAAACAACTGGCGAATTGTACGAGCGAGTTAGAGGATATTGTGGAGGATATGATAATGTTGAAGTCCCAGTAGTTCCCGCATCAGCATCTGCGGTGAGAAAGAATGTGAAGGAAGTAATTGAATATGTGAAGGAAGAAAAAGAAGGTGGAAGAGGAGGTCGCGGTGGTGGCCAAGGTGGAAGAGGAGGTGGTCGCAGAGGAGGTCGTGGTCCAAGGAAGATCGTGAAATTTTCGAAGTTAAACACCAAACCTAGTGAGATACTGAGGAGGGTTCATTTACCAGCAGCCTTTCCAATGCCAGAAACAGGAGCAACGCTTAGAGATCAAAGTAGCTTTTATGAATATCACCAAGCTAAGGGGCATACAACGGATGATTGTTACAATTTGAAGAGGGTAATTCAAATGAAATTTGATGATGGCGAGTTAGGGGAATATGTTGAGAAGGAAGGAGGACAAGGGGCGTGAGAAGAGAGAAATCTGATTGATGTTATACAAGATCCAACCCCAAGCATCTGTCAGCTTGACAATCAGATTATGACTTTGTCGCATGGTTTCAATGTACCTGAATACCCCCCAAATGAAGACAGAGTGATAAGCTTTTTAAGGAGGGAGTTGGCAGTAACAATCAGTCATAGAAGCCAGCCTATTGTGATAACAATTTATCCGACAAGCACCAGTTCTTTAACAACTAAATTAGCAGCTCGCCCATTGCGCATTAATCTGATTGTCGCTCTTGAGGAGGAGATGGATTGGGAGGAAACAAAAAGCATGAGGAACAACACGACAATCATAGCAGTGGCGACACCGGTAGTTTAAGAAGGCGAAAAGATGGAGATAGATGATAGGCGAGAAACATTAAAGATAATGGAATAGGAAGTCGCTGGCGAGATTAATATGTCGATGGAAATAGTTAGCATAAACCCTACTTTGAATTGTGTAAGGGCAATTAAGCTTGTACAGATGGATGAACCTAGAATAGAGGAGATTGAGGAATGTGAAGAAATTGAGGTTGAAACTATGGATGGGCGGCCACGGGAAATTTCTTGTCAAACAATAACGAGGAGGTTATCACCAAGGATAAGAAAAGAAAAATAATAGAGGTAGATACGTTGCAAGTAAGAGACGAGCCAGAAATTCAGGCTTTGGAGGAGTTGGAAGAAGTGGAGATCAATAACATTTTCCCTGAACAAAAGATTAAAATCGGGAAACAATTGACAAAGGTGGAGCGAGAAAGATTGATTGCTTTTTTAAAGCAAAGTTTGGATGTATTAGCTTGGCAACCTGAAGATATGAGGGGGTAGATGAGAATGTCGCTATGTACTGTCTTAACATGGATCCAAATGTAGAACCATTCACGCAGAAAGTTAGATATTTGTCGGTGGAAAAGGAAAAGCAGTCTTGGAAGAAGTTGAAAAACTGTTAAAAGCGGGAATCATAGAGGATATTCAATACCCAATTTGGTTGGCTTGCCCAGTAATGGTGTTGAAAGCGAACAAGAAGTGGAGGATGTGCATAGATTTCACAGATCTGAATACGTTCTGTCCCAAGGATTGTTATCCTTTGCCAAAAATTGACAAGTTGGTAGACTCCATTGCAGGGCACAAAATGTTTAGCTTCATTGACGCCTACTCGGGTTACCATCAAATTAAAATGGCGGAAAAAGATAAGGCGAAAACCACTTTCAGAACGCCAAAAGGAAATTTTTGTTGATGTCGTTTGGGTTAAAGAATGCTGGGGCGACATATCAGCGTATGGTCAATGAGGTGTTCAAATCGCAGATTGGTAGGAACGTGGAGGCTTATATTAATGATATGGTGATTAAGACCATGGATGGTGACCGCTTGGAGGATCTCGCTGAAACTTTCCATAGCCCAAGGAAAAATTCGATGAAATTGAATCCCAGCAATTGTACTTTTGGGGTCACGGCGGGATTTTTTTTGGGTTTTCTGGTGAATATAAGAGGAATAGAGGCCAACCCTGAAAAAATATAGGCCTTACTTGACATGTCACCACCAAAAACAATCCGTGAGATTCAGCGCTTGAATAGAAGGATCATTGCCTTGGGGCGTTTCATATCCAGATCGGCCGAAAGGTGTTTGCCATTTTTTAGGTCTTAAAGGGTGGACAGAAATTCTCGTGGAGTGAGGAGTGTAATGATGATTTTGAACAAATGAAGAGTTATCTCGGGAAGTTGCCATTATTATGTAGCCCAGTTGAGGGAGATGAGTTGTTCGTGTACTTGGCACCATCTGATTATGGGGTTGCCGCAGTATTAGTAAAGGAGGAAGGAAATGTCCAGAGGCCTGTATATTATGTGTTTAAGGCATTGAACGAGGTTGAAGCGAGATACTTTAATGCGGAAAAAGTGGCGTATGCCTTGGTGATTGCCGCCATAAAATTAAGGGTCTATTTCACTGCTCATACGATAATAGTCTTGACTGATGCTCCTTTGAGGAAAATTCTCTAACAGACAGATACAGCGGGAAGATTGTTGAAATGGTCTATTGAGTTGACATAATTTGATATCAAGTATGAATCTCGCAAAGCGATTAAGGCACAGGCATTGGCAGATTTTATTGTAGAGACTTCATTTACAAAGTCGCAAGCGGAGTTGGCAGAGGCGACAACCAAGAGAAAGATGCCCAAGAAAGTAGTTCCTAGTCTGATTGAAGCAAAAGCGAGGCCGCCTAATTGTTGGAGCCTCCATGTTGATGGGTCTTCAGCGAAGGATAAGGGTGGGGCGGGAATTATGCTGGTGTCTCCGGATGAAGATGGCAAAAATGGAAAGGCATTGAGATTCAAATTTCCCGTTTCAAATAACCAAGCAGAGTATGAAGCCCTGATAGCGGGAATCGAGCTAGCCAGAGACATAGGCTTGATAAAGATTATCATTAATTCAAACTCCCAGTTAATTGTGAATCAGGTGAAGGAGAATATGGAGTACTTCATCCAGTTTTGGTGAAATACCGCGACATGACCAGGAGCAATTTAAAGAGTTTTGAGTTCTGGGAATTGGTGCAAATTGATAGATTTGAAAACGCAAGGGCTGATATGTTAAGTAAATCTGCGGGAAACAACATCCAAATCTCATCAAAAGATGTGGAAATACCGGCAATCAATAGGCCAGTTGTCATGACGATAGAGGAATCAGAGAAGAGTTGGGTAAGTGAGATGAAGAAATTCCTAGAAAAAGAAGAATGGTCACTTGATTAAAACAAGGCCAAATTAATCAAGAAAACCTCATCAAGATTCACTATTCAAGATGGAATTCTTTACAAAAGGTCATTTTCTAAACCGCTGATGAGATGCGTCGAACCCAGTTTAGTGGATAAGGTTTTGTATGAAATCCATGAAGGAGTATGTGGGGGACATCCAGGGGCGAGAACCTTATCAGATAAAATCTTGTTTTATGGGTATTATTGGCCAACACTAAGGCGGGATGCAGAAAAATATGTGAGAAAATGCGAGAAATGTCAAAGGCATGGAAATATCCCCAGATTACCAGCAACAGATCAAACCCCAATAGTGGCGACATATGGCCGTTTGACATGTGGGGAATTAACTTGATTGTGCCTTTTCCTAAGGCCAAAGGTGGGTGTCACTATGTAGTGGTTGCAGTGGATTACTTCACGAAGTGGACGGAAGTTAAGGCATTGTCGACAATCACGGAGGATAATGTAATCAAGTTTGTGTAGGAAAATATATGGTGTAGATATGGACTTCCAAGGGCAATTATTTCTGACCACGGAACTCAGTTTGGGAAGAAATTTTCGGCGGAATGTGCGAGATTGAATGTCAAACATTGGAAGTCAGCAGTTTACATGCCACAATGCAATGGACATGCAGAGGCGAAAAACAAACAAATCTAGATGGAAGAGGTGGAGCATGGTTAGAGGAATTGTCGACCGCTCTTTAGTATGTGAGAATAACCGTGAAGGGTTCAACTGGAGAGGCAACATTTGCACTCACCTTTGGGTCAGAAGCAATGACGTCGGCGGAGATGGCCTTACCAACTTACAGGGTTACCTATTATGATAAAGTTAAAAATGAACAAATGCGTTGCAATGATCTTTACCTATGTGATGAGAAGAGAATGAATGCGAGAATGAGGATGATTAATTACAAGCAGAAAATGAAGGCGCAACATGATAAAAGGGTCAGCAAGAGATCGTTCAACGTGGGAGATTGGGTTCTAAGAAGCGTGGAGGCCACCAGACCAAAACCTAGATTCTCTAAGCTTTATTAAAAGTGGGAAGGTCCTTTCCAAGTCACCAAGGTTATTAGATAATGGACATATCAGTTAAAAAGAGCACATTGATAAGAATTAAAGAACGCATGGATCGTGGATCACTTAAAGCGATATTATCAATAGACTGTCGCTAGTTTTATACTCCCTCCGTCCCACGATAATCTGCAAAAAGATACCTTTTGGGCGTCCCACAATAATCTGCACTTTCCCAAAATGGAAATGGGACCCACTTGTCTCTACTCACAACCATTACCCACTTACTCCACTTTCTCTCTCCTACCCAACCATCTACACTCACAGCACATTACCTTTTTCACATTTTACCTTAATTCCCGCGCCAAGCAAAAATGTGCATATTTCTCCGGGACGGCGGGAGTATGTTTTAAATACTTTGTTTTCCGTTTGAATAGTGAAATTTATATGAAATTTGATATTCTAGAATGATATGCTTGATGTGATATGGAAAACAAATATTAATGAATTTCTTGACGTAATGATTTTATAAGGCTTGTCAATGTTAATCTTGTGTTAATTTTTTATTGCATAAATTGACGGACGTATGAATGGCACAAACAAGACATGGACATTATGCCTGAAATGATGAAGGGAGGTTGTTGCCCTAGTAGGCACCCCCAAAGCTTGAAAGGATGAAGGGAGGTTGCCGCCCTATTAGGCATCCCCAAAGCTTGATATGATAAAGGGAGATTGCCGCCCTATTAGGCACCCCAAAGCTTGATATGTAAAAAAGGGAGGTTGCCTCCCTAGTAGACAACTAACAAACCTTGATATGATAAAGGGAGGTTGCCACCACAGTAGGCACCCCCAAAGCTTGATATGATAAAGGGAGATTGACGCCATATTCGGCACCCCCAAAAGCTTGAAAAGATGAATGGAGGTTGCCACCCTAGTAGCCCCCAAATCTTAAAAATATGAAGGGAGGTTGCCGTCCTATTAGGCACCCCCAAAAGCTTGAAAAGATGAAAGGAGGGTGCCGCCCTAGTAGGCACCCCTAAGACATGATAACAGCCAAGGGAGGTTGTCGCCCTAGTAGGCACCCCCAAGACATGTAATGAAGGCCAAGGGAGGTTTTCGCCCTAGTAGGCACCCCCAAAAAAAGAAAGAAAATCAAAGATGTACAAAGGAAAAAAGGTCGCTCCAAAAGTCAGAAAAAGACAGATGCAAGAAATGCAAACATAAGCCTCACTCTTTCGAAGGGAGTAGTCTGTATGGATATAAAGATTGTAAAGAGGATCTTTTATAAACTATCAAAGCAAAATAAGCATGAGACATACAAGGAAGACATTCAGAGCAGATTAAGGATAGCCAAACAACAACATTGAAGAAGGAAAGCATTCACAAAATTGAAATCAAAGTTAGGTCACAAATAGCGACAACCAAACAGCAGAAAACAGTCAAGACAGAAAGTAAAATGTTTAATAAAGACCGAAATCAAGAGTTAAAATCCTTAGGTGGGGTTGGGTGTTGGTCGCGTTGGGCAGCAGCGACAGCTCGAGCAGCTTTCTTTGCATCTGCGAGCGCCTTGTTCTTCTCGTCAATTAGCTCAACCCACATGGTCAAAGCATCATTCTCAGCACTTTCAGGAGCTTCCCAAACCGGTTTACCTAAAAGTTTGTCTTCAGATGCTAAGGCATTGAGCTCATCCTTCTCATATGGAACCAAATTGTGGCCCAAACGACAAAAGTCGCTATAGATGGGTTCAGAGCCCCACCTAGCAATTAATTCTGGAGTTATGGATATAATCTCGCTTGAACTTTCCGCCGCCTAACGCATTGCATGGATGAGAGCTTTGTCATACAATTCCATGGATTCTTGTTCAGCCTTAGCACGTGCATCAATAGGGAACCTAAGTCCAGCCTCCAATTGAGAAGGATGGGCGACAACACCATCCATTCTAAGTCGCATGACGAGAATCGACATGTCACCCGTATAAGGCTCAATATGAAAAATGTTAGGGTTTATCCCATACTTAACGTGCAAGGGAGTTTGGAATTCTAAGGAAGAAGAGGTACTTGTTTCTGCAACAACAGAGAAAGGAATTTCGTTGGAAGCTTGACGTCTGGATGAAGTCTCAACCGCCAATGTATCAGAGACGTCGTGACTGGATGTGGAGCTGGAGGAAGACATGTCGCCAAGTTTACTGGAAGAAGAGAGAACCTATTTATAGAAGCGACGACTAAGTAAATCAAGGGCAGCGGGAAAGTCAGTATCTGAGAAATCAGAATAAAAATGAGGGCGGTAGAACTCGCAAATATGTGAACAAAGTTCCCAAGTAGTGAAGAAGGTTTTCATGGGAACTGACTTGTGCAAAAATGGAGGACCCCTAATTTCTAAGGCATCCAAAATGGCGACATCAGCATCATACCTGATAAGCATAGTGTTGAGGTACTCGCGATGAATTCTGGCCCAAACACCTCTATCAACCCTATAAAACCCACCACTTTTCCTATTTTGGCCAAACCTAACTGTTCTAGCACATGATTTAGTACCAGCCAGCCATCAAATTGTGCGAGGATTGAACTGAAACTGGAAAACTTGAAGGATTGAAAAAGCTTACCTGAGAAATTACAGAAAAACGATGAAGGCTTGAAGAATTTGGCCGAATTCTTGCCGGAAACTTCAAAGATTGGAGAAACCCTCAAAAGATACCCCAAACAAGCTTGAAAAGGGCAATCTAGTGAACAAAAAACCTGGGAGAGCTTGAAAACAACGAAAGCTAACCGGAATATGGACGGAGCAACAAAGAACACGCCTGAGAAAAAGTCTGTTCACCGAAGGAGGAAAAGGAAAGTGTGAGTTGAGTAACAAAATGAGACTGGGAGAAACGAGATGGTCCTTAACCAAGGAAGACGAAAAGGTTTTGGGGAGGTTTTCAAAATATATTAAATGATGTCCAAAAATTGAATTTCCCCCCATTATTGAAAATAAATCATTAAGGCACAGATTTCGAGGTAACATACATCAATTCTGACAAGCCGTCCTTTTTCATCAACTGGGAGGTGACACGTGGCCAGAAGAGCGTTATATGAAATCGTAATCTTGCTAAGTCATGGTCAAGAGGCGAGAATCGTAAGCGACAATCAAATTTTTTTGATTGGATTATAAATAATTTAGATCTCGAACTTGAGGGCTACTGATATGATCATGGAAAAAGATATTTGGGCCTGTACGAATATATGAGACCCAAAACGATAAATATGGATTGAAGGTCAAGAAAATAGGCCCAAGATAGGATGAGTGTGACATGGCGACTTAACCAAGAATATCGGCGGGAAACAAGGTCAAGCAAGAAGCCCATTAGAGTCCATCATTAAATGCTTTGATATAATCTCAAAGCAAAAATCTCGCATAAGGATTTTAATGACAGCGGCAACAGCAAAGATTGCCACCTTATCATGGTTGTCGTCTATAGGCGACATTTGGATAAGCAGCTACATTCCAAAAGCAGCCGAAGATGTTGCATTTGGGCCCACAAAATCTGTTATAATGATGAACTATCTGTAAGGAAAAAGGTGGCATCTCCACTATATTTGAGTGCCTATGCACACCCAATGGAAGAACGACACGAGTCCAAGAGCATGTGACATGTACATGACATGAGTAAGTATATAACAACATCAGAAGGCAAAATTGGGTAAGTCTCAAGTACATTTTGCAGTATTTTTCAAGTTTCCATTCTACTCTCTTGTTTTTTAGATCTTGTACTTATCCTCACACCGGAGGGGCTTTGCCGGAGACGCCCCCGACCTAGTTTACGTGTGCTTTGTGTGTAGGAGACCATGAAGAAGATGCCGGAGTATCCCCAGTATCAAGCTACTCATTCAGGCCTATGCAACCATTTTTATGTGGCAACATCAATTATGAGTAAAAAAAGTTTGGCCGTGTGATGGGGGTATTAGAATAAAGGATGATAGACGAAGTCAATTCATACATGGAGAGAGAGAGAGAGAATTGATATAAATGACTCAATTTTATTATGTTACTAGAGGTACATATTTATAGGGTTTACAAAGATTGAGTTACCTATTCTAAATACATTGGAAAGATTGAGTTACCTATTCTAAACATATTAAAATATTTAGAGTCCTATTCAAATACAAACAATATATACTTGATAATATAGAATATAATATTATGACAATATTATATTCCTAATATGCCCCAGCAGGATGAATAATCATTGGATAAGTCAAATCTTGAAGAGTGATGAGATGAATCGAGTTTGATGGAGCTGGTGGAGACGAGTGTGTTCTCGGACGTGCGTGTTTTATGATGTGATGTGGTCTTGCACATGTTGGAGACAGTGGGTTTGTGAAGAGTGGTTTCGGCAGTTTTTAGGGTTTGCCGAGGGTTGGGTAATGTGGTAGTTTAGGGTTTGCTGAGGGTGGGGTAGTTGGGCGGTTTAGGTGGCGGAAAAAGGAAGGGCAGAAATAAGAGGAGGCGTATGGGTGGGGCGGTGTTTGTAGGGTTGTACCGCAAACCGCAAGTAGGGTGGGGTGGCTTAGGGCTGAGGAGAAGAGGTTTCGACTGGTGGGTTTTGTCGATTGTGCTTTGAAAGGGTTTAGCAATAGGGTTTTGCCAAGGTTTAGGGGGTGGAGTTTTGATGTTGGACGGAAAAAAAGGAAAAAGAATTAGGGTTTCGACTTGTAGAGAGGTTTGAGCCGAGGGTGGGTTTTTGGTGTAACGAGGTAATGGTTTTGATGGTGGGGAGGTGGTGTATGAGGTGGAGGGGTTTTCGGCTGTTGAGAGGTTTGAGCCGAGGGTTTTGTAGGAGGTGGTGAGAGGGTTTCGGCTTTAGGGTTTTGCCGCTAGGGGTTTGGCGGAGAAGTTCTATTATGGATCTTATTGTTCTGATACCATATTAGAATAAAGGATGGTAGACGAAGTCAATTCATATATGGAGAGAGAGAATTGATATGAATGACTCAATTTTATTATGTTACCATAGGTACATATTTATAGGGTTTACAAAGAGTTAGAATTCTATTCTAATACAAAGATTGAGTTACCTATTCTAAATACATTGGAAAGATTGAGTTACCTATTCTAAATACATTAGAATATTTAGAGTCATATTCAAATACAAACAATATATACTTGATAATATAGAATATAATATTATAACAATATTATATTCCTAATAGGGGGTTGGTGGTGGGTAGGGGTGGTGGGGGCAGTGAGTGTTCTTAAAAAATATTTTTAATTAGAATAAAAAAAATTGCTTGAAGGTGAGGGAGTTGTTAATTTTAAAATGAATAAAGAAATATTTTTTTGACCTCGGGGCGGTGTGTGTGTGTGGGGGGGGGGGGGGTTGGAGAGTTGTTAAAAATAAATTTAAATTAGTAATTTTTTTTTCTTTTTGGACCGGGGGTGGGGGTGAGGGGCGGGCTATGGAGAGTTGTAAAAAATAATTTTAATACAAGTTTTTTTACGAGGGGAGTGTGGTAGGGGGTGGTTGATGTGGGGTGGGTAACGTAAATATGTATGCAAAGTTAAATGTGTGAGTGAGTGTGTTAACATTTTTCGAGAAATAAAATATAGAAAAAAAATTCGTAAGTCATTTTACTTAGAAAAGTGGGAAAAATATTTTTCGAAAAAATTTTTCTCCATTTTTCGGTGATTACCAAACATCGAAAAATGATAAAAATATTTTTCGAAAAACATTTTCACTCAAACCAACGGAGCCTTTTATTGCACCTTACAATTTCCTTAATTTTTGTATAAGTTTCATTTTGTGCATTTCGCAATGAGACAAATGAGAAAGTTAAGTCCGTCCCATAATCTATTTTAATTCACACCATCTATTTGTTGTAAAACTAGTATAGCACCCGTGTGTTAAACACACGAAAAGAACACTTTTTAAAATTTACGTTAAATAATAAAAAAAAATTAATTTTTTGATTAACATAAAAGTGAAACAGTTATAATCTTATTTAAAGAAAGAAATACTTAATTTTATATGAAGCTCATAAATATTTTGTTACACCTTTCATCCCAAAATTACAATTTTGACAAGTCAAAACATCTTAAAGAAAGATGATACTTTACTTGTTGTGAATATCCCGTCCCGATGCAACGCGCACTCAAAAGTTTGAAATAAATAATCATATAATGTCGGATCGAAATGGGATATTCATTTAGTGACACTCGCTTTAAACCATATTAAAATATTAGTTTAATTTTGAGAGTCGCCACGCCACTTTGATATAGCCCAAAGCTTTGAAAAAAGGCTAAACATTTAATTGGGTTCGGGGGTCAAGTTACAACAGAAGAAGAAACGCTATCACTCCTATTGCCCGACGGATCGGTCTTTCTAACATGTAGGGTGTTGGTTGTGTGCGGTGTTTACAGGAATAGATAGAAGAAACGGGATCATGCATAAGGAGGAGGGAGAGAAAGAATTAATTGATGATCACACCCTAAAACCTTTGAGTTAGGCCCTCGGAAGGTGCACTAATCAATGTTCATCCTTGGGGAATTGTTGATCATGGGACAATTATTACTAAGGTGGAAGGTAAGAAATAGTTCCTAGATCCATCGGGTTTCTTGGACGAAACCTTAGGTCATCCTCGGCTATGCATATTTAAATATATTGAAATAGTCCTAAATCTAGCATAAAGGCACAATTAAATATATATTAAGCATGCAAGTAAATTATTCTAACATAGCAATAATAATAATAGGGAACGAAATATTAATAAAAGGCTTACCAATTGTAGTAAGACTTTGGGATCGAATCTAGGGCGATTCGAAGAATGTGGGGAGAGGTACGGAAAGGAGAATCAAGTATAGTCTTGACTTCTCCGTGGGAAAATATGTTGTGTGATGATGTGTGAAAAGGAAATTCAAGTATAGTCTTGACTTCCCCCTTGAAAATTGTGTGTGATGGAACAAATCAAGTGTAGTCTTGATTTATTCGTTGAGAATCCGTGTGTTGTGGAAATAAACCAAGTTTAGTCTTGATTCGTGTACTGAGAGAACGTGTGTGGGGAGGTGTGGGGAAAAAACTGTGTCCTTGAGTGAGTACCGAGTGCACATATTTATAGTGCTTCGGGGAATGGGCTGGACCGAGAAAAGGGTCGATCGGCCTTAATAATAAGGTTCGATCGGCACAAAAAGGAAGGGTCGATCGGCCTTAAAAATAAGGTCCGATCGGCACTAAAAATAAGGTTCGATCGGCAATTTAAAAGATAAGTTTATCCTAAACAAAATGGGTCGATCGGCCAAAAGTTTAATTTTATGAGCTTGGCCCAACCACTGCTTTCACCTTGGCCCCAAATGGCCTAGAAGCTCTCGGCCAGCACCAAGAAGTGGTCGGCCATATACCTTGGCCTGATTTCTACTTTGTACCAATTAATATACTCGGTTCGTCCCGCGATTTTGCAGTCGCACTTTGACCACTATAATGACTTCTTTTGCACTTCGCTCTTTGGAATTTTATTTTTCATTTAATCCCATGAATTTTTATAAATCAATTTCGTCCCAAATTTCCATATTTTCCAGTTTAGTCCCTGAATTTCCAATAAATTCCAACTTGGTCCAAAAGCTTCCAAATGCCAGTTTAGTCCTAGATTTTCCCAAATTGCACTTCAGTCCCTTTTTTCGGACCGGGTACTAACACTTGTACAATTTTGAAACTTGAAATTGCGCTAAATATTGTTTTGGTACTTGTACAATCTTAAACCTAACTAAATATTGTTTTTTCTAGGATTGTGGATTCTTTGTTACAAAAGAATGAATAATTGGATCTGGAGTTCTAAAAAATAAAGAGATAACGAATGGAAACTGTCGTCTCAGTAAAATTGGGATATGTGCTTTCAACAATCGATTGTATCAAATCACCTGACTCATTAACAATCAAGTCATCAGGAATCGTTATTGTAGCTTCACCATCATTATCATTACCATATGACCCATCCCCAATACTCAATATCCACTCTGAGAAAGCCTAGAGTTCAAGTCCACTTTCATCATTTTCAATAGCTTGTAGTCTCATATTCTTGGAAAACCTCAAAACTTTGACATGAGACCATAAATATGATAAATTGATCGTGATCATATTTTTGGGACATAAAAAATAACAAATTGTTAAATAAAATTATAAACTTTTTGCATGGTGTAAAGTAATGTTTGTATAAATATAAATGAATTCATTTTAAGATAAGTGTCTATACATAATTCAGCCCAATAAGATCAATTATAAGTCCAAGCCCACCCATGTTTCTTAGCTATGACCCTAATCATCAAAAAAAAATGTTTTTTTTTTTTTTAAAAAAAGAGAAAAAACCGATGTCATATAAATACAAATAATAACCCAAAACCTACTTTTACGCTCTCCGTCCCGCAATAAATGCTCAATAAAGGTTCAAATTTATTTTTGATCAGAAGAAATTTTAATTTATAGAATATTTTTGAAATTTTAATTTATAAAATCTATTTGAACTTTTATTTTGAAACTGACGAAGTAATAAGCAATCAAGCACACATAATTCTTCGTGCCGCCTCCTATCATAATTGTAACTTCATATTAAATTCCAAAGTTAACTCAATCATCATTTTAATTTTATATGAAGCTCATACATATTTTTTTACACCTTTCATCCCAAAATTACAATTCTGACAAGTCAAAACATCTTAAAGATGATACTTGTAAAATTTTGAAACTTCAAATTGCGCTAAATATTGTTTTTTAGATGATACTTGTACAATCTTAAAACCTAACTAAATATTGTTGTAAAAAGAATTCAGGCAATACATGTTAGTAGGAGAAGCTTCTTACATGAACAAACATAACCCTGTCCATACTTTGTAGCGGTCCAGGAGGGCTTCCATGAAATGCTTTATATGACCTGCATAAATCCCACTGGAAGAGCAGTCCTTCATGCAGCACCCAATGGGGGTAATAAGGCATCCCTTATTTCCGGAATTTGAGTTTACGCCAGAGTTCAACTTCAGCTTATCACCAACATGAAGCCAACACCATAAAGAATCAGTCAAAAGTACATTTGATGGGCAAACAATATCATGGACAATTCCTAAACCATGCATCTGAAAATGAATGTCAAAAAAATCGAAGTTGCTCTTGATCAAGAGCAAATTAAAAAAAAAAAAAAACTGGTTATTCATTTTGGGTCCAAAAAGTTTTCAAAGTTACTGTTTAGTGCATTTCATATCTCAGACACTTTCAGAGGAATGTGGTTAGTAACTTACTTTTAAGTGCATTTCATATCTCAGACACTTTCAGAGGATAAAAAATGAAAAACTCCATTTCAACTTTACAAGTGATGATGAAAGGCTGTGATGAAAGAATTCTCACCCGAGGCAATAGCAGTTTTCGAAGGCAGCACCCTGACTGGGTAGTATCACAGCATAGTCCCAGCCAAACTCAAAGCATTCATTGCACCCTCTGTAACCACATTACAGAAAATTAAATGTCACAACCACCTTACTCATCACAGAGCTAAAGACTAAAGGTTGGCAGCATACCCTCATCAGTAAACTCAACAAAGGCAAAACGGAGAACATAATTAAGTACTCAAAAAGCAAGGATTTATAACAATAGAAACTAATTAGTTATGGAACCAATAGTCACCTATCGCTAGAAGAAAACTACGAACGAATCAACATACCTTGTGGTACATACCGTCTCGACAGAGTGTATACTTTTCTAGGCAAGTACACCAATCCCCATGCCCTGGTTCACACCACCACTCATCAGACACCTTTAAGCCACCACAGCCAGCAAAACTTGCCAAGAAAGTTGCAATTGTAATATCAGTTGGAATTGGCACACAGTAAACACCAATTAATCAACATACTAATCAAATCCCAGGTAGATGAACCAAAATCGTGGAACATAATAGTCAAATTAAGATGAAACTCTCAAATAGTATTAAAAAGTCCCAAAAAGTAATCCCAAAAATCGTCACAAATATGAATCATCAAGAACCTATACCCATAAAACTTCATCAATCAGAATCGTCAATTAAACAAATACCCATCAAAATTCAGACAATAAAATAAACCAAGAACACAAAAAAGACACATAAAATAAACCAAGAAAACAAATACCCAAATTTTTCTCTCTCTACTCTTGCCTTTCCAACTGTGTGTGTGACAAAAAAAGAAGAGAGAGAGAGAGAGAGAGAGAGAGAGAGAGAGAGAGAGAGAGAGGAAAGGAACAAACACTTAAACAACAAAGCCAGAAATGAATTGGGCAAAAGAAAACAACAAAACAGAAGCCCAAATACAAAGAAAACCACGAAAGCTCATCATAAACTGACCTTCTTTTTCCTTGCCTAATTGCTCACATTTCCAGTTGCCCACAACCCTACAGCTGCAGCAGCAGTTCCCGGAATTCAAGATTTGATTGATAAGTCAACAAACCTGAGAATAATTCTTCATCACCACCATCATCCGCCAGCACCACCGCTGTATCAAATCAAATGGACAACTTGATAACAACCCAATCAAAACTATAAGACTCTTGATTCGTGATATTCTTTCATATATTTTTATACTCTAAGAAGAGCATGCTACTTGACAAACAATCAAATATGCGTCGTGTATTAAAAAAAGGAACTAACTGGAAAAAAATAAATCAGACGGCGGAAATTCATTGAATAGATTGATTAACTGAGAAAGAGGGTTCATAGCAAACTCTGAGAAAGCACTACCCATTGAACTTGTTACTGCAAATAAACAATTTCTGAGAAAAATTAAAGCACACCCTTCAATCAAAATCGAATTTTAGGCACAATGGAATCCTTAATTTTGTTGAAATTAGAGCAAGAGCAAAGAAGATTAAAGGGGACCTGAAACTCCAAGAGATGGTGATGATTGATGAAGGGAGGAATCGAGCAAGGGAGTCAAATAGCCATATTCAGAGCCTTGCTTTTCATAGGAGCTCGACCTGAGAACGAACATCGGACACCAGATCTTGAGCGTCGTCGTCGACAGCAGCGGCGGTAGCGGATAGTGAAGAAGTGTACTGCCTGATTGGAGAGCGATATTTTGGGGGCGGCGATCATCAATGGGTTTTTGGATTAACGATGAAAGGGAGGAGAGAGAGAGAGAATGGGATTTTTGGGGGAAGAAGTGTTTTTGGATTAACGATGAAAGGAAAGAGAGAGAATGAAGAAGAAGATTAGCTGTCGGAATACAAAAGGTTTAGCGTATCCAGTAAGCTAGGCAGGGGAGAGTTTCCGGAATGTTCTAATTTTAAGCGGGAAAATGAAATTTCTTATTCACTTCAGCCATTATATAGTTATAGATTTCATGTCTCAGACACTTTCAGAGGATAAAAAATGAAAAAACTCCATTTCAACTTTACAAGTGATGATGAAAGGCTGTGATGAAAGAATTCTCACCCGAGGCAATAGCAGTTTTCGAAGACTGACCGGGTTGTATCACATAGTCCCACCAAACTCAAAGCATTCATTGCACCCTCTGTAACCACATTACAGAAAATTAAATGTCACAACCACCTTACTCATCACAGAGCTAAAGACTAAAGGTTGGCAGCATACCCTCATCAGTAAACTCAACAAAGGCAAAACGGAGAACAGAATTAAGTACTCAAAAAGCAAGGATTTATAACAATAGAAACTAATTAGTTATGGAACCAACATTCACCAATCGCTAGAAGAAAACTACGAACGAATCAACATACCTTATGGTACATACCGTCTCGACAGAGTGTATACTTTTCTAGGCAAGTACACCAATCCCCATGCCCTGGTTCACACCACCACTCATCAGACACCTTTAAGCCACCACAGCCAGCAAAACTTGCCAAGAAAGTTGCAATTGTAATATCAGTTGGAATGGCACACAGTAAACACCAATTAATCAACATACTAATCAAATCCCAGGTAGATGAACCAAAATCGTGGAACATAATAGTCAAATTAAGATGAAACTCTCAAATAGTATTAAAAAGCCCCAAAAAGTAATCCCAAACACAAATATGAATCATCAAGAACCTATACCCATAAAACTTCATCAATCAGAGTCGTCAATTAAACAAATACCCATCAAAATTCAGACAATAAAATAAACCAAGAACACAAAAAAGACACATAAAATAAACCAAGAAAACAAATACCCAGTCCATTGTTTTCTCTCTCTACTCTTGCCTTTCCAACTGTGTGTGTGACAAAAAAAGAAGAGAGAGAGAGAGAGAGAGAGAGAGAGAGAGGAAATGAACAAACACTTAAACAACAAAGCCAAAAATGAATTGGGCAAAAGAAAACAACAAAACAGAAGCCCAAATACAAAGAAAACCACGAAAGCTCATCATAAACTGACCTTCTTTTTCCTTGCCTAATTGCTCACATTTCCAGTTGCCCACAACCCTACAACTGCAGCAGCAGTTCCCGGAATTCAAGATTTGATTGATAAGTCAACAAACCTGAGAATAATTCTTCATCACCACCATCATCCGCCAGCACCACCGCTGTATCAAATCAAATGGACAACTTGATAACAACCCAATCAAAACTATAAGACTCTTGATTCGTGATATTCTTTCATATATTTTTATACTCTAAGAAGAGCATGCTACTTGACAAACAATCAAATATGCGTCGTGTATTAAAAAAAAGGAACTAACTGGAAAAAAATAAATCAGACGGCGGAAATTCATTGAATAGATTGATTACCTGAGAAAGAGGGTTCATAGCAAACTCTGAGAAAGCACTACCCATTGAACTTGTTACTGCAAATAAACAATTTCTGATAAAAATTAAAGCACACCCTTCAATCAAAATCGAATTTTAGGGTCTGCTCCAGAGTTTGGTTTTGCAGGGAAAGGGAAGGAAAAGGGAGGAAATGGGAGCTCATTTCCTCCTGGGCGTGCTCCTGAGTTTTTTCAAGCGAGGAAAGGGAAGGAAATGGAGGCCTCATTTCCTTCCCTTTCAATCCTCCCGTGAGTGCGCGGATTGGGAGGAAAGAAATGTTACCGCCATTTCCTCCCCCTCCCTTCCCTTCCCCTCCCTTCCCTTCACTTCACTTTCTTTCCTTGCAGTAAAAAACTCGGGAGCGGACCCTTAGGCACAATGGAATCCTTAATTTTGTTGAAATTAGAGCAAGAGCAAAGAAGATTAAAGGGGACCTGAAACTCCAAGAGATGGTGATGATTGATGAAGGGAGGAATCGAGCAAGGGAGTCAAATAGCCATATTCAGAGCCTTGCTTTTCATAGGAGCTCGACCTGAGAACGAACATCGTATTAGGAATATAATATAATATCATTATATTATATTCAAAGTATATATTGTTATATTTTAGATTAGGAAACACAATCTTTGTATTAGATTAGGAAACACAATCTTTGTATTAGATTAGAAACCTTCTCCTTCTAGGAATTAGAAACCTTCTCCTTCTAGGAGATTACCTCCTCATTGTAACCCTATAAATATGTATCTCTAGCATCATAATCAATTGAGTCATTCAATACAATTCTTCTCTTCCATGTTTTGATTGACTTCGTCTAACCCTCTTTATTCTAATATGATATCAGAGCATTAAGATCCATAGAAGGATTTCTCCGCCAAACCTCACCACCAAAGCTTTCGCCAACCATCATCTAAACCGCCCCACCCAAAAACAAACCTTATACACCTAAAACCCCAAGGCCGAAATCACCCCCCCCCCTCTTCAACCACCAATCTCGGCAAAGCCAACCCCCCCTCTTAAACCACCATAACTCAATCGGCTCAAAAACCATTTTGACCGAAACCCAAATTTTTATTATTCAACCCCCTCGACTCAAAACCCCCTTTTGACCGAAACTCAAATTTTTTATACAATCCCCTCGGCTCAAAAATCCTTTTGACCGAAACCCGATTTTTTTTTTACAAAAACCCTTTGATCGACACGTGAGGGGTGAAACCCCTACTTATACAAGGTGACTCCACGTGCTCGTCTCACACGTGAGGGGTAAAATCCCTACTTGTACAAGGTGACTCCACGTGCTCGTCTCACACGTGAGGGGTGAAACCCCTACTTGTACAAGGTGACTCCACGTACTCGTCTCACACGTGAGGAATAAAACCCCTACTTGTACAAGGTGACTCCACGTGCATAACCCCTACTTCAAAACCCCCTCGGCCTAGCCGAAATCACTTCCCCCTACTTCAAAACCCCCCGATAAACCCGAAACCCCTCTCCTCAACCCCATCATCTTCGACATGCGAGGAACCACGTCTCATCAGAAACGACACACACGTCCGGGAACACATCTTCAACTCATTATCAAACCCGGTTCATCTCATCACTCTCCAAGATTGGACTTATCCAAAGATCGTCCATCTTGCGGGGGCATATTAGGAATATAATATAATATCATTATATTATATTCAAAGTATATATTGTTATATTTTAGATTAGGAAACACAATATTTGTATTAGATTAGGAAACACAATCTTTGTATTAGATTAGGAAACACAATCTTTGTATTAGATTAGAAACCTTCTCCTTCTAGGAATTAGAAACCTTCTCCTTCTAGGAGATTACCTCCTCATTGTAACCCTATAAATATGTATCTCTAGCATCATAATCAATTGAGTCATTCAATACAATTCTTCTCTTCCATGTTTTGATTGACTTCGTCTAAACCTCATTTATTCTAATACATCGGACACCAGATCTTGAGCGTCGTCGTCGACAGCAGCGGCGGTAGCGGATGTTGAAGAAGTGCACTGCCTGATTGGAGAGCGATATTTTGGGGGCGGCGATCATCAATGGGTTTTTGGATTAACGATGAAAGGGAGGAGAGAGAGAGAGAATGGGATTTTTGGGGGAAGAAGTGTTTTTGGATTAACGATGAAAGGAAAGAGAGAGAATGAAGAAGAAGATTAGCTGCCGGAATACAAAAGGTTTAGCGTATCCAGTAAGCTAGGCAGGGGAGAGTTTCCGGAATGTTCTAATTTAAGCGAGAAAATGAAATTTCTTATTCACTTCAGCCATTATATAGTTATAGATTTCAGATTTTTTGGTTCTTTCCCCTTTAAAATTTCGATGTGGGTGGGTATTCAACATTCAAGATTGTTGTTTTTTAGTTTTCTGAAGTTCCTTATTGGACTAATTTTTGGGCAACTTGAAACGTTTCTATTCATTCGAGTTCGAGCCCTAGGAATAGGAATGTAGCAGTGTTAAAACTTAGTTGGGAGAGATTCGCCGCCCTTGTGGTCCTACTCGGCTCGGAGAGGGGTAGCTAACTTACTACCATTTTAAAAAAAATGTTTTAGTTTTCTGAAGTTCCTTATTGGAATGATTTTTGGGCACTCGAGGTGTTTGACACAATGTTTCTGAGAAAATTTGGGATGTAATTGGGTCTATTTGGGTCATTTGATGACTTTGAATGTTTGTCCTTGAGAATAATAAAAAAAAAAATGCATTTTTAGCGGGAATGTAGTGTATGGAATGGAGTAAAGATTATGTGTTTGGCAGTTATGAAACATGTAGGAGGCTCTCGGGGTTTGGTGGATCATAAACTTGGATCTCCTCCATCACTGGCCAGATGGAATAATACAGTTGCAGAGTTAACAGAAAACAAGCCACTTAGACAGTGGGAAATCTGCAGGTTGGACTTCTTCAGGGCGTATTAGCATTTCATAAAGTGATTACAGCAAAGAATTGATCTGAAGCGAAGCAATTTGGCTACGGGCACTATAGAGAGGATAAAATATGACCTTAATTGTTGTTCTCGAATCGCTCTAGTATGGTGGCAAAATGGGGTGCAATTAAACCGCCAAAGGAGATGCAAGAGAATAGACAAGTTCCTTCCACCACTTAATATCCTTGAACCTACCACAACAATAACTGGTGGTTCATTTTCATTCTCTTCCCTGCTTGAGAGCATTCCCAACGCATATAGGATCAAGTGTAAACAGCTCTTTCTTGGCAGACATTTGGCCTCAGCTTGGGCTTTTATTGTTGTTCCAGACTCGATTATGCGTAAATACAAAATCTATTGTTTAGATAAATGGGTGGAGTGATAATTTTCTCCTTACCAATTTGTCTGCCTAGTCGAACCAGTTTTTCAATAGATGCTTAGATTTTAGCTTTACCTTTTCTGAATTTGAAGTTCTTTTTAGAGTAATTTTGGTGTCTCAGTTGCTGTTGAATTAATATACCTGAATTTTTTGGACATAGTTGGGGCTATGTTGGGCATCTGATTTTGAATGGTCCAAATATTCAAAGTGGTATTTCAGTGAGATTCACACTTTTCCCTACTTGTTAGGCAGTTTCTGCTTCTTCATGGCTCAAGGTTGACGAACGTATCTTCGTATTTAACCATTTTCATAAGACATGAAGGAGCTTCCAGAGGTTCGCTGGTTCGTAATATTTGGTAGCGCTGATGGAATTGTATTGATGCAGTACAAAAGGATGATTCAGCAACCGATGTTAACAGGTATATAACGCATATTTGCTGTCACTGTACCTCTCTCTCTCTCTCTGCGATGTGTTTATGGCTCTTTGCTTTTCCTGCTTATGCGTGTAATTGCACATGCTGATGGTCACATTATTTTTTGACATTTATTTCAGAAGTAGGGCACATGATATGTTACATTGGCACATATTGACATTCTTTTCCCTGCTTTTCATTTTGATTGCTTTAATTGAGATTTCTAAGATGACAGTAATTCCCTTACCAAACTGAGTTAATATTGTGCCTGCTTCTGTAAACCCGGTGCGCGTATTACTTTCAATTATTTTATGCTAACCCAAATGTCCTGCGAACTTCCAGTGACTTTAGGCTAATGCTGGTGTCTACAATCTTGATACATATTGGTGCTTGAGAATGCAATTTATTTAAAAGAATCCATATGTGCAGAGTAAGCGAATTCTTGGTTTAGCTCCAATTTAGTGTCGGAAGGAAAGATTAATCAAAATTTCTCGTGTCACAGTTAGGTGGATATTTATCGTAAATATTTAAGGGATCCTCTTTTGCTCGTAGTGATCGTTTATCATATGGATTACGATTCTGTGATCCTTAGAGAATTTCTATGCATATACTGAATCAGCTAATTGGCAGTTCTTACAAGTCTTCACCAAGTACATGGCAGAGCACATACTATCCATATGGCATGGCATATAATTTTACCGACATGAGTTTTTGAATGAACCACTTCAAAACTGCCCAAAAAACAAGTTTGTAGAAATAAAATAAAAAATATAAAAATAAAAACACTTTATTTAACTATAATTATAATGAACATAATGTTCATATTAACACCTACATCATGAATCCTGAATGTGCAGATTTGAATGCATGTTAGACAGAATTTGCCAGCACATAAACTCATTATAAAATGCTTTCATCAAGTTTGAAACTTCAAAAATAATGAACCATAATAAATGGTTCACATGGGCTCTCTTCACCATTTCCAATGTAAGAGGATTCAGAACACTTAATTATGTGTTTAAGGAATAATGTGCAGTTAAAGTGCTAGCAAAAGTAGCAATATTGTCAACTTCTCTTTCTATTCTCTTCCTTCTTTGCTTCCAGTCTCATATTTTCCAGCAGAAGTACCCAAAATCGTAGACAGGAGAAAAGAACATGGTTGGAGAAGGGTACTGAAGAACATACTCTGAAGGTTGCTCTGATATCAAAGGTCAGAATTCTAATACGTATAAACACATGCATTATTTATATAATATAATATAATTTGTAGATCGGATTCTTCTTTTTCTTTTTTTTCCGGCCATTGTTGTTCAAATGCTTCTGTTCTTTGGCTTCTTCGACATTATGTGAAGGTTTGAAAATAAAATGTACTCCCTCCGTCCCAAATTTGCTCTTGATCAAGAGAAAATTTGAAATATTTTTGGTCATTCATAAAGTAGTATAAGGATAAACACCATAATATTTCTGATAAGCGTTTTCTAGCCAATTATTGTTACAATACCTAAATGGTGGATCACATGCTATATATATGTAGGTTAGGGACTCTTTTTCATTGACTTAAATTGTCCAATGAGCGGTCCAATCACTTTTATTATTACCACGCTGATAAAAATGAGTAAATCACTCTTTTCAAATAATAGGCAACAAAAAGCGTAAATCAGCCACATCAAGCATGCTTGCGAATGTGAGATCTGTATTATCAACTGGATTTTAATATTTTATAATGATTTGAAGGATAGCTGATGTTCTGTGTTCTGAAAACGAGAACATTAAGGTGTTAGAACAAGCTTTGTCGAATTTTCTGTTCATCATCCGTGCCAATTTATCCAGTTTTGTCATTAAAAAACTTTTTTGAAAATTCTGTCCCCCCCCCTGTATTTTTGATTTCTACTAGTTTTCTTTTTTTTTTTTTTTTGCTGAAACTGTTGTTTACTAGTGTCAGGTTGATTCCTACTATTGCTGTTTTGCTGACATTGTTGTTGCCTCCTCTGATACCTACCGGAGTGGGTTATGATTTATATGCCCTCGTAGCAGCAAAACTGAGAGACTCACATCTGGTTAGTTTTCTTTTTGGTTCGGGGTTATTTTTCTGGTACTTTCTATGTCTTTTGATTCCTACTTTTCCATATAATCAATAAAAAAAAAAAAAAAAACATCAGATAGGGTCCTAATTTTGTTGCTCCTCTAATACTTCTTCATCCCACAAAAAAGTTACTCACTCCGTCCCAAAATAAATGTCTAATTATTATGCTCTTGAGGAAAAGTAAAATTAGAAATTCATTAGGGGACAAAGGTTGTACTTTCGGCAATTCAAGCTTTAGCCGGGTGATTTTGCTTCTTTATATTTCCTTTAAACAGGGAGACTAAAGTTACATCTCTTTGTAGGCCATGGATGATAATTACCATGCTACTGATTTTTTTTTTTTTTTTTTTTTTATTTATTTTTTTTTTTTTTGAGGGAGGAGTGGGGAGGGGGTATTATGAAAATACATAGCTAAAATCTTATAAATGCAGTTCTTACTTTAGAATAAAATCAAAATGACAAGCACAACTCCTTGTGCAGTTTATCCTCCATAAATGATTATGGTTTGGAGGATGACAGGGGATAGAAAGAATTGATATCAAATACCAACAAAACAGTGAGAGTTAATTCAATTGTCTACTTGTACAATTTTCATTTTATTTCCTCTTTTTGGATTATGAAAAAAAAGACAAATATAGTGATGTTAGGATATATACACATGTATTGTATTAAGTACATATTTACCTACCCACACCAAAAATAAAAATAAGTAATAAATATATAAATAATTGTAAAAGAATCATCTACAGAAACATAATAAATTTATGTTTCCTCAGTTGTCAGCGCAAGCGCGGAGAGAGAGAGAGAGAAAGAGAGAGAGAGAGATGGAAGGAGAAGGAGAAGGAAAAGGAAGAGTATGTGTGACAGGAGCAACAGGGTATTTAGCGTCGTGGCTGATTATGAGGCTCCTTCAACATGGTTATTTTGTGAATGCTACCATCAGATCTCACTCAGGTAACTCATCTGAATTTCATCAAGAATCTTACAACTTAATTTTTTCTTTTGGCTTCGGAGGATTAGTTAATAGTACTCCCTCCGTCCCAAAATGAATAGTACTAAATAAGTATTTAAATAGTGTTCATTTGATTTTAGAGTATTTTCTCTGTTTTTGATCAAACAGTATACTGTTGTGTACTGCTATCTCAGGATGTTCTACATAAGAGCTCATTTTCAAGAAAATTCGTTCAACTTTGGTAAATTTACATATAAAGATGTGATCTTTGGGTATATGGATGGATGAAATATTATGGGCATTTGGGCATGGATCAAAAAGTACAAGTAACAATCTTTGTTGCAAGTGTGAAATATTCAAGTCGTCCTAAAAATAAAAATATTTGGCATTTTCGAATTCATAGAAAGTGCCTTAAGGACAGTTGACAGGGCCCACAAAAGATATCATTCGTTCGAAAAATCTAATAATCTAAATTCAACTTTGTTATATGTCAGGCCACGAGAAAGATGTTAGCTACCTTACAGACTTGAAAGGAGCATCAGAAAGGCTTAAGCTATATACTGCAGATTTAGACAAACCAGATACCTTTGAAGAGCCCATAAAAGGATGCATTGGAGTCTTTCATGTTGCACACCCCATTGATTTCGCAGGCAAAGAACCACAAGAAGCACTCAACCAAAGAGCAATCAAGGGCACAATTGGTATTTTACAACTATGCATCGACTCAAAAACTGTCAGAAGAGTTGTCTACACTTCTAGTGCATCAACTGTCGTGTTATGTGGAACAGACTTAAAAGTAAAAGATGAAGAATCGTGGAGCGATGTCGATTTTATTAAAGAAAATTTGGATAATTTGGGAGCTCCTTATTATATTTCTAAGATATTGACGGAAAAGGCAGCTATGGAGTTTGCAGAGAAGAATGGGTTGGATCTTGTTACTGTCAATCCTACTTACATCCATGGGCCTTTTATCGGTCCTAGCTGCCCTGGGTCCGTTCGTATGTCATTGGCTATGATTTTTGGTACGTTTATAATAACTTTTTCAGCAAGATATCCAGAGTTTTGAAATTTCTTAAAAGTCATTTTTCCGGTGCAGGTGATGTGGATAATCGTACGTATGCTCTACTTAGTAATTTCCAGTTGGCGCACGTTGATGACGTGGCGAGTGTGCACATTTTCCTGTTTGAACATCCTAATGCAAAAGGAAGATACATTTGTTCAGCTCACGATATGTCCATTGATGAGTTGGCTAAATTTCTTTCAGCAAGATATTCAGAGTTTCAGATACCAAAGATCGAGTCAGTTGCTACTTAAAGACTAAAGTTTTACTCCCACACTCCCACAGTAAATGTCCAAAAAAGTTTCAAATTTGTTCTTGATAAAGAGCAAATTTGAAACTTTTTTGGACATTCATTTCGGGACGGAGGTAGTAGATAATTTCAATCATTTTAAATCATACTTTGGCAGCTCGTTCTTGATTTTCTTCTCTTTTGGCATGCCATTTCATTTTACAGTTTCCCTGATGATATAATGGGACGTAAATATTTCATCCCTACGTCGAAAAAGCTGTTGGAAACTGGATTCAAATACAAATACAGCGTTGAGGAGACGTTTGATGAAGCAATTCAATGCTGCAAAGAGAAGGGTATTCTCTAGCAATTCTGGCATATATAGTCGCTCAGCGTATATATATATGGTGCACGCTTTTTCCTTATGTTTCAACTGCAACATTTGCAGATTACTCTGTTTTATGCAATGTACATGAATTCTAGCTAGACGTATTCTTTCGTTTACTTTTGATTACCATCATGTGTACACACAGTATACCTCTTTCCGAATATACTGAAATATGAACGCCCGTGCTTTGGATACAATTTTACGTGTACAGAACGAGTTTAAGGAGACAGTATTGGCATCCTACGCGCACACTCACTCACACAATATGTACGCTTAAAGAACGAGTTTAAGGAGATAGTTTTGGCATCCTACTCGCGCGCGCGCACACACACACACACACATATATATACACAATATCTACGCGCAAAGAACGAGTTTAAGGAGACAGTATTGACATCCTACTCACACACACACACACATACACATATGAGTCAAATGTATTTCATTATAGGCGTATACATGTAAAAAAAATAACTGATAACAACAATACATGTCTCCGAAGCGGCGTATGCAGAAAAATTCAAAAAGCTATCGAAAATATCTATGTCCAGAAGGACTTATTCAATTTTACGAAGAAGACGAAAAGAAAAGTGAAGATGAACTAGGCAGAGAACATGCCCCTCTCTTTGCAGCTCTGAATAGCTCCATCGAACGTTTCCTCAAACCCATACTTATACACAAATCCAGTGTCCAATAGCTTCTTCTTCGAGTAGTTTGTTTTCTTGATCCCCGCTGCAACTTTCTCCGAATAACTGCACATCAAATATTCCACACACTCTTATTTTCTTTTCAAACAATTATAAATTAAAATCAACATAATATGTAACATGCTATATACTCACTCTATATGTGGTACTTTGAGTTCAGGATAAGTCGAGAGGAATTCGTGCAACTTATCAATGGTGACCTCGAATGACGAGCAAATGTACCTCCCTTTCGCGTTCGGGTACTCGTAGAGATGAATCTGTGCGGCTGCAACATCATCCACATGGACGGTAGGGAAGCTACTGAAAGCAGTGGGGTCCCCAAATACCATAGGCATAGTCATTCGAATAGATTCTGGGTAATTTGGGGTACTAAAAGGTCCAGTTATAAACGACGGATTAATTGTGACAACGTCCAATCCACTTTTCTCAGCAAAGTCAATGACTGCCTTTTCGGTTAAAGTCTTAGAAAGAATGTAAGTTCCTCCAACGCTCATTAGATAAGTTCTAACGAAATCCATATCGCTCCATGAATCCTCATCGGGCGATTCCTCGTCTTTGCCGTTGAACGAAACTGCGACGGAGCTTGAAGTGTGGATTACGCGTTTGACCGTTTTGGAGTCGACGGCGGCTTGTAGAATGCCTAGGGTGGCATTTATGGCTCTTTTAGTGACAACTTCGTCGGATTCTTTGCCGTTGAGGATTTCCATGGGATGAGCGACGTGGAAGACTCCGTCACAGCCGTTAATGGCTGGTGCGAAGCTCTCGGGCTTGTCGAGATCGGCGCTGAATAGCTTTAGTCTTTCGGATGCACCTGCTAGATTTGTGAGGTAGCCAACGTCTCTGTTGGTGCCTGCATCATTCACGAAATCGTATGATGATGATGTCAGTTCTAATAAATTATTAACAGTACACATTGTATTGTATATAAAAGTGATACAGAAAATTTGAACTCGAGATCGAAAGGAAAGGATGTATACCTCTCATGGTGGTATGAACGGTGTAGCCGGCATCAAGAAGCTGTTTGATGAGTCTTGAAGCTAAGTAACCAGTTCCTCCGGTAACACATACTGTTCCTTTGCTTGATGCCATGATCTTTAGCTGCTAAGAAAAGAAAGGATTAAAGAAGATGATGAAATGATATGTAAAGTGTGATATGGAAATTGTAAGTTTGAAGGGGGGTATTTATACACATTTCATTTTTCTTGGGTCAAATTTGATGGCTCTTAATTATTATGTGTGAAGTCAACTATGGTGAAATGCGCTAAGCAGTTTCATTTATTGCCTTCAAAGTCATCGGAGCATTATTATTATACTCTGTAGTCCGGACTCTCTTTTGTGTTTACAAAGATACTTGAGTTTTCACACTTAAAATTAATAATAAAAATAAAATAAAATAAATATTTTTTTAATTAATTATTCAAAAGTTTCTGAATCAAAATCGAAACTTTTAAAAGGGCTCTATATTTTATTTATTTCTATCAAATCCATCAGTTGAAATTTTATTTCTAAAAAGTTCACAAATATTATGTATCAAAGATTTTTTAGATCTAATAGTCATTTATCATATATACTCCCTCCGTCCCACCAAGATCGTCGCCATTTTTAGTTCGGCACGCAAATTAAGAAAATAGGTGGGAAGAAAAAATGTTGTGAGTGTAATTTGAAAATAGGAGAGAGAATTAGTGGAGGAAATAGTGAATTTAAAAAGTGTTGTGAGTGTAGAGGAGAGAGAATTAGTGGAGGGAATAGTGGATGGGATAATAGAATATTAATAAAATATTTTCTTTTTAGGAAAGGGTGACGCTTTAAACGGGACACCCTTTTGGGTAAAAAGTGACGCTTGGAATGGGACGGAGGGAGTATTTTTTTCATACATGATTTGATAGATGTGTCTCAAAGTTTTGATGTACCAAGAAAAAAAATAATAATATAGAGTCCTTATAAAAATAAAGATTTAAATGAAGTACTTTTAAGCAAATTACCTTTTTATTTTAAAAACATTTAAGTTTAATTGCAATGATATATATAGACTTCCTACATTCCACTCGAATTAAAATATTTTGCCATTTTGGATGCTCCATTCAAAATAGGACAACTCAAAAAATTGAAATGTTTTATTTAAGGATTAATGACAATTTAGGGTCTGAAGTATAGGGGCGATACCACATTGGGGCCTGAAGTTTTAAAACTATCAATTTAGGGCCCAAACTTACAATTTTAATCAATTTGGGGCTTTTTGACGGAAAACGTTAAAAAAGACCGTTAACTAACCAAGTGTGAGGCACATGAAATTCAGTAAGGGCATTTTGATCATTTCGCGTTCAGCCCAAACTTCAGGCCCTAAATGGACAATTCACCACCTTCTCTCTCTCTCTCTCTCTCTCTCTCTCTCTCTCTTCAAAAAACACTAACCCAAAAATTTTAAAAACCCACATCCCCACCCCTTTTCTTCCTTCCCAGCAGCCAAACCCCACCTCCACCATTCTCGCCACCTCCATCCACCACACCATCCCAACCCAAACTACGCCACCGCCTCAACTTCCTCACCACTCTCGCCACCTCCATCCACCACACCATCCAAACCAAAACCCTCTACCTTTCCACCCCACAAAAGCCCCATTTTACAGCAAACCCACCACCACACCCAACCCCATTCACGTTCCCCCATCACAGACCCCCAAATCTTACTGCAGTTATTTAATCAAAAATACTCTAATTTCGGCAATCAAGAAGTCGGCGGCGATGGCGACAGTGGGAGATTTGGCTGTGACCGCCATGAATTAGAGGAGGAAGTGGCGTAGGGAGAACAGAAATGTGGAGAAACATTGGGAACAACTGGGTTTGGTTTAAAGAGAGAAATTGAAGGGAGAAGTAGCTGGTGGGTCTGAATCGACCGACAGTGGTGGAGGTGAAGTAGAAGGTGGATGAGATGATGCCGGAGGGGAAGAAGTAGCTGGTGGATTAGGTGAGAGGGTGGTTGGGGTAACAACCGGGGGATTTTCTGATACAGGGGGAGGAGAATAAATTGGTGTAGTTGGAGGTGGCGGTGAGATTTTTGGTGGATCAGGTAATGGAGGCAGCGGAGAACTGGTGGCCGGTGGCGGGGTATCATTTTTAGGAGGAGGAGACGTGGTGGAAGGTGGTGGTGGTGAGGCGGCAGGCTGTTCTGATGGGGGTGGGGTGGAATTGCCGGCGATGAAGGTTGATTTTTGGGTATTTTTTTATTTTTTATTTACATTATATAATTATTTATTTCTATGTAATGATTTTTTTAAATCAATGAAATAAATATTTTTTGCTTAAAAATGAAATATTTAGTTTTAGTTTAATTTTTTTTATTTTTTATTTACATTATATAATTATCCAATCTAAAATAATTAGTAATTTTTTTGAAGCAAAATAATTAGTAATTTAAATTAGCCAAAATCTTGCAAAAAACTAGTTTTTTCGTAACATAAGAAAAAAACTAGTTTTAAAGCACTAAGTCTAACTAATAAGAGTGATGAACGATTCTGAAAACTAGTTTTTTTTTAAAACATTTTTAAAAAAACTAGTTTTTCACAAGAGTTACTCTTTAAATTATTAGAAAAAAAGATAATAGTTAATATCTTAAATTATTTTAAATCATATTAACTATTATCTTTATTTTTTTTAATATTTTAAATTTATTAATTATTTTTTGTAAAAAAAATAAATATTTTTATTTATTATTTTATAGGGCAAATGACAATTTAGGGTCTGAAGTCTACGAAATGACCAAAATACCCTCACAAAATGTCATGTGATGTAGGAGGAACAGAGGGAGGAAGAGGAACAGAGGGAAGAACCTGCAGCCCCAAGCGTGCGCCTCACAGATCACCAGGCGGGTGCCCCTCGTGGCCTCAAGGGGGGGGGTTTCTTCTGGCATCAAGGCGAGCGCCTCGTCATTGCCCAAGCGAGCGCCTCAAGGTGGAACAAACACGGCAATAGCTACTGGGGTGGAGGCGGGCGCTTGAGTTCTCCGAGGCGGACGCCTCACGACAGCATCAACAAACAACCTTGGGACTGGACTCCAGGCGGCCGTACGGTGTTGTCTCAGGCGGGCGCTTCACGGCGAAATTATTTCCTAATTTTGTTCTTTTGATTTTCGTTTGCTGAATTTTGACTTTAAAACTTGGGGTATTTTGGTCATTATTGTTTCTTAGGGTTTTAAGAAGTATTTAAACATCTTTTAGGGCTGGATAAAACTTAGTTTTTGATTGATTAATTTGAAGAGTTTTCTCTCTTTTTCTGGTGGATTCCAATTATTGTGTTTTTAGGGTTCTTCGCTTGAGAACTCTTGTGTTTAGTGCGCTAAACACGAATCTAACGTGCTTCTGTGCTGCGTCAGTTGGTATCAGAGCAGGCTTAACCTGTCTTTCATCACTGATTCGTTATGGGGGATCAAGTAACAAGAGCAAATATCGCTGAAATAACCACCGCTATTGCTGCGTTGACAACACAGATGGCGGCGTTCATGGCTGCTCAACAGGGTCCTAACGCTCGTGCTAATCGTAACCGTGGTGGCGAGAGAGACAGGGTTATTGAACAGGGCCGACGTCTAGGGGGGTCGAAAATAGGGATGAAGAGGATTCTAGTTCCAATTCCGATGTTGAGGTTGATAGTGATAATGAACCGGGGCAGGGTGGTAATCGACATCGCCAGGATTATAAGATTAAGGCTGATATTTCGTTATTCTATGGAACCTTGGGAATTGAAGATTTTCTTGATTGGCAGAATGATGTTGATCGTTTCTTCGAGGTTATGGAGGTGCCTACGAATAAACAGGTAAAGATGGTGGCGATCCGATTGAAGAGTACTGCTGCGGTTTGGCTGGAAAAACTTGTTGCTCAGAGGCGACGACAAGGGAAGGGGCCAATTAAAACTTGGAGGCGTATGAAGCAGTTGATTTCAGAATGATTTTTACAGGCATATTATGACCAGAATTTGTATAAATTGTATCTCAATTGTGTGCAGGGTAAAAGAACAGTTGATGAATACACCACTGAATTTCAGAGGTATACTCCGTGGGTTAGGGTTGAGGAGACCGAGGATCAGAGAATTGCTCGTTATATTAATGGACTGAAGGGTTCGATACAGGAGAAGATGGGTTTGCATCAGGTTTGGACTTTGACGGACGCTTCTACTCTGGCCTTGAAAGCTGAACTTATGGAGAAGTCGAGTTCGAACAATCTTACCCCTTTTCGCATATTTCCACAATAGGGTAATTCTGAAGCAGGAACTGATAAGGACCCAACTCCGCAGGCTAAAAGCACAGGCAGACTAGCACTAACGCAGCACGGAAGCACGATAGATTCATGTTTAGCGCACTAAACACAAGAGTTCTCAAGCGAAGAACCCTAAAAACACAATAACTGGAATCCACCAGAAAAAGAGAGAAAACTCTTCAAATTAATCAATCAAAAACTAAGTTTTATCCAGCCCTAAAAGATGTTTAAATACTTCTTAAAACCCTAAGAAACAATAATAACCAAATGACCAAAATACCCCAAGTTTTAAAGTTAAAATTCAGCAAACGAAAATCAAAAGAACGAAATTAGGAAACAATTCCGCCGTGAAGCGCCCGCCTGAGACAACACCGTGCGGCCGCCTGGAGTCCAGTCCCAAGGTTGTTTGTTGATGCTGTCGTGAGGTGTCCACCTCGGAGAACGTAAGCGCCCGCTTCCACCCCAGTAGCTATTGTCGTGTCTGTTCCACCTTGAGGTGCTCGCTTGGGCAATGACGAGGCGCTCGCCTTGATGCCAGAAGGAACCCCCCCTCCCCCCCATTGAGGCCACGAGGGGGGCCCGCCTGGTGATCTGTGAGGCTCACGCTTGGGGCTGCAGGTTCTTCCCTCTGTTCCTCTTCCTCCCTCTGTTCCTCAACAGATATTACTTTCTTCCAAGGACGAGGGCCAACGAAAAAATCTGCTGAGAGCACACTGTTCTGTTAACAACAAGGTATGTAATTTGATTATTGATAATGGTTGTACTGAGAATCTAGTTTTGCAGAAATTAGTTGATATTTTTGGGTTAAAAACGAAACCTCATGAGAAACCGTTTAGTTTGGGATGGGTGAATAAAGGTTCAGAACTCCGGGTATCATAGACTTGTAGGGTTCCTATTTCTATTGGCAAATATTATAGGGAGGAGGTCGTTTGTTACATTTGGAATATGGACGTCTGTCATGTATTGCTTGGTCGCCCTTGGCAATATGACTATGACATTACTTATCGGGGAAAGGATAATTAATGTGTTGATATTCACATGGGGTAAACATAAAATTGCTATAGCTCCTGTACTGCGTTTTGAGGAAAAGGTTGAGAAAGGAAAGCCGGTCAGGTTGCTTATACAGAACGAGAAAGATCTGACAGCGACTAGTGAAGAAGCAGAGTATCTTTGTCCGATAGTGATTGAAGGGTTGTTGGGTTATGTTAAGGTGGAGCGAGGATGCCGAGAGATATTGAAGAACGTCTTTCGGGGTTTCAGGAGTTGCTTTCTGACGAGCTGCCTAATGAGCTCCCTCCTATGAGGGACAAGAAGCTACAACCTCGCAAGTACGAGTACCATACGGATGGAGTCCTTTATTCCGATGTGAACTCGGGGTCGAGTTCTTTGGAAGTGGAGGAGACTGATGTAGGAGGAACAGAGGGAGGAAGAGGAACCTCCAGCCTCAAGCGTGCGCCTCACAGATCACCAGGCGGGCGCCCCTCGTGGCCTTAACGGGAGGTTCTTCGCATCAAGGCGAGCGCCTCGTCATTGCCCAAGCGAGCGCCTCAAGGTGGAACAGACACGAAAATAGCTTCTGGGGTGGAGGCGGGCGCTTGAGTTCTCCGAGGCGGACGCCTCACGACAGCATCAACAAACAACCTTGGGACTGGACTCCAGGCGGCCGCACGGTGTTGTCTCAGGCGGGCGCTTCACGGCGGAATTGTTTCCTAATTTCGTTCTTTTGATTTCCGTTTGCTGAATTTTGACTTTAAACTTGGGGTATTTTGGTCATTTGGTTATTATTGTTTCTTAGGGTTTTAAGAAGTATTTAAACATCTTTTAGGGCTGGATAAAACTTAGTTTTTGATTGATTAATTTGAAGAGTTTTCTCTCTTTTTCTGGTGGATTCCAGTTATTGTGTTTTTAGGGTTCTTCGCTTGAGAACTCTTGTGTTTAGTGCGCTAAACACGAATCTATCGTGCTTCCGTGTTGCGTCATCATGTGACTCGCACGGGGTCAGTTAACGGGGTTTTTTGACGTTTTTCGTCAAAAAGCTCCAAATTGATCAAAATTGTAACTTCGGGCCCAAATTGATAGTTTTAAGATTTCAGGCCCCAATGTGGTACCGCTCCTATACTACAGGCCCTAAATTGTCATTAACCCTTTATTTAATAAAACTCACTTTCACACTCAAAAGAACTTGCTATTCATTATAATCCACTTTCTCTATCTTTATGCCTAAAGAAGTTTTCTATTGACCGCTTTTTTCTAGCCACATCTGATCGCTTAGTCTTCTCAGTTTACATCACTTTTATACTCACAACACCACACCTAATGCACCAACATTTTTTTTAATCTCTATGTCCAACTAAAATTTTTATTTTGAGTGGGACGGAGGGAGTATATATTATTGCTATTATTTTTTAAACTATTAGTTTTACAAAAATAAAAATGTGGAAAAAATTGATAAAAAATATTTGGCCACAAAATATTTTTAAAAATATTTATTCATTTTTAAAGAAATTATTGTAAAGAAATAATCATTCACTTTGAAAAACAATACCTTAAAATTTAGAAATCTCAAAAATAAGTCCCTATTATATTACTTGGAGTATAAATGGTTTGGTTTGGTTCAATTTTGGAGAATTTATGTACCAAATCACTAGTAATCGATTTGAGAAAATTTCAAATCGAACCGAACCGAATCATGAAAAAAATTCAAACAGAACTTAACCAAATCGATATGGTTTGATTCGGTTTGGTTCAAACCACGATTCAATTATATGGTACAAATTACGGTTTAGACCGCGGTCCATATCATGGTTCAAATCATGGTTAATACTATGGTTCGAAGTACGATTAAGACCGCGACTCATTATTAGATTTGTTTAAATTTTTCGTGGTCACAGACGAAAAGCAAAAGATACGGGCGTTTAAGCGAAAAGTCGGAGGAAGAGAGAGACTAGATCGTGGAAAGAAATTGGTTATTTATTTGTCGCAGTGAAGATAACAAATGATTAAATTAATATTAAATAAAACGGGGGTTAAAACTATTCTATGTAATATAGGTTTTTTTATTAATATAACAGTAAATATTAATAAATATACGAAAATATTAACTATGATACAAAACGGGATTAAGATTAGTTTATGTAATGTGGTTTGATTTGGCGATTTGATCTTTCTGTTCGATTTGGTTTCGATCTCGCGATCTCAAACTGCGGTTTGGTTTGGTTTGGTTTGGTCTGCGAGAGTCAGATCACAAACCAAACCATACAATCTAGTTCGCCAATATTTAAGATCGAATTGAACCATTAATAATTAAAAATCAAATCAAGCCAAACCAAATCGTATCATTTAGTTCATTTCGATCTCATATCGCGATTACTTATACCCAATTGTAAGACCATCTACAATGGTTTCAATACACTCACAACATTCAACACCCACTTTAACACTCCACATCACCTTATCTCTCTTATACCTAATAATTCAACACCCCATTCAATTTTTAATCCTGCAATGGTTTTGTTTAATAAAATTCAACACACTTTCAACTCATCATCCTATATCCCACCACTTTTATGTTATTTTATATTCTTTATTTTTATAATTAGTAAAATAATAGGTTTTTTTTTTGTGAAAAATGAAGGATAATTGAGAAATTTATATTGAAAAAAAAAGTTTTTTTTTTCTGTGTCCAAATCAAATGAAAGAGGACTAAAGTGTACAAGAGACAATTTACCGAAATTTATATTGAAAAAAAAAGATTTTTTTTTTCCAATTATTTATTGAAAATGGGTTTCAATGCCCCATTGTAAATGGTCTAAGCAGCGACAATTTACCGAAATCATGGAAGAACTAAAGTGTACAAGAATAGAGACTTGACTCAGTTTAATGTTGACCAAGTAAAATGAAAGCAGCCGTTGACATGGAGTCATGGACCTGTGAAAACCCAATTATTTTGTCAACATAATGGAGATACGATATTGGTAATTATTAAAAGGGAAATTATCTGCTGACCGTCGCAGCATCAGCTGTGACGTTTTGCTCATACTTCAAGATTAAAAGCAACCTCCAATCAAATTTTAATTCAAATAAATTTAAGGGAAATTAATCGATTTTTTTTTTTTTTTAAAAAGGTGTTATAATGATCGAGAAATTTCTCCATAAATTATATTATTTTTATAATATTGCATCAGTATTATGTTTACATATAATAAGCGAATCAGTGGAGGAGGTGTTGTGATCATGAAAACTAGTAAATTATAAATTTAATTTACTACTTTCATATCACATGAATGAGTGTGGATTAAATATTTGAAAACAATAATTAAGAAATAATAGTATAATAAGATATTAGAGAATCAATGGAGGAAGTGTTGTGATCATGAAAAGTAAAATAGAAAAAAGAATGAGCGAAGGAATATTAGTGAATTATTGTTGTAACTATAACAAATACTCCCTCCGTCCCACCGAAAGAGCCACTTATTTCCTTTTTGGGCGTCCCATTTAAAAAGCCACTTTCCCAAAAAGGAAACTTTTTTAATATTATTATACTCATCATACCCCACTCAATTAACATTAAACCAATTAATTACATTTGTTAATGACCCATTAACTTAAACTAACCCAACCCAATTAATTTAACCCAACCCATTTACACTAACCCAATTACACTCCCCTCTTTTTTCTCATTCATCGTTCTTATCAAGAACCGTTCAACCAAGAACCCTAAATCGCCATTTTCATCTCTAGGTGATGGACTCGCCGTCATCACAAAATCCTTCTCCCACCTATAACGATTCACTCTCTCCTTCTCACAAGCCTAATTTTTCGTTTCCACTGTCCATATCTTGCAGTGAATCGAAAAATCTGGGTTTCAATTCGTCGCCATCGCCATCGATTGACCCATATCAGGCATATTGCTATGCCAAGTGGTCACGGAGGCGATTTGGGACAGAATCTTGTGAGTCACCAAATGCTTGTGATACCGTTTGTGAGGAATCGAAGTTGGGGTCATCTCGAATCCGAAAACGGCGTCAATGGTTATCCGTTCTTGGGATGACTCTTATGAGGCTTTCTTGAGGGAGCATGAGCAACACAATGAAGAATTTGTGAAGGTTCGTGACTTTTTGGAGCGAAACCCTAACTTTAGGGCGGTTTCTTGTAATCCTTCGACGTTCCTTCTAATCCTATATCAAAGGACCCAAGCTATCATACACAGAAGTTAATGGAATTGTTCCTTCCTTGGTTATTTGTACCTACTTCAAAATCAAGAAACTTCTTCCGAAGCTCAACACATTGAAAACGGCGTGGCGAGGTTATGTTTTTTTACATGTTGGCTATGAATTTCTTAATTTTCGGTTGGGCTTTGGGAATGTGTTATTGTGTGAAATGATGAAATGTGGCTATATGAATCTCTGTGATTTTGATGCTATTTGGTCCATTTTGATAAAAAGCAGATTTTGCCTTGTCTATTATGTGCTCTGTGATGATAAAAACTCGGATTATGATTAACATTGAATAATGATGTTACTTGGTTCATTTTGATAAGAATATTTTTGCCTTGGTCTTGGTGTGTCTATGATGATAAAAACCGAGACTATGATTTGGACAGATTTGTGAGGTTACTTGTTTTACAATTGGTCTTGATGCAGTTTTGAACTGGTGAAATGGTGCATGAGTAAGCTAAATAGAAAAGAGTTTTTTGGTACATAACACTAAGTCTATGATGAGCTTTCCTTATTATGGAAGCATTGAGACTTTACAAAAGTGGGAACTCAAGGATGAACAAAAACTGAGAGTTAAAATTACCCCACTAAACCAAAAATCCAAAAGTTGCTTGATAATTTTCTTTGAGTCAAAGAAGATCTTTGTTCTTCCAATTGTGCCACTATGCCTTCAAAACCAGATTTGATACCAATTTGTTGCAAGTACTGAATGCATTCTCTTACTAGTTTGATGTCCACTTTCAAGTTTCTTCTGAGTTTCCCATCTCTTTCCAATTTGTCCTTCCCAAGATGAGGCAATTTGTAGTTGTTGTGGCCTCTCACTGTCATCATAGATATCATCACATTTTGCAATGAAAGGAACAATTTATCAAGTTTCTTCTCTGATAATTCTGCATAGGCTGTTAAGACTGCCTTAACTAGCTCTTCAACACTTTTGTTAGAACTCTCTGTTTTAAGCGCATCCGATGAAGCAAACCACCCTAGATCATTAATGTTTGTATACGGAGAGTTGGGTGGGTGAAATTGAAGTTGTATGTCAAACCCATCTGCGATCTTTCTTGCCCTAAAATCTGGGTCATCGTTCTTTATATGTGGTGGTGCATTATCCCATTGAATAATGATGTGTTTACTTGCATTTGGTGGCCACTTTGCCTTGATTGCAGGGATTACCTGCAATATTCAAAGGAGACTATGATAAGAACAGATTTTTGCATTATTTCTATGAGCAGATTTTTGAAAAAAAAATTGGTGTGTCTATGATGATAAGAAACGATTTTTGCCTTGGTCTTGGTGTGTCTATGATGATAAAAAGCGAGACTATGATAAAAAATGGTCTGTCTATGATGATAAGAGCAGTTACTTGCATTTTGTCATGAGAAAACTTACTTGATTGATCGGCAATTCCTTTGTCACGAGCTTGTTGATTGATTCTAAGGGCTTGGTCACCATTGTACCTGCCGCCCTATTCCTCTTGTTTCTTTTTCTTTGGCTCATTTTTTGTGAAGGGCCACATGCCTAATTTACCATCAAATAGCAACACTCCATTACTATCATAAAGTGGCCTACTTACACAACAAAAGAACATTACTTTGATGATAAATCTCTTGCTTTGGCATGAATTGTATGGCTCTACTTCACCTGGGACCATGTAACACCTTTTTTTGCATTTTGTCATGAGAAACCACTTCTCATCTGCATGAATAACATTGTCCATTTCTTTGAAAATTGGAGTTTGTTCTTCTACATCATATCTGAGGGCAGCAAGGCAAAATTTTAACCTTTGCAGAAAATTAACATCAGTTAATGATGGTTTAATAGCATTTGTATGTGCCTTGATCACACCCTCCTTTTTCCATCGCCCAACTGTGCTTTTACTAATCCCCAAAGCTTGACCTAACTTTCGAATTGTATTTCTATTCTCAAACTCTATTTTTTTCATCTTCTCAACATCTAATTTGACAAATTTTTGCCTTGCTCTTACACTTTTCTTTGATGATAGAGATATGGGCATACCTCTCCTCCTTTGATCCTTCACAGTTTTCCAGAATTTGTAGACGGTTCGGGGGTGGAGCCGAAACCTTGAAGCTGCTTCTTCGATTTTCCCTTTTGGAAGCTTTCCCTCTTGTAAAGCTTCAATGAACCATTGAGCCAAGGAATTCCTTTCATCAGCACTCAAGTTGGGTTTATGCTTACAGGCCTCCATTTTGTGGGTTAAAGGTTGAAGATTCAAAATTAAGTCTTGGTCTGTTATGGAAACTGTAATTAAGTAGGCTCTGTTAGTATGTACTAGTACTAAGGTAACTTTGGTGGGAAATTCAAAATTTCACAAGGATTAGCATTTGTGGTGGGAAAAGTACCATTTTCAATCACTGTCCAGAATTTGTTAATTTCCCTTAATCCAACCTTCTTTTCTATATTTTGTATTTTATTTATTCAGTTTCTTAATTTGCGTGCATGAGAAATTTACTGGCCTTTCGCTGGGACGGAGGGAGTATGTATTATTGATTATAAAATTATAAAAATATTTTGAGTAATCTAAAGTTGCGTGGGACAAAATAAAAAAGAAATAAGTATTATCACTCACGGAGGTGGGGAGACGGACGGAGTATGTTTTTTAAAGTATTTTAAACGGTAGATCAAAGTCTGTATTTGAGTCAAGCAATTAAGACACAAGTTGGTCCGATAGACCGGCCGGTGACATGGGTTGATGTTGAAATACTATTATAATGTTACATTTAAATATACGGTTGACCTCGTAATTACACAGCCCGCCATAGTTGAACAAATAAAATAAAATAATCTATAAATACCCTCATTTCATTTCCTCTTCAAATAAATCATATCACAATCTAAAACACAACCACATTTTCATCACCGTCTTCATTAATTTCCCAAAGAGAAATCAAGAGATCATAACAATGGCAAGCAAAGGAACAGTGTGTGTTACCGGAGGAACTGGTTACTTAGCTTCAAGACTCATTAAACAGCTTCTTGATGCCGGCTACACCGTTCATACCACCATGAGAGGTATTCATACTTTCTTTCCATCTCTACTTCAAATTTTCTCTCTCACTTTTATATACAATGTGTACGTACTGTTAATAATTTATTAGAACTGACATCATCATGATGATTTCGTGAATGATGCAGGCACCAACAGAGACGTTGGCTACCTCACAAATCTAGCAGGTGCATCGGAAAGACTAAAGCTCTTCAGCGCCGATCTCGACAAGCCCGAGAGCTTTGCACCAGCCATTAACGGCTGTGACGGAGTATTCCACGTCGCTCATCCCATGGAAATCCTCAACGGCAAAGAATCCGACGAAGTTGTCACTAAAAGAGCCATAAATGCCACCCTAGGCATTCTACAAGCCGCCGTCGACTCCAAAACGGTCAAACGCGTAATCCACACTTCAAGCTCCGTCGCAGTTTCATTCAACGGCAAAGGCGAGGAATCGCCCGATGAGGATTCATGGAGCGATATTGATTTCGTTAGAACTTATCTAATGAGCGTCGGAGGAACTTACATTCTTTCCAAGACTTTAACCGAAAAGGCAGTCATTGACTTTGCTGAGAAAAGTGGATTGGACGTTGTCACAATTAATCCGTCGTTTATAACGGGACCTTTTAGTACCCCAAATTACCCGGAATCAATTCGAATGACTATGCCTATGGTATTTGGGGACCCCACTGCTTTCAGTAGCTTCCCTACCGTCCATGTGGATGATGTTGCAGCCGCACAGATTCATCTCTACGAGTACCCGACCGCGAAAGGGAGGTACATTTGCTCGTCATTTGAGGTCACCATTGATAAGTTGCACGAATTCCTCTCGACTTATCCTGAACTCAAAGTACCACATATAGATTATTCGGAGAAAGTTGCAGCGGGGATAAAGAAAACAAACTACTCGAAGAAGAAGCTATTGGATACTGGATTTGAGTATAAGTATGGATTTGAGGAAACGTTCGATGGAGCTATTCAGAGCTGCAAAGAGAGGGGCATGTTCTCTGCCTAGTTCATCCGATCACTTTTCTTTTCGTTTTCTTCGTAAAATTGAATAAGTCCTTCTGGACATAGCAATTTTCGATAGCTTTTTGAATTTTTCTGCATACGCCTCTTCGGAGACATGCATTGTTGTTATCAGTTATTTTTTTTATATATATATACGCCTATAATGAAATATATTTCATTTGACTCATATATTGCTACAATAACAATTTTGAAATTGAGTATCCAGAAAATTTAAAATGACTTTTATGTACTCCCTACATCCAACTCTCGAAACTTCAAAATGTTCTCCTTTGGTTGTCCCATCATGATTTCAAAAATTATAAAATGGAATTTTTGTTTTACTTCAAAATTTAATAATATAGAGTCCTTATAAAAATTTAAATGAAATACTTTTAAGCAAATTGCCTTTTTATTTAAAAAACAATTAAGTTTAATTGCAAAGATATATAGAAACTTCCTCTGTTTCACTCGAATTAGTTTATTTTATCATTTTATTTTGGATGTTCCCTTCAAAAATAGGACAAATCAAAAAACTGAAATGTTTTATTTAATAACACTCACTTTCACACTCATGAAACTTGACACTCATTATCTATAGACAAAAACTCATGTGAGAACATGAATAGACCCGCGCCCAGGTGTATGAGCGTCCGCTCAAGCCATTCCATGCCTTGGTCCAGTCCAGCCAACAGACTTGGCCCCAAATTGCTCCATCCTTGGCCCCAATTGGCCCCAAGCAGCCAAAAAAAAAAAAAATTTAAAAAAAATTTTTTGCTCACGTGGCAGTCTCTAATAGGCCCAAAAAAAAAATTAAATTTTTATTTTTTGTTTTTTTTTTCGTTTGTGAAAAGTAATAGTTACTATAACATAATGTAATAATTGTATGCATATAAAGTAATAGTTTGTATACATTAAAGTAATACATATATACAGAAAAGTAATAGTATTTTTTCCTATATTTTCTTCGTTTGGCAAAAGTAATAACTTATGTGTATTACTTTTCAAATGTAATACATATAGTTTGTATTACATTTGAAAAAATGAGTAAAAAATAATACATATATACAGAAAAACAGAAAAGCAATAGTATTTTTTCCTATGTTTTCTTCGTTTGGCAAAAGTAATAACTTATGTGTATTACTTTTCAAATATAATACATATAGTTTGTATTACATTTGAAAAAATGGGTAAAAATAATACATATATACAGAAAAGTAATAGTGTTTTTCCCTATATTTTCTTCGTTTGGCAAAACTAATACTTATTATAACTAAAATAAGTTATTACATTTCAAATGTAATATATATAGTTTGTATTACATTGAAAAAATGGGTAAAAATAATACATATATACAGAAAAGTAATAGTGTTTTTCCCTATGTTTTCTTCGTTTGACAAAAGTAATACTTATTATAACTAAAATAAGTTATTACATTTCAAATGTAATACATATAGTTTGTATTACATTTGAAAAAATGGGTAAAAAACGAGCTTTTGTTTTTTTAAAACAGGTATTACGTTTACTTATTAACAATGTTACTTTATATGTATACAGTCATTACATTAAGAGATGATAACTATTACTTTTTCTAAACGTAATACCCGTTTTAAAAGGCATGAGCTGTCATTTAAAACGTAATACCTGTTTTAAATGGGTCGATCCGTCTCATGCATGAGACGGATCCCCTTGTTCTCACAGGAGACTAACTCTTATCTATAATCGACTTTCTCTCTCTTTACGCCTAAAGAAGTTTTCTATTGACCACTCTTTTTCTAGCTGCATCGCATCTGTTCATTTAGTCTTCTCACTTTTATACTCACAAAACTTACTACCTACTGAACCAACATTTTTTTTTAATCTCTATTTCCAACTAAAAATTATATTTCGAGTGGGACGGAGGAAGTATATATTATTGCTATACATTTTTTAAACTATTATTTTTGCAAAAATAAAAATGTGGAAAAATTGATAAAAAATTATTTGGCTATAAAATATTTTTAAAAATATTTATTCATTTTTAAAGAAATTAATGTAAAAAAAACAATCATTCACTTTGAAAAAAAAAACCTTAAAATTCAGAAATCTCAAAAATAAGTCCATATTACTTGGAGTGTAAATGGTTCGGTTTGGTTCAATATGCGAGAATTTACGAACCGAACCACTAGTAATCGATTTGAGAAAATTTCAAATCGAATCGAACCGAACCATGAAAAAATTCAAACAGAACTTAACCAAACCGCTATGGTTTGATTCGGTTTGGTTCAAACTGCTATTCAATTATTTGGTCTAAATCACGGTTTTATACCCGGTACAGATCGTGGTTCAAATCATGTTTTAGACTATGGTTCGAACCACAATTAAGAATGCGACTCATTATTAGATTTGCTTAAAATTTTCGTGATCACAGAGGAAAAACAAAAGATACGGGTGTTTAAGCGAAAAGTTGGCTGAAGAGAGTGACTAGATCGTGTAGAAAACTTGGTTATAACAAATTATTAAATTAATATTAAATAAGATACAAAACGGGGGTTAAAACTAGTCTATTTAATGTAGGTTTTTTTTATTAATTTAACAGTAAATATTAATAAATATATGAAAATATTAACTAAGATACAAAACGGGATCAAGATTAATTTATATAATGTGGTTTGATTTGGCAATTTGGTCTTGCAATTCGATTTGATGGTTCGGTCTCGCGATTTCAAACCGCGATTTGATTTAGTTTGGTCTGCCGAGAGTCAGATTACAAACCAAACCATACCATATAATTTGCCAATATTTAAGATCGAATTGAAATATTAATACTTGAAAATTAAAACAAAATAAAATGATTGTAGTTCATTTATTTCTCGATCTCAAATCGCGATTTAAAACATACCACCTACACTGGTACATATTACCAATACCCAATTGCAAAGTTCTAAAAAGTGCTAGGCGGATGTTAGGCGGTGGAGTCGGGCCTAGCGCCTAGGCGGAGACTAGTCGGAATTAATCGGGACCTAGATGAGACTTAAAACTAGGCGTTGGAGAGGGGTCTAGCGCCTAGGCAGGGCTTAGACGCCTTTAGGTGGGGTCTTTTAGAACACTTTTATAACTGCCCAATTGTAAGCGGCGACAATTTACCGAAAATAATGGAAGGGCAAAGTGTCCAAGAATAGAGCCTTAACTTAGGGTCCGCTCCCGAATTTTTTACTGTAAGGAAAGAAAGTGAAGGAAAGGGAGGGGAAGGAAAGGGAGGGGGGGGAAATGGCGGTAACATTTATTTCCTCCCAATCCGCGCACTCACGGGAGGATTGAAATGGAAGAAAATGAGGCATTCATTTTCTTTCCTTTTCTCGCTTAAAAAATTCAGGAGCACGTTCAGGGAGAAAATGAGCTCCCATTTCCTTCCCTTTCCTCGCAAAATTAAACTCTGGAGCAGACCCTTAATCTAATGTTGACCAAGTAAAATGAAAGCAGCCGTTGACATGGTGTGAAAACCCAATTATTACGTCAACATAATGGAGATACGATATGTGTATTTTACGCTAATTATTAAAAGGAAAAATGATCTTCTGACCGTCGCAGCATCAGCTGTGACGTTTTTCTCACACTTCAAGATTCTCAAATCAAATTATAATTTAAATAAATTTAAGGAAAAGTAATCGATTTTTTTTAAAAAAAAAGGTGTTATGAGGGCAACTCCAATAGGACCAATAGTATTCCTAGTACTAAGAGTATCAAAACTCATAAACACTATTTGCATAAGTATATTAAAAAAAAAAAAACATCTTCAATAATGGGAATTAAAAATTAGGTATCGAATTAGCATTTTTTAAGTTAATAGCTTTATTAATATTTTTAATATGATAAATAATTTTGAAATATAATAATTATTTTAATTAGTTATTTTTTTATCAAAAAATAAAATTTTATAAATAATTTCGAAATATAAGTAATTATTTTAATTAATTATTTTTTAATAAAAGTTAAAATTTTATAAATAATTATATAAAAATTAAAATAAATTTAAATCAAAAATTAAATCACTATCTCCTAAAAAAAATTTAATATCTCACCAATAATTTTCGTGGGCCCCACATTATTTAATTGGATATTAATTGTTTTTTTTTAAATATTTATCTATTTGCCATATGGCACATTCTTATTTGTCAATTGAATTATGGATAGAATTTTATGATAAACTTCTTACAATATATCTGAGCAAAAATTGTCAATAAATAGGGTCAAGGAGGAGTATATTCTACACAATCATCATCCCTCATAAAAAGAAATCCATAAGTCCTATAATTTTCAATCTTTCTATCCTTTTGCTTTGCTTGATTAATGGATAGATTATGTAATTTAATAACATAGCATAATCGAGAAGATAAAACTAGGCGTCGTCGTTCGTTGGTAATGATGTCTTTATTCAATGCCGAGCAAGAAAAAGCTGATGAAGAATCGTCACAATGGGGCGGTTCTGTGCCTGGCCGGAGTTACATACGGCGCCATAGAGAGAGTGCACATGCCTTGCTCCATGTCCAATACTTTGCCAATACATGTACTTACTCGCTGAGTACATTTCGCCATCGCTTTAGAATGCATACACATTTATGTGAAAAGATTATGAGTGGGATTACTAACTATGATGACTATTTCATTCAGAAGTCTGATGCCACCGGCCGACCTGGATTCTCTACGATATAGAAGGTGGCATGTGCTATAAGGCAACTAGCATACGGTACAGTGACATGTCTTTTTTTACGACACTTGGGGTATAGTTGAATCAACGAGCATAGAGATTCTCAAGAGGTTCTCTCGAGCTATTTATGGAGAAGAGTATCTTCGTCGTACAACTGCATCAGATCTGCATAGATTGCTAGCCAAAGCTGAAAAAAAAGGGTTCCCTGGTATGCTCGGGAGCCTCAATTGTATGCATTGGCGATGGAAGGCGTGTCCTAAAGGATGGGATGGACAGTTTACTGGCTACAAAGGACGTGCAACAATCATTTTAGAGGCGCTGGCTTCTTACGATACCTGGATCTGGCATGCCTTTTTTGGGCTTTCGAGATCTCTAAATGATCTCAATGTCCTTGCGAAATCACCATTATTTGATGATGTATGTCAAGGTAGAAATCATCAAGTTGACTTTGAAGTTAATGGAAGGCATTACGGCAACGAATATTATTTAGTTGATGGTATATATCCTCGTTGGGCGACATTTGTTAAGACAATATCCAATCCCAGCACACCACAACACCAACATTTTGCAAAGATGCAAGAGGCATATCAGAATGATGTGGAGAGGGCTTTTGGGATTTTACAAGCGCGTTGGGCCATTGTTCGAGGTCCTGCCCGTGGGTGGCATCAAGAAGATCTAAGCTATATCATGATGACTTGAGTAATTTTGCACAACAAGATACTCGAAGATGAACGGGAAGAAGATGAGTTGGTTGCCTTTGACCCAAATGAGATTCCAACTCGTCCAGCTAAAGCACAAATTTATGAGAGGCCACCGATAGAAACAGATGTGCAACGCGATGGCATACGTGATATGCATGGATTCATGAGTAGGTATCAAGAGTTGAAGTGTCAGGTTATTTCGAGAAGCCTACAAAAAGACTTAGTACAACAATTATGGAACAAAAAAGTGGAAGAAGACGGGCATGACGAGAACAACGATTATTAACATTTTACTATTATTTATGCTTTGTTATGTTATTGTGGTGTCATTTATATTATTTCATTTCATGCATATCTAGTGTGTTTTAGGTTTCTATTTCGGGGCTTAACTTTTAGAACACACGACTGAATTTAAATCAAACATACAATCGGTTGTTAAAAGTAAACACACTAATCAACGAAATATATAACTAAAATAAAATGATAGCACACACCTAATTATCATTACCCAAGCCCCATTCAGTCTCTTTCAATGGTGGGAATAAATTTCTAGCCGTGTTCGAACTCGAACCAAACATTGAAACTGGTTCGTCGGCCATTTGACAATCCATTATAACCTTTTGTCACCTCTCCCAAAACGTTTTTTTTCATTGGGGTGAATGCATTAGGATCAACTTGCATTGTAACATCATCTCTGGTTTGTTGCAAAGTAGCTTCTGCCAATGCAAGTTCTCTTTCTCTCAAAGATGTTGATTCCACATCCTGGGCTTTTATCCAAGCTAATAATTCTTTCATGTATTTAGGACTTCCTGGTTGATCCTTCTTTCGCCTTGCTGCTTTTGCTGCCTTTTGTCTGATAGGCCGAGCAACGAAGGAGTACCTTCTTCAGATCCTGGTGTGCCATCGTCATCGAGACTAATCGGAGTTCCTAATGATGGAGAATTTTGAAACTTTGGCAAATCTTTGAATAAATTTCAACAGTGTTGTAACTTGAAAGGTTTATTAGTTACTTTGAAGTAGTTTGACTCAACCAATAATATCTAAAATACATACAAAATGCAAAAAAATATGTCATTGATCGAATATGAATATATAAATTTTTATTTAAAAAATAGACAATAAAAGTACCGTATCAGTGTAATTTTCACCAATTGATTGAGCCGCTTCAGCCAAATTTAAAGATGCACTATAAATCATGCATTCTTTTGAATTTTTTTTTCCAACGTGAGTCGCAACCTTTTTTATCTCACTCACCTCCCGTTCGATGTAAATCATAATAACTATGAAATTTTTTCCACATAGTTGCATCTTTTTGGTTGACTCTAAACTCAGGATCATCTCCAACTATCAATTTAGCTTGACAGAGTAATTCATCTTCACATACTTTTCAACCCTCTAATCTTTTTGCTGCCATTTTTGAAATTGTTTAAATTTTTAAATACAGTAAAAAAGAAGTAGAACAAATGCAGAAAGAAAATGAAAGAAGGGTGTATGAAAAAAAATGAAGTAGCAAATGATATATAGACAGTTTGAGTCCATTTTTCACGGATCAAGACAAAAAAAGAAAAAAAAAGCAAAAGAAGTGGTCAAAAGAAATTAAAGTAGTCAACAAAGAAGTGAATGATAAGGAGAAATGGACGGTTGGGGGTTGAATTAAGTGGGTGAGTGGCGTTTTTTGATTGTGATAAATGTTAGATGGGAAGGCCACACACATTGTCCCTCCAATGTCCCCTCCCATTTTTAGCCAAACACTAATTCACGCGCTAGTTTCCTTCACCCTTTTGTACTAAGCAAAGTCCTAAATATGGTATTTCGGTAAGGACTTAATCAAATTTTGGTACTCAACATTTTACCTATTGGAGATGCAAGGACTTCAAAATGAGTATCAAAATTAGATTTTAGGACTACCATTGGAGTTGCCCTAATGTTCGAGAATTTTCTTCATATATTATATTATTTTTATAATATTACATCAGTATTATGTTTACATATAAGCGAATATAATAATGAATGCAGTATTATATATTAGATTATAATAAATTTTCGGCCATTTCGATTTAATTAGGTATTTGAGGGCAAGTTGTCCCAAAATAAATAATTATCTACATTTAAAGTGAGAGATAACTGGAACACTTTCTACATGAATATTGTATTATTTTTTAAATAATTACCCTATCTCAATTGTTAAAATATAACTATCCAATAATCTCAAAGTCAGGTATCCATTTAATAAGGAAATGTTTTATAATAACCTGTTACAAGTTACAATATTATTTTTGATATGTACTTCAGTACTTGTAGGTTGTAAAGATATGAGGAAAGATAAATAGACTATTATATATATATATATATATATATATATATATATATATATATATATATATATATATATATATATATATATATATTGCATTAAAATTTCTTTAAATTCAAGTTTTTAAAATGTCACATAAACTAAAAATTTGACAATCAGTTTGTTTCTAGACAAATGAATAATTTTTATTGTCAGAAAAATTAAGTTAATATTTACATTTTTAGGCTCAAAAAGTTATAAACATCTTTAAAATTTATTTAAGATATTTTAAGTATAACTATAAATTAGAATATAATATTCGTAATTGAAAAGAAAACTAAAATCCACGTTAAGCAGGAGAGCAAATTTTAATTATCACTTTTGTGTGTCACACAGTTGTATGCCACAAGTGATAATATAATTATGATTTATTAGAGTTAACTGACATTATGATGATGTCATAAATAATACTCCCTCCGTCCCAGCGGAGTGTGAATTTTTTATCAACTTTAACCAACTTTGACCAATAATTTAAATAAATAATAATGATCGTAATAAAGAATTAAAAATTTGTTATTGTATCACGCTTAATAATATTAACAATAACATTTTTTGGAATTTTATTAGGATCATTATTATTTTTTTAAATTATTGGTCAAAGTTGGTCAAAATTGACCAAAAATCCACACTCCGCTGGAACGAAGGGAGTATATAGTTGTTTGGGTAACTTGAAATACATAATAATATAACATACAAAAATGTAAAAAAAATTGGCTTTGCCAAAAAAGATAATTTATATGATTGTATGACCTTATTTTAATGTCATCATAAAAGTTATTATTAATAGTTTTTTAATAATGTATTAATAATAAATTTTATAATTTATATGAAATTGTTATTATTTTCCTGAAAAATATTTAATCAAAATTGTATCAAATTTAAGAGCAAAATTAAAGGGATGGAGTATACCACTTTGAAAGAGACATCTTTGGATCATGAATTATACTCCCCATCGTCCTCCATCCTATGAATTTTTTTATTTTTTTTTTTCAAATAATCTTACGAAATTTGAAGCAGTTACGGAGTTAGGAATTTAATCAAGGGAGCAAGAAATTTCGAAGAAAAGGAAAGATAAAAAGGAGGGGGGGCGGGGCAAGAAATTCGGGAGCGCCGCTCCGATTTTTTTGTGTGTGACTATTTTTATCCTAGACAATACAACTTTATACATAGTTAAATACCTAATTTAATGGTGACAATAATAAATTAATCGATCTTTCATACGATTCAACTAAATACCAAAAGGCTCAACATCTATACCTACTAAACAAAAATCATAAATATAAAACATTTTACTACTACATAAACCACTCCGTCTCACTAAAAGTTACCTTATTTACCTTATTATTGGTGACTTGCCCCTATATAGTTTCGCCTATGCTTTGAAGATGCCTCATATGAAATGCAATTATACGTCATTTATTTATATACAGAGGATTATTTGTATCAAATGCATCCACACAGGAAGACTTTCTAAAATAAAAATTATATTTTCTAAATGGAAATGTATAATATTTCTTTATTCAGTAAAATTCATACACTTAATCTTTGTATCCAATACTAAAATGTAATTTTTAGTGAAACTAAGAAAATATAATTGTATTTATAATAGAAACACTTTGTTTTAAAAAAAAAAATCGAGGAGGGGCAACTGTCCCCTCCCCCTCCTTGACCCTATGTAGCTCCGCCGCCCATGCTTCGAAGATGCCTCATATGAAATGCAATTATACCCTCCCTTCCTTGCCCCTATGTAGCTCTGTCTATGCTTCGAAGATGCCTCATATGAAATGCAAATATTTATATACAGAAGGTTATTTGTATCAAATGTATCCACACACGAAGACTTTTGCCATTTTTTTTTTTTTTGGGAAAGTGTGTTGGATTTTATAAGCTTTTAGTTGTAAGTAACCATATCCTGGTAAATTTTCTGGCCAAATATTGTGCGAAGGGGCCCACATACATTATTGTTAGATTTATGCCAAATTATTAGAGTTAGGATTTTATAAATAACACCTTAAATCCTGGATCAAAACTGAAATTATGATGAATCTTATAGGTACCAAAATTTATTTTTACTAAAATTAATTACCTTCTTGAATTTTACAGAATAATGTTGATATAATTTTAATAGTGCAGTAACCAGCCGCCACTTACAAGTCACGGAGGTCAATCGATCCCCTTAATTTTGGAACTACGTCATTTTACCCACTTTAAATTTAAAAAAATAATATTTTGTCACTAAAACAATTACCACAGAAAAAAATACCAATATATCATAACTTTTATAAGTCCGCTATTACGAATAATATTTCCATTTACTTTCATGATTGTGATTAAATTTGTATACATCCTTTATCAAAACTCAATGAAATTTAATAATTTTGTTTTTCAAATTTTAATTTACTATTTTCGTCTAACGTGAGTGCGGATTAAATGTTTGAAAACAATAACTAAGAAATAATAGAATAATAAGAGCAGAGAGAATGAGTGGATGAGGTGTTGTGAGCATGAAAAGTAAAATAGGATAGAAAATGAGCATAGAAATATTAAGTAAATTATTGTTATTAGTATGATAAATGAGTGTTATTAAATATAAAATTATAAAAATATTTTGAGTAATCTACCGTGTGAGACGAAATACGTTTTTTTAATTGACCCGTGGATCAAAGTCTGTATTTGAGTCAAGCAATTAAGACACAAGTTGGTCCAATTGACCCGCAGGTGACATGGCTTGATGTTGAAATACGGAGTATAATAATGTTACATTTATTATACGGTTGACCTCGTAATTACACAGCCCGCCATAGTTGAACAAATAAAACAAAATAATCTATAAATACCCTCATTTCCTCTTCAAATAAATCATATCACAATCTAAAACACAACCACATTTTCATCACCGCCTTCATTAATTTCCCCGAAATCAATCGAAAGAGAAATCATAACAATGGCAAGCAAAGGAACAGTGTGTGTTACCGGAGGAACTGGTTACTTAGCTTCAAGACTCATTAAACAGCTTCTTGATGCCGGCTACACCGTTCATACCACCATGAGAGGTATACATACTTTCTTTCCATCTCTACTTCAAATTTTCTGTATCACTTTTATATACAATGTGTACGTACTGTTAATAATTTATTAGAACTGACATCATCATGATGATTTCGTGAATGATGCAGGCACCAACAGAGACGTTGGCTACCTCACAAATCTAGCAGGTGCATCGGAAAGACTAAAGCTATTCAGCGCCGATCTTGACAAGCCCGAGAGCTTCGCACCAGCCATTAACGGCTGTGACGGAGTCTTCCACGTCGCTCATCCCATGGAAATCCTCAACGGCAAAGAATCCGACGAAGTTGTCACTAAAAGAGCCATAAATGCCACCCTAGGCATTCTACAAGCCGCCGTCGATTCCAAAACGGTCAAACGCGTAATCCACACTTCAAGCTCCGTCGCAGTTTCATTCAACGGCAAAGACGAGGAATCGCCCGATGAGGATTCATGGAGCGATATTGATTTCGTTAGAACATATCTAATGAGCGTTGGAGGAACTTACATTTTGTCCAAGACTTTAACCGAAAAGGCAGTCATTGACTTTGCTGAGAAAAGTGGATTGGACGTTGTCACAATTAATCCGTCGTTTATAACGGGACCTTTTAGTACCCCAAATTACCCGGAATCAATTCGAATGACTATGCCTATGGTATTTGGGGACCCCACTGCTTTCAGTAGCTTCCCTACCGTCCATGTTGATGATGTTGCAGCCGCACAGATTCATCTCTACGAGTATCCGAGCGCGAAAGGGAGGTACATTTGCTCGTCATTCGAGGTCACCATTGATAAGTTGCACGAATTCCTCTCGACTTATCCTGAACTCAAAGTACCACATATAGATTATTCGGAGAAAGTTGCAGCGGGGATAAAGAAAACAAACTACTCGAAGAAGAAGCTATTGGATACTGGATTTGAGTATAAGTATGGGTTTGAGGAAACGTTCGATGGAGCTATTCAGAGCTGCAAAGAGAGGGGCATGTTCTCTGCCTAGTTCATCATCACTTTTCCTTTCCGTGTTCTTCGTATAATTGAATAAGTCCTTCTGGACATAGCAATTTTGGATAGCTCTTTTTGAATTTTTCTGCATACACCTCTTCTTCTGAGACATGTATTGTTGTTATCAGTTATTTTTTTTACATGTATACGACTATAATGAAATATATTTCATTTGACTCATATATTGCTACAATAACAATTTTGAAATTGAGTATCCAGAAAATTTAAAATGACTTTTATGTACTCCCTACGTCCAACTCTCGAAACTTCAAAATTTTCTCCTTTGGTTGTCCCATCATATATAATTTCAGAAATTATAAAATGGAATTTTTGTTTTACTTCAAAATTTAATAATATACTCCCTCCGTCCCACCGATCTTAAGAAAACTTTCCATTTTGGGCGTCCCGCCGATCTTAAGAATTTCAAAAATGGAAAGTTTTTATTATTTTTATACTCTTTCTACCCCACTCATTCTCTCTCCTACTTTACTTTTACACTCACAACATTCTCTCTCCTAACTATTCATCCCACTCATTCTCTCTCCTATTTAATTTTTCACACTCACAACACTTCTTCCACTCATTCTCTCTCCTAATACTATAATAATATTTCTTAATTCCCGTGTCATTTCACTTTTTCCTAAGATCGGCGGGACGGAGGGAGTAGAGTCCTTATAAAAATAAAGATTTAAATGAAGTACTTTTAAACAAATTGCCTTTTCATTTAAAAAAACGATTAAGTTTAATTGCAAAGATATACTCCCTCCGTTCCACCAAAACTGATACCAAATTTCTGAGCACGCGGATTAAGGAAAAGTAAGAGAGAGAAAAAGTGAAAGAAAATGTTGTGAGTATGAAAAATTAAATAGGAGAGAGAATGAGTGGGAGGAATAGTTAGGAGAGAAAATGTTGTGAGTGTAAAAGTGAAATAGGAGAGAGAATGAGTGGGGTAAATAGTAAAGATTTTTTTCCATTTTGGGAAGTATCAGTTTGGCTGGAACAGACCAAAAAAGAAATAAGTATCAATTTTGGTGGGTCGGAGGGAGTATATAGACTTCCTCTGTTTCACTCGAATTAGTATATTTTGTCATTTTGAATAGAGTAGGTCTCCTGAGAAACGCGTTTCTCCATAAGTTATGGAGAAACGCATTTTTTCAAAACTTCTGGATATCAGTCTCAAAGATTCTGGATATTCAGAACCTTTTGATCATGATATACAGAAGTTATGTTAGAATGAGACCAACACATACTAACTTTCTGGTCATGGCCTTCACTTGTTTCTGGATATACTTTTAACTGTTTTCTGGACATACATTTCATTGGTTTCTGAATATAGATTTGGAGTATGTGTTGGTCCCATTCTAACATAACTTCTGGATATCCTTTCAAAAGGTTCTGGATATCATGAACAAAGGGTTCTGGATATCCATAACCTTTGAGACTGATATCCAGAAGTAACCATGAGCCAAGGTCATGGCCAATACAAAATTTCTGGATATCCTTTCAAAAGGTTCTGGATATCATGAACAAAGGGTTCTGGATATCCATAACCTTTAAGATCGATATCCGTAAGTAACCGTGGGCGAGGTGCATGCGATACAAAATTTCTGGATATCCTTTCAAAAGGTTCTGGATACCCGTAACCCGTTTCTCCATAACTTATGGAGAAACGCGTTTCTCCCTAAATTTTGGCTTTTGAATATTCCCTTCAAAATAGGACAACTCAAAAAATTGAAATGTTTTATTTAATAACACTCACTTTCACACTCAAAACAACTTGACACTCATTATCTATAATCCACTTTCTCTCTCTTTACGCCCAAAGAAGTTATCTATTGACCGCTCTTTTCTAGCTGCATCGCATCTGTTCGTTTAGTCTTCTCACTTTTATACTCACAACTCCTACTACCTACTGAACCAACATTTTTTTAATCTCTATTTCCAACTAAAAATTATATTTTGACGGAGGGAGTATATATTATTGCTATTCATTTTTTAAACTATTAGTTTTGCAAAATAAAAATGTGGAAAAATTGATTAAAAATTATTTGGCCATAAAATATTTTTAAAAATATTTATTCATTTTTAAAGAAATTAATGTAAAAAAAAAATCATTCACTTTGAAAAAAAAAACCTTAAAATTCAGAAATCTCAAAAATAAGTCCATATTACTTGGAGCGTAAATGGTTCGGTTTGGTTCAATTTGCGAGAATTTATGAACCGAACCACTAGTAATCGATTTGAGAAAATTTCAAATCGAATCGAATCGAACCGAACCATGAAAAAATTCAAACAGAACTTAACCAAACTGATGTAAACGGGTTGCAGCGGAATAATAAAACGGATAGGCAAATAATTGAATCAACAACTATTTGACCTAATTCAAATCAATGAACTAGGGTTTGAACAAGAGAATCACCAAGATGATGATAATCTTCTGCAGATCAATTAAGACCTATTAAGTCAATTAAGACTCAGTCAAGAACTTCCTAAGAAATTCAAGGAACAAGCTAAAAAGCTTCAAGGTAAAAACCTTCAATTGCAAAGCAATTCAATTTAATTCAATAATTCAAAAGTCTCCTAAAGCAAACAATGTAAGAGAGTTTTTATACTCTAAACAAAACCCTAAACTACTTGGAAAAGGAAAAGCAAAACAATTCTACTTGAAAAAGGAAAAACAAAACAATCCTAATTAAAACACTTCAAAATAGGAAACAAAATCAAATAAAAATCCTAAAATACTAATTAAAATACAAAATAATTACTATATTTGACTTTGTCAAATATTTCTTGGACCGGATTACATCATTCACCCCCACTTGAAAAAGGATTCGCCCCGAATCCTCGTTCGATCTTTGGAAAGTGCCGTCCCACTTAAAAATATATTTCGAATAAATCTTCTTTTTAAGCACATATTGACGTAAGATGATCTCTTCCCGATATAAAATTATTCCATCCTCCTTGTGTTGATCTTCCACCCCTTCCTCCCCTTGATCAACAAAGATCAATAAATTTTCAAAATTAACTTCTTCCTTGTTGTGAACAACACCCAAATTTTCATCAAAAATTGGAGGTTTTGAACAATCAATACCAACCTCTTCTTTCTCCTTGAATTCAACTAGGACATTATCAGGTACTATAATATTTGAAGTAATAAAATCATCACAAACCTGAACAATGCTCGAATCTTCTTTGACTTCACAAATAACCTCTTCAACAGGATCTTCTTGTTGGACAGGAATTTCTTCAACGACAATGCGATTTTCTTCCTCCAGACGCTTTAATTCAGCCGATATTTTCGTTGTCAATTTTTGGATATCTGCGGTAAAAAGAAATCGATTTGGAATAATATTTGGAATCCTCTCTATGTCGTTGACACCTCCTTCGTTACGCATACGCTTGAATATGATTTCCAAATTCGAAAACTCCGAAAAACTTTGCTCATATATATCTCGCTTTAAATCGTTTCATGTTCATCAAATCTAGATAATAAAGTTTCGTTTGTTGAGCAAACGTCGAGGAAAACTATTGAGTATACCCATATATGGGGTTTGACTTTGACCTCCATTGTTGTTCGCCATCTTCTTCGGATCTTCCTTGGATCGTCCTTCGCTTTGATACCAACTGATGTAAACGGGTTGCAGCAGAATAATAAAACGGATAGGCAAATAATTGAATCATCAACAACTATTTGACCTAATTCAAATCAATGAACTAGGATTTGAACAAGAGAATCACCAAGATGATGATAATCTTCTGCAGATCAATTAAGACCTATTAAGTCAATTAAGACTCAGTCAAGAACTTTCTAAGAAATTCAAGGAACAAGCTAAAAAGCTTCAAGGTAAAAACCTTCAATTGCAAAGCAATTCAATTTAATTCAATAATTCAAAAGTCTCCTAAAGCAAACAATGTAAGAGAGTATTTATACTCTAAACAAAACCCTAAACTACTTGGAAAAGGAAAAGCAAAACAATCCTACTTGGAAAAGGAAAAGCAAAACAATCCTAATTAAAACACTTCAAAATAGGAAACAAAATCAAATAAAAATCCTAAAATACTAATTAAAATACAAAATAATTAATATATTTGACTTTGTCAAATATTTCTTGGACCGGATTACATCACAAACCGCTATGGTTTGATTCAGTTTGGTTCAAACTGCTATTCAATTATTTGGTCTAAATCACGGTTTTATATCGCAGTACAGATCGTGGTTCAAATCATGTTTTAGATTATGGTTCGAATCACGATTAAGAACGCGACTAATTATTAGATTTGCTTAAATTTTTCGTGATCACAGAAGAAAAGCAAAAGATACGGGTGTTTAAGCGAAAAGTCGGACGAAGAGAGTGACTAGATCGTGTAGAAAACTTGGTTATAACAAATTATTAAATTAATATTAAATAAGATACAAAATGGGATTAAAACTAGTCTATTTAATGTAGGTTTTTTATTAATCTAACATTAAATATTAATAAATATACGAAAATATTAACTAAGATACAAAACGGGATTAAGATTAATTTATGTAATTTGGTTTGATTTGACAATTTGGTCTTGTTGTTGTTCGATTTGGTGGTTCGATCTCGCGATTTCAAACCATGATTTGATTTAGTTTGGTTCGCCGAGAATCAGATTACAAACCATATAGTTTGCCAATATTTATTTAAGATCGAATTGAAATATTAATACTTGAAAATCAAAACAAACTAAAATAATTGATTTAGTTCATTTATTTCTCGATCTCAAATCACGATTTAAAACATACCAACTACTCCCTCCGTCCTACATCTACGTGCGCATTTTGTCATTTCTGGAAGCGTCCCAAATCTACGTGCGCATTTCCTAAAATGGAAATGAATCTTTACTATTCCCTCGCACTCATTCTACTCTCTCCTACATTATTTTTATACTCACAACACCATTATAATTTACTATTCCCTCTACTCATTCTCTCTCCTATTTTACTTTCACACTAACAACACTTTCAATATAATACTCCCTCCTTAATTTACACGTAAAAAAAATTAAAATGTGCACTTAAATCCGAGACAGAGGGAGTACACGGGTACATATTACGAATACCCAATTGTAAGCGGCGACAATTTACCGAAATCATGGAAGGGCTAAAGTGTCCAAGAATAGAGCCTTGACTTAGTCTAATGTTGACCAAGTAAAATGAAAGCAGCCGTTGACATGGACCTGTGAAAACCCAATTATTACGTCAACATAATGGAGATACGATATGTGTATTTTACGCTAATTATTAAAAGGGAAAATTATCTGCTGACCTTCTCGCAGCATCAGCTGTGACGTTTTGCTCATACTTCAAGATTCTCCGATCAAATTTTAATTTAAATAAATTTAAGGAAAACTAATCGATTTAAAAAAAAAAAAAAGTTGTTATAAGGGCAACTCCAATAGGACCAATAGTATTCCTAGTAATAAGGGTATCAAAACTCGTAAACACTATTTACTATTTGCATAAGTACCAAAAAAAAATCTTTAATAATGGGTATAAAAAATTAGATATCAAATTAGTATTTTTAAGTTAATAATTTTATTAATATTTTTAATATGATAAATAATTTTGAAATATAATAATTATTTTAATTAGTTATTTTTTTATCAAAAAATAAAATTTTATAAATAATGTCGAAATATAATAATTATTTTAATTATTTTTTAATAAAAGGTAAAATTTTATAAATAATTATATAAAAATTGAAATAAATTTAAATCAAAAATTAAATCACTATCTCCTACAAAAAAATTAATATCTCACCAATAATTTTCGTGGGCCCCGCATTATTTAATAGGATATTAATTGATTTTTTTAAAAATATTTATCTATTCTGAGCAAAAATTGTCAATAAATAGAATCAAGGAGGAGTATATTCTGCACAATCATCATCCCTCATAAAAAAAATTCCACAAGTCCTATAATTTTCAATCTTTCTATCCTTTTGCTTTGCTTGATTAATGGATAGATTATGTAATTTAATAACAAAGCATAATCGAGATGATAAAACTAAGCGTCGTTGTTCGTTTGGTAATGATGTCTTTATTCAATGTCGAGCAAGAAAAAGGCTGATGAAGAATCGTCATGATGGGCGGTTACGTACTGGCCGGAGTTACATACGGCGTCAAAGAAGAGTGCGCATGCCTTGCTCCATGTCCCAATACTTTGCCCGATACATGTACTTACTCGCCGAGTACATTTTGCCATCGCTTTAGAATGCATACACATTTATGTGAAAAGATTATGAGTGAGATTACTAACTATGATGACTATTTCATTCGAAGTACGATGCCACCGGCCGACCGAATTCTCTACGATACGTAGAAGGTGGCATGTCTTTATAAGGCAACTAGCATACGGTACGGTGCAATGTGTCTTTTTTCGACACTTGGGGTATAGTTGAATCAACGAGCATAGAGATTCTTAAGAGGTTCTCTCGAGCTATTTATGCTTTGTTTATGGAGAAGCGTATCTTCGTCGTACATAACCGCATCGGATGATTGAGTCGATTCGACCAAATTTAAAGATGCACTATAAATCATGCATTCTTTTTGATTTTTTTTTCAACGTGAGTTGCAACCTTTTATCTCGCTCACCTCCCGATTCAATGTAAATCATAATAACTATGAATTTTTTCCACATAGTTGCATCTTTTGGTTGACTACTAAATTCGGGATCACCTCCAACTATCAATTTAGCTTGACAGTAATTCATCTTCACATACTTTCCCAACCCTCTAATCTTTTCTTTGCCATTTTTGAAATTGTTTAAATTTTTTAATAAAGTAAAAAGAAGTAGAACAAATGCGAAAGAAAATGAAAAGAAGGGTGTATGGAAAAAAATGAAGTAGCAAATGATATATAGACAGTTTGAGTCCATCATTTTTCACGAATCTAGACAAAAAAAAAAAAAAAAAAAAAGCAAAAGTGGTCAAAAGAAATTAAAGTAGTCAACAAAGAAGTGAAGGATAAGGAGAAATAGACGGTTGGGGGTTGAATTAAGTGGGTGGGTGGGGTTTTTTGATTGTGATAAATGTTAGATGAGAAAGCCACAGACATTGTCCCTCCAATGTCTCCTCCCATTTTCAACCAAACACCAATTCACACGCGAGTTTCCTTCACCCTTTTGTATCTAAGCAAAGTCCTAAATATGGTATATTGGTAAGGACTTAATCAAATTTTGATACTCGACATTTTACCTATTGGAGATGCAAGGACTTCAAAATGAGTATCAAAATTAGATTTTAGGACTACCATTGGAGTTGCCCTAATGTTCGAGAATTTTCTTTCATATATTATATTATTTTTATAATATTACACC